>JAFEMH010004243.1:0-219990 GCA_022495995.1 Adenophora triphylla var. japonica
ATGTTAACACATTTATAAAAAAATCAATCAAAAAGAAATTTTATCATAAATGTTTTAACTTTTACATTCTATCTTTTTTAATCTTTTGTCCACTTACAATTCTTTATTTATTTTTTAAAAAAATTCTTAAGAAACGTGAAATATTATCCTAACACCTTTGAAGTGGAAGGGATAACAATATAAATAACGAGTAAGATTATATTGTAAAAAATACATGTTTAGTTTTTCATAACTTTTTTGCAAACCCACTGATATGATTGCCCTTACCCCTAACCTAAACCCCCCAACCCACACCACCCTACCCCCACCCAAAACCTTCACCTGCACCCTCAACAACCCTCCCCACCACCACCTTATCCTCCCCCTACCCCACACTACCTCTACCTCATCCCTACTATACCCCACCCCAACCCCCCTACCCTACTCTCATTGACAGATTTAATGTGTTAGATGGGGGTGCACATGCACCCGGTTAAGTTCTATTTCTAATTTTAAAAAATTATAAAAAATGTACACTACTTATTAAATTGACCCACAAATAAAATTAGTTAATTTTCTCATTTGTTATTGATAGATTTTATGATTAGTTTAGTTGGTAAGCTGTTATAATTTATCACAAATGACTAAATTTCAAATCCTACTAGCTACAAAATTTTCACATTATTTTTAGCTTCTAATATGAGAAATGAACTCTTATTCAAAATTTTACTTATATTCTTTTATCATCATAACTAGTTTTTATTTATTATTCTAGTTAAACTTTTTACCCCTATTATTATGACAAATGGTTTTTTCTTTTAAATATTCTTCTTTTTGGATTCTTTTGCTCATAATTTTAACTAATACTCCCTCCATCCTAGTCGAGTGGATATCAAAAATTTGGACACACAGATTAAGAAAAAGTAAGAGAGATAAAAAATGAAAGAAAATGTTGTGAGTATGAAAAATTAAATAGGAGAGAGAATGAGTGGGAGAAATAGTGATTTGATTGGTGTTGTGAGTGTAAAAGTAAAATAGGAGAGAGAATGAGTGAGAAAAATAGTAAAGATTTCCTTTCATTTTGGGCAATCCCCATTGGGCTGAGACGGACCAAAAAGGAAATAAGTATCCACTCGGCAGGAACAGAGGGAGTATAAATGAATTTTATTTATTATCTATTAATTTTTTCATCGTTTATTGTTCATAAAAATAAGTAAGTTCGAAACATATAAGAAAAAAATTACAATATTAACTTCAAGAAATGCTTCCAAAAATGATGTCATCATTAAAACAACAATAATGTAAATATCTTTTTTTGTTTTTTTACTTTTTCATGACATAAACTTACTATTTTCAAATAAATAATAAGAAGAAAACAGTGGGTTAAAAATTAGCATATGTTAATAATTAAATTATGTTTTAAGTTATGTATTATAATTTACTCGCGTTTGAAAAAAAAATAATTTGTATTTTTATAGTGTAAATATTGCACCCGCTATCAAAACATCCTGGATCCGCCCCTGGCTACTCTCACGGTCTCACCCATTACCTACTCTATCCCCACCCACCTTCTTCCCCACCTCACACTACCTCCACCCCCATCCCTACCCACAACACCACATGCCTATCCCCCACCCCCAGCACCTCTCCTCCATCCCACTCCTACCCAAAACCTAACCCACACCAATTCCCTATCCTAAATCCATCAATCCTTCTCTATCCCACCGCCCCACCCTACCCCTCTACCTCACACCCACCAACCCCACTCCTACTATCCACTCCACCCATAACCCCCTACCTCACACCTACCCCACCCCCACCACCTACCCCCTACACAGGGGGCGGTAGCATCCTATGAAGCAAGTTTGAAACCGTGACCAAAGTTTTCACACCCCTACCCACCACACCCTACCTTACCCCTCCTACCCAAAAGAGAAAACACCAATACTGTGATTCAAACCAAAGACATTTCATAGTCTGATTGGCTAGGTTTCCACCAGGACAGATACTTCCACACTTAAAATAATTTAATACTACTAACATTCTATTTCTTTGTGAGTGTGATTTATATTTCCTTATAGGTTTCGAGATCTCACAAAGGAATGTTGTTGATTTCGTGAAGACCTTCTCCATGGTGCATATAAATACAAGGAAATCAGCACAAGAGAAGACACGGCTTAAAGAGAGAAAAATACTTTGTCTTCACAGTTTCCAACATTGTTGTTTTAGGTTGTGAGTGAAGATTGTGACATACATCCGAACTCACATCTAGGTTTTCTTTGAGTTCTTTGTTTTACTTCTGACTAGAATAGGACCTACTTGGGAAAGGGAAATTGTTCTTGTCGTAGAAGGTGATTAGAACTCATTTAGTATTTTCGCCTTTCAGTTTTTCTCTTATTCATATTTTTGTAAGCAACAAAAGTTTTAATAGTGAAAAGTTTTTGGGCGTAAGCCTAGTTTGCTGATCTCAAGATCTATAAACGTATATAACCCTTGTGTTATTCATTTATTCCGCTGCATTATTTGTGGATGTGTGGACAGTTGTGTGACACATCTGTACTCACATCCGTATTCTGTTGAGTTGCTTGAAGCTTCCTTGCTACACGAAACTTTCAATTGGCATCAGAGTCAACTCTCGATATATTACTGAGTGTTGATCCAGAAAGTGTAGTCATTATGGAATGTCAAAATCATCAAAATAGGACTCATGTCTTGGATGGCACTAATTATTCTCTTTGGAAGTCTAAGATGCGTAATTACATCAAATGTATTGATGAAAGGGCTTGGATGTGTATCCTTGTTGCATGGAAACCTCCTACTGTGGAGAAGAAGCCTGCTTCTGGTGTTGGTGAGTCTATTTTCGAAAGAAAACCTGAAGAACAATGGACTCTCGAAGAAATGCATTCTGTTAATTATAATTCGAAAGCAATGGGTGCTATTTCCAGCCATGTTTCTAGGAATATGTACAAGCTTATCACTAATGAAAGTGTTGCTAAAGCTGCTTGGGATATTTTGCAATCACAATGTGAGGGAGCACCAAGTGTAAAGGCTACTAGGCTTAGAATTTTAATGGATAGGTTTGAAATACTTCGAATGGAAGAGACTGAGGACATTGTTTCATATGCTGCTAAAATTCATGAAATTTCAAATGAGTGTACAAGTCTAGGAGAATCAATCTCCAATGCAAGACTTGTGAGTAAAATTTTAAGGACCTTACCTGAGAGGTTCAACATAAAAGTGGCTGTGATTGAGGAAACAAATGACACCAACACAGTAGGTCTAGATAAAATTGTGGGAATTTTGACTGTGTTTGAGCTAAATCTTGAAGCTCAGAAAAAGAACAAATCCATTAGTCTTGCTCTCAAAAGTGCTGCTGCTCTTCCAAAAGAGCTTGTGGAACTATCCTCTGAGATTGACAAATCAAATCTTGAAGAAGAGGATGTTGCTTTTATCTCTAAAAAATTCAGTTCTATACTGAAAAATAAGAGGATGAGTAAGTTCCCCAATAGACCTGCTCCCAGTGCTGCTGAAAAGCCAAAACCTAGCACTGAGAATGGATTCAAGAAACCAAGCTTTGACAATAAAAAATCCTCTGAGTCTGTTCAATGTAGGGCATGTCGTGGCTTTGGTCACTATGCCAATGAGTGTGCTAACACACTTAAAAAGAAGGGAATGAGCTTAACTGCTACCCTTAGTGACAGTGAGGATGAAGAAGAAGTAGCTAACATGTCTATAATCAACTGTCATTCTGTGTTTAATGCTTTTTCTGCAGATATAGAAGAAGGAGTTCCTGAAGAAACTATGGATGTGGTCTCAGATGTGAACACATGCAGTGTCACATCGACCTAATCTTTGAATTGTTTCTGTAAAAGGAGATTACGAAGATGAGGATAGGGACATTCCCTATGAGGAACTCTTTGCAACCTACAAGGAGTTGCATACGATTGGATAAAGAGGAATGGACAAGATTGAGGTACTTGCTAAGGTAAATAAATCTCTTTACGATAAATTAGCTGATTGTTAAGATGAAAAAGCCATACTTTCAAAAGAAAATGTTGTTCAAAAGATACCATTGCCAAACTTGAAGTCCTTGTGACCAAGAGAAGTTGAGCTTGAAAAATTCAAAAATGAGTGTGAAAAAGTGAAAGTACTTTTACCAAGTTGAACAAAAAGTAAAATGAAACTTGATGAAGCTATTTCTATGGGTCGACTTAACAAAAGCTGGTGCGGGCTTTGAACAAAGTAATTTTGTAAAGGAGGGATGTGAGGCTTCTACTTCAAAAAGTGTGGAAAAATCAAGTTCTAAAGAAAAATCCTTTTGAGTGAGAACAGGCCAAGGAGGAGGCACTACATCTCCATTATTGTTTTGCTCCTGGGCACATTAGACCCATACATTTACAAACTTAAGGTGACAAAAAATCTGGTTACTTTAATCGGCCTCGGATGTGTGAGAAGATGTATGCACATCCGAACACACACATCTGATAAGAGACCTCTGCACCACAAAAAGAAAGGCGTAAAGCAGTGGGTGGCCAAACCAAGTGCTACCTGCAATGTTGTTTACTCTTCCCTCAAGAGTACTGTCTCTGGCTCTTGGTATTTTGATAGTGGGTGCTCTAGGCACATGACTGGGAACCAAGTTGTTCTTCTTGACTATGAGTTAATTAGTGCGGGGAAAGTGAACTTTGGTGGAGGACCTGGAGGTGATCAAGGCAAAATTGTTGGGAAAGGAACCCTAGATGTCAAGGGTCTCCCTAAATTGCACAATGTGTACCATGTGGAAGGCTTGAAAGTCAACCTGATAAGAATTAGTCAACTGTGTGATGATGACCTTTTTGTGAAGTTTAACAAACACTTGTGTGAAGTATTTGATAAGGACAATAAGTGTGTTTACTAGTCCTAGATCTGCTGACAATTGTTATCAATTTGGTAACAATCTTTCTTGCCTAAGCTCAAAAGCTAATGATTAAATTGTGGCACCAAAAATTAGGGCATGCTAGTTGTAGAACTCTGGAAGAACTTTAAAGATTTGGAGCTGTTAAAGACCTCCCTAAACCGAACTTCAAGAACCCAGATGTCTATGGTTCATGTCAAAAGGGAAAGCAAACAAAAGCATCACATAAAAAGGTCCAACAGTGCTCCACTTCTAGGTGTTTGGAGCTGATTCATACTGATTTGATGGGACCTATTGAAGTAGAAAGCTTTGATAGGAAAAAGTACACATTTGTGTGTATTGATGATTATTCTAGGTACACTTGGGTGATGTTCTTAAGTGAAAAATCTGAAACATTTGGAGTGTTCAAGAATTGGTACAGAAGGGTTAGAAATCTTTATGGTCTTAAGACTGTGAGGATTAGGTCTGACCATGGTACTGAATATGAGAATCAAATGTTTACTGCCTTCTGCAATTCTAAGGGAATCACACATGAATTTTCTGCACCAATCACTCCACAGCAAAATGGAATTGCTGAAAGGAAGAATAGAACTTTGCAAGAAATGGCTAGGGTTATGCTAAGTTCTAAAAATCTGTCCAAGAAATTTTGGGCAGAAGCTTTGAATACTGTCTGTCACATTGGCAATAGAGTGTTCCTTAGGATTGGTAACACTGTCACTCCTTATCAAATCCTCCTTGGAAAGAAACCTACTGTGAACTACTTTCATGTGTTTGGGTGCATTTGTTACATTCTCAATGATAGAGAATACTTGTCCAAATTTGATTCAAAGAGTGATAAAGCAATTTTCATGGGATATTCCACTAATAGTAGAGCTTATAGAGTATTTAATCTCAAAACAAAGACCATTATGGAATCTGCTAATGTTGTTTTTGATGACTCACTTGATCTTAACCTCAAGGCTGGCGAGGATGATGTTTCGGGTTGCTTCTTGGGTGGAAGGATACGAAAAACGAGTCTTTGGAGAACCAACGAAGCTGCCGGTATTGAAAAACTGTTGAACACCGAAAGGATGTAACCAAGGATGTGGACACATCTGCATCCACATCTGAACCCACATCTGCTCCCACATCCACTCAAAATCCTGAAACTGAGGACAGTTCCTCTGAATCTGATCAGGATGATGCTCCAGAAGATAATGTGGATGGGTGTGTGGATAGATCAAGGGATATTCCCTCTAAAATCCAGAAAAATCACCCCACTTCACAAATTGTGGGAGATGTGCAAGGCCTAGTGAGAACTAGACGAGAAGAAAAAGTAGACTACGAGAAAGATGGGTGGTTTGTGGAGTTGCTCATCGGCATACTCCCGGGTAAGCTTTTCTTTGTTTTGTTTCAAAGATTGAATCTAAGAATATTGCTGAAGCATTGAAAGATGCTGACTGGATTCTTGCTATGCAAGATGAGTTGATTCAATTTGAAAAGAATGAGGTTTGGACCCTTGTCCCTAGACCCTCTCATGGAAATGTCATAGGAACTAAATGAATTTTCAAGAACAAAACTGATGAGCAGGGTGTGATCACTAGGAATAAGGCTAGGCTAGTTGCTCAAGGTTATACCCAAATTGAAGGAATTGATTTTGAGGAGACTTTTGCTCCTGTGGCAAGAATTGAGTCCATTAGACTCTTGTTGGCCATTGCTTGCTATCTCAAGCTTACTCTTCATCAAATGGATGTTAAGAGTGCCTTTCTAAATTGGGTATTGAATGAGGAAGCCTATGTTGAACAACCTAAAGGCTTTGTAAATTCCAAGTATCCTAACCATGTATATAAGCTGAAGAAAGCTCTGTATGGGCTGAAACAAGCCCCTAGAGCTTGGTATGGTAGGTTAACTGATCATTTGCTTCACCTAGGATTCAAGAGAGGAGAGGTTGACAAAACCTTGTTTGTGAGGAAAAATAAAAAGGAGATTCTTGTGGCACAAATCTATGTTGATGATATTGTGTTTGGGTCAAATTCTGACCCTATGCTAGCTGAGTTTGTGGATAGTATGACTTCCACATTTGAGATGAGTATGGTAGGTGAGTTGAATTATTTCTTGGGCTTACAGATAAAACAATTCAAGGATTGCATGATCATCTCTGAGTCCAAATATGCCAAGAATCTTGTGAAAAAGTTTTAGCATGAACATTTCTCACATCTCAAAACACCAATGAGATCTTCCCAAAAGCTAAGCCATGATTCAGATGGTAAAAGTGTTGATCAAACTTTGTACAGAAGCATGATTGAAAGTCTGCTTTATCTCACTGCAAGTAGACCTGACATAATGTATAGTGTGTGTCTCTGTGCAAGATACCAAGCTAACCCAAACGTGTTATATCTTAAAGCCTTGAAAAGAATCATTAGATATGTGAGTGGGACTGTGAACCTAGGCTACACTACTCTAAAGAGACAAACACCAATCTGGTTGGCTATACAGACTCTGACTGGGCTGGAAATAGTGATGATAGGAAGAGTACTATTGGTGGATGCTTCTACCTAGGAAATAACCTTGTGTCCTGGTACAGTAGGAAGCAGAATTGTGTGTCTTTATCACTGCTTGAGGTGAATATGTAGCTCTTGGAAGTTGTTGCACACAATTACTTTGGATGAATCAAATGCTGAAAGACTATGAATTGAATAGCAAAATTTTGACTGCTTTTTGTGATAACAAAAGTGCTTTGGACATATCTAAAAATTCTGTCCAACATTCTAGAACAAAATACATTGATATTAGACATCATTTCATTAGGAATCTTGTAGAACAAAAAACTGTGTGTCTGAAATTTGTTGGGATTGAAAATTCATTAGCTGATATATTTACAAAGGCATTAGATTTAGAGAGATTTTCCTCCCTGAGGAAGTCTCTTGGTTTGTGTGATATCTAAGGTTGTGAGCACAAATGTGTCTCACATCCTCTAACACATCTGTATATTAGATTAACAAAAAAAAATCATGCATTAGCACGAAATATCTCAGTGTGGTCACTTGTGAGTTTTCATCTTTGACATTATTCTGATCATTTAATTGTGAGCACTTCCTACTCTTATTATCTTTTGATGACTTGATATAATCTTACTAGATATCTCAAAGTGGGTGCTTTAAAAAATAGTGAGAAATAGCTGCTTCACCCTTAGTATAAAGCCATACCATTGTGATCAAGTGATTCTCATAAGAAATCTTGAAATCAAACTTGACAAGATCATTGGGAAAAAGGGCTATCTTTGGGATTCAAGAAAAGTGAAAGCTACTCACAATGCAAAAATCCACAATAAAAAATGGGTGAATGCATCATAGAGACTGTGCAGATTGAATTATTGCTCATTGACT
This sequence comes from Adenophora triphylla var. japonica, assembly GCA_022495995.1. Lineage (NCBI taxonomy): Eukaryota > Viridiplantae > Streptophyta > Magnoliopsida > Asterales > Campanulaceae > Adenophora > Adenophora triphylla. Next base: position 8,239 of record JAFEMH010004243.1, read on the forward strand.
TTTTGTGATCTAAATGTATCCCCAAATGTGACTCACATCCTATGCCACATCTGTGAGCTGAGATTTTTTCTTCACCTGTGTGTTGCATCATGCTAGTCATTCTGCATATTAGGTCATATAGGAAGCTTTGTAAATATGCTAGCTAATTTATTTTCTTTCTTAACTTAATCTTTGATTTACCATGTTTTTGTTTTTCCAAAATCTCTTATGAAAAAGAAAGATGTGTATCAATTCAAATTTGAAAATGAAGGACAATTTTGAATGAGATTCAGTTTTGAAAAGATATGGCTGAAGTATTTTGTTTCCATAAAAATCTGACAAAATCTTGTTTTATTTTAATCCCTAATTTTTCGAAGGTCGTTGTGTGTGGAAATCTCAAGGGTTTATAGCCGTTGGAGGACCTTTCAGGTATTTTGGATGTGTGAAACCTATTTCGAAAAGGAATGCCTAATTAAATTGGAAAGGGGGAGTTGTGTGTATTTATTAGGGCTCACATCCGTCCCATCCTCCATAAACCCTTTGCTAAACCCTTGTTCTTCCCTCGTAATTGCTCACAAACACACACATTGCAATCAATTCTCATTTTACTGTGCTACCTAACCTTGTTTTGCAGAATAAATGGCTTCCCACAATCAAATTCGTGAAGAGGAAATCCTTGATATCGAACCAATTTCAGTCGCCATAGCTGAAACCCCCATTGTCGTCCAACCTGCAAAACCCAAATTTTTCGTAGAAATTCCTCCTCCCTCGTCCTCCTCTGACTCATCTATGGAAGCTCCAACCTCAAAATCCCCTACATTGGAACCCTCGAATGTTCCTTTGTCCCCTAAAAACCCTATTCCTCCAACTTTTTCGATTTCTCAACCATCAGTTGAACCCCTGTTATGGCCTCTATTCCTACTTTGGAAACCACTTTAACCAAAAAGAGGAAGCTAACCACCTCTAAACCCATGGGCCATTTTGTTAATCCTGCTCCCCCAAGGAACCTTCGTCGATCGAATTGTCAGAGGATGACAAGGCCAAAAACCTTAAGAAACCTGGAGGAAAACCTTCATCAGCCATTCTCTGTGATGATGAAGAAGAAGAAGAAGAAGTAGAGCAACCCCTTATCAGAACCAGAAATCAACCCACTCCTCCATCTGATGCTCCTCCTTCTGTTGATATCCCTACTTCTGCTGTTGCTCCTACTGCCACTGTTGATCCTACACCTGATGTTCCAACTACTGTTGCTCCTGAGGCTGCCCCTGCTGTTGTTGAGCCTACTGCTGATAGTGATGAAGAACCCCTTGCCAATATCCTCATGGAGTTGAAGGGAAAGAAGAAAATGGCTACAACTGATTTGGAGCCAATTACTGAACAATCTGATGAATCAAGCTATGAGAGTGATGATACTACCTCTGATGAGAACTACAAACTGGGATGTGCTGAGCTAGAACAAGAAAAGGAGGATCAATCCAGTGATACCTCCTCTGATGATGAACCAGAAGCTGAACCTGAGAAGGTGCCCTCACCTGTCAAGGATGTGCCTGCAGATGTGCACACATCCAGACGCACATCCACAAGAAAGAAAGCTGAAAAGGGTAATTCTAAATCCCTCTCCATATCCTCTGATTTAAAACCCATTTCTTCTAAGTTTTTATCTAAGGATGCCTCAGATAGGTTTGGTCAGATTGTGAATAAGGCATTTATAGTTGAAATGAAAAGGGATAGAGATACTTTCTCTAAGTTGGGTATGGACAAGTTTTTTGAAGAAAGAGGATTATTTTTAACTGTGGATCACCCTCTTCCGTTCTATCCCAAGATGGTTTATGAGTTCTATGCTAATTTGACCAAAGGGTTAGAGAGACCCTCTTCCTCTTTATTTTGCTCAGTTTATGTGAGAGGCAATTTTATCCCCTTTTCTCCCTCTGTGATAAATTTCTCCCTCTGTGATAAATGATCTTCTTGGGTTAGATAATTCTTTAGATCAGGTCTGTGATGTGTCTGAAGAAGACCTAGTTTCTACCATCACCCATGAAAAAGTAACTTCTTGGCCCATTAAGCCAAAAGATTTGGGTAGTGGCTCTCTTTCCTCCCTTTACTGCTTTCTCCATTCCATCCTAACTGTCAACCTGTGCCCTTCAAATAATAAAACCTCAGGTACTAGGGTTCAAGCTGACTTGCTTTATAGGCTGGGTGCTAAAAGGTACATTAATTTTGGAGAATTTATCTTTAGAAAAATTTGTGATTATGAAGAGTACCCTTCCAAGAAATGGTCTTTGCCTTATCCTTCCCTCATCTCTCAAATCTTAGTTGCTCAAGGAGTGAAGCCTGAAAAAGGTGAGGTTAGAATTGATAAGTTTGAATTGTTCAAGGAATCCAAGACCCTATTGGATGACAAGCAAAGATTTGTTGACCTCCCATTGGGAGTTGTTCCTGAATTAGCTATGCCAGATGTGGGCACATCCAGTCCCACATCTGTATCTTCCTTTGATGTTCAAATGAAAGACCTGGATGTAGAAATAGCTGCTGCTGAAGCCCTGACCATTGCACTGAATGATCAAATGCAAGCCTCCAAATCACATGCCAACAACCTCAAAGCTCTAAAGGACAGACTTCTAAGGTGGCATGCAACTCTTTCTGCTCAAAAAGGGTGAGAAGGGACTAGTGCTGAAGCTGCTGCTGCTAACTATTCATCATAGAGATAGTGGGAACTCTGAATTCAGGGGGAGAAGATTTGAAGATTAATTTTTTTGCTTTAATCTATGATAGTTCTTAAAAACAATTTTAATTTCTGTTTTAGTTAGTTAAACAATGGCTTGTAATAACTTAAAATAGGATGCTGCTGAATGGTTTGATTTTAATTTTAATTGATGAACTGCTGCTTTTGCTCTATTTGGTGTATGCAGTTTTTGTGTGTGGATGTATGAACACATCTGCACACACATCCATTCAGGGGGAGTCTTTGCTGCTGAAAATGTTGATCTAAAATGATCAAATCATAAATCTTTGATTTTGACCAGAAAGTCCAAAATAGGGAGAGATTAAAAGCGTGAGTTTTAGGGAACAAATATTGTTTCCTTATTTGCAAAATTACATCAAATAAGGTAAGTAGATTTTGTGACTTTCATGAAAGATTTATTGTGTCCTACTTTGACAAGGACTTTGTAAATAGAGTAAATATCTTTTATTTATGTACATAGTTTTATATTAGGACTAACCTACTAATATTCTATTTCTTTGTGAGTGTGGTTTATATTTCCTTATAGGTTTCGAGATCTCACAAAGGAATGATGTTGATTTCGTGAAGACTTTCTCCATGCTGCATATAAATACAAGGACATCAGCACAAGAGAAGACACGGCTTAAAGAGAGAAAAGTACTTTGTCTTCACAGTTTCCAACATTGTTGTTTTAGGTTGTGAGTGAAGGTTGTGACATACATCCAAACTCACATCTAGGTTTTCTTTGAGTTCTTTGTTTTACTTCTGACTAGAATAGGACCTACTTGGGAAAGGGGAACTGTTCTTGTCGTAGAAGGTGATTAGAACTCATTTAGTATTTTCGTCTTTCAGTTTTTCACTTATTCATATTTTTGTAAGCAACAAAAGTTTTAATAGTGAAAAGTTTTTGGGCGTAAGCCTAGTTTGCTGATCTCAAGATCAGTAAACGTATATAATCCTTGTGTTATTCATTTATTACGCTGCCTTATTTGTGAATGTGTGGACAGTTGTGTGACACATCTGTACTCACATCCGTATTCTGTTGAGTAGCTCAAAGCTTCCTTGCTACACGAAACTTTCAGACTGCACTGAGCTCCAAGCCCAATATAGAGAACCCCTGACAACTAGGCTTGAATACTTTTTGGCAACAGCAAACTTCTTGACATTGGATCTTGATTCATAGCGCGGAAAGGATGTAGTATTCAATAAAGTCCAAGATCCAGTGAGCCTAGAGTACACCCTAGCATGGGCAATCCGCCTGTTTTGATAGTCACCAAATACATGAATCCTCGTGATTTGTAATAGGGGTGTAAATGGTTTGGTTTGGTTCGATTTGGGACAATTTACAGACCGAACCACTAGTCATCGGTTTAGAAAAATCTCAAACCGAACCGAATCACGAAAAAAATGCAAACCGAACCGAACCAAACCGCCATGGTTTGGTTCGGTTTGGTTCGAACCGCGGTTTGATTTTACGGTTCGAACCGCGATTTAAACCACAATTCAAACCACGGTTCAAACCATTAAATAGAACATTACTTAAACCATTAATTAGAACATGGTTTCAAACTACATAATTCATTGTCATGTTTGTTTGAATTTTCTAAACATAACATAAATAAGAGATTAAGTATTTAAACACAACTTGAAATTATACTTCAATGTTTATAATAACAACCATTTGAGTACTTGTAATGGTATGTGCTAAAGAGTAAATTAATATTGTTACAAGAAGATTAACCAAAAGAAAAAAAAGTTATGGGCTAAAATTCATAAATAGAATTAGGAGTTTTCAAATCTAAATGTAAGTTGAAAATGAAAGATATACATATCTACGCTTAATATTGAACGGTTTGGTGATTTGGTTTATTGGTTCGGTTTGGTGGTTCGGTCTCGCGGTCTCGAACCGTGGTTTGGGGGTCCAAACCGCAGACCAAACCAAACCACACGGTTTGACAATTTTTTGGAACCGAACCAAACCACTATTGCTTGAAAACCGAACTAAACCGCATGGTTTGGTTTGGTTCGGTTCCGAACCGCGGTTTGAACCGAACCACTTACACCCCTAATTTGTAATCACAGTCTGCTGCGGTCAAGGTGAAGCCTACCAGATTTTCAACAAAGTAGAAGGGAGGCTGAAAAAAATGTGCTGCAATCATATCATCATCAAGTGGGATTTCTTTGATCTTTCGTGTGGCTACATCCCACACAATAAAGCATTTGCAAAAATCCTCAATGAGTACTAATCCGTGACTGCAAGTCATTCCAACCAAGTTAAATTTCATCAGTTCGTCGGGAACATGTACGGAAACCCTCATAATCCGTAGGTTGACTATACTTGTATCCTCAACTACCAGTTTTTCTATGTAGAAACAGTTGTCCTCTGCGTGGTCAGCATACTTTATAAGCACGCTGCCGCGGAGACGTGATCTGGCCATGTGATCATACGCAAAAGTAAAATTGGTAATGAGGGACCCCCATGACTTATTGACGTCGATGAAGCGGAGTAGAGGCGTCGTCGGGGGGCAGGAGAGGATAACTGACGCCAACTCATCAGGCATCTTAGCTGATTCAAATTGTGGGAGCAAATTTGTGTCAACTACATATGAAACCAAAATGAATCAAATATCTGCAATCAAAGATCAATCTAATATACTTGATAGGTGAGTAACTGGAGGATGACTCCTTTCTTCCACCCCAAATCTAGTATATGACTGCATATGAGAAAGATATCACTAGATGAGCATATTTTAGCTACCCTACGGCAAAATTCTCATGATCACAGAACTCTAAAGGGATACTTAACCCCAGTAAAAGGGCATCGGCATACCTCTTTCGTTTTCACTTCAAGCACACGTGATTGAACTCCCGAAGAATCATAACCAACTGAACCTTCAAGCACAACCTCTATGAGCGACCAGCCTCTTTGGTACTGTAAAGTTGGGTGGTTATTCACTGGGAATCTTCTTTTGAAATCTTCAGAAAAGTTAACTGGAGCTCCAAGCAAACTAGGTTCTGCAATGCAATTAGAGAAAGGTATATTTAGGATGCCAATGTAACACTGAACTGCATATTGTATTGAAAGAAACGAAAGTATAATGTCACATAATGTCCGAAGGGGCTACTGCTTTCAATGCTACCATCTGTAACTCTGTTGTTTCTGTATTCCCAATGATAGGCTTTACATCAGAAATCAGGAGTTCCTCAACCTCATTTGTGGCTGATTTTTCTACAACCACAGACTCATTGTTTATTTTTGCATGTACAACTTTTGATATAACGGAGGGGTCTTGAAGCTCCATAGTATCAACTGCTTCATCCTTGTGATCATGAGATTTTTGCCTTAGGGTAGCTAAAATATGCTCATCTAGTGATATCTTTCTCATATGCAGTCATATACTAGATTTGGGGTGGAAGAAAGGAGTCATCCTTCAGCTATCAGGTATGTTAGATTGATCTTTGATTGTAGATATTTGATTTATTTTGGTTTCATATGTAGTTGACACAAATTTGCTCCCACAATTTGAATCAGATAAGATGTCAAATGAGTTGGTGTCAGTTATCCTCTCCTGCCTCCCGACGATGCCTCTACTCCGCTTCTTCGGTGTCAATATGCCATGGGGGTCCCTCATTACCAGTTCTACTTTTGCGTATGATCATGTGGCAAGATCACGTCTCCACGGCAACGTGCTTATAAAGTATGCTGACCACGCAGAGGACCACTGTTTCTACATAGAAAACCTGGTAGTTGAGGATACAAGTATAGTCAACCTACGGATTCCGAGGGTTTCCATACATGTTCTCGACGAACTGATAAAATTCAACTTGTTTAGAATGACTTGCAGTCACGGATTAGCACTCATTGAGGATTTTTGCAAATGCTTTATTGTGTGGAATGTAGCCACACGAAAGACCAAAGAAATCCCACTTGATGATGATCAGATCGCAGCACATTTTTTTCAGCCTCCCATTTACTTTGCTGAAAATCTAGTAGGCTTCACCGTGACCGCAGCAGACTGTGATTACAATATCATCAGGATTCATATATTTGGTGACAATCAAAACAGGCAGATTGCCCATGATAAGGTGTACTTTAGGCTCACGGGATATTGGACTTTATTGAATAATACATCCTTTCCGGGCTAAGAATCAAGATCCAATGTCAAGAAGTTTGTTGTTGCCAAAAAGTATTCAAGCCTAGTTGTCAGGGATTCTCTATATTGGGCTTGTGAGCTCAGTGCAGTCCTAAGACCAAACCTCGGAAATTGGGCATTTTCAAAACTAGGATATTGGACTATTGGATCCACTTAAGGAAACCCTTTCTCTTTTATGTTCTTACTCCATATATTTGTGTATCTGTTAAAAACAAACGCAAGACAAGCACATGCATGAATTACACACCTCCAACATCAAGTAGTGGCTGACATCTGGTGCAGAGATTTAAAACTTCGTCTTCTTCGTAGACTAATTCAGAGATCCTTCTTAGTAGATTCTCATCAAACTCTCTGGTCAAAAGAGCATGTACACATATCAGTTCAGAATGTAGAAATCCCATCCACATACATAAAATATAAAAACAGAAGACATTATATTATATAGTGTTAAACTTCGAAATTAGCCAATGATGCAACTCTTACTCGAAGAACCTATCTCGAACATTGCATGTGACATTCCTCGCCACACAGAGAATTGGAACAGCATTTGTTGTCTATAAAGCATAAAAAGGTAAGAAAATTCAGGAAAAAATGTCTATTGATGTTACTTTGTGATAAATCAACATATAAAAAAGTTTTTTATAAAATGCAAACTTCTAAATGATCATCAATTACCATAGCCATCCTTGGATGGCAGCTTCCATCTTGGAAGACATTTTCCAGGGACTTTCTGTCACCTATTGAAGTAAAAACAAAGAGAAGGCTTAAAACAAGTACATCAACGAAGTGACTCAACAACACTAAGCATAATACTCAGTTTCTCTAGGGTGAGGAAACAGAGTGTTGGCTTACTATAATTTCGGTACACTCCATCTAATAATATATACTCCCTCCGTCCCACGATAATCTGCAAAAAGACACCTTTTGGGCGTCCCACAATAATCTGCAAAGTCCCAAAATGGAAATGGGACCCACTTGTCTCTACTCACAATCATTACCCACTTACTCCACTTTCTCTCTCCTACCCAACCATCTATACTCACAACACATCACCTTTATCACTTTTCTCCTTAATTCTTATGCCATCCCAATTTGTGCATATAATCATGGGACGGAGGGAGTATAGAAAGGAAGGAAGGAAGGAAGGAAGGAAGGAAGGAAGGGAGGGAGGACTTGGTTCCGTTGGAGTCTCCACTCTCCACCCATTTGATCTCTTCCCAATTAGCCTCTCTAATTCTAGTGTCTCCCCCAATTATCACTACATATGCCCTCTTTTCTTCCTACTTTCTCAGACTGTATACCTGTTTCTAATTCTTATCCAATAAATAGAAAATATTAATTAATTAATTCAAGGAATAGCATCGTCTTATCTCCAAAATTTTGTAATTTTCAAGCATGCATTTTAATGTCGGTCAATATCTAATTCATACACACATCACCCTAAGAAAAAACTCTCTGTCCCAAAAATAGACTCATTTCAGAAGTCAAACCTTTTATAGAGAATTCTTTACTTGCTTGTACCTTATTGAATATTGCACAATAGTTATTGCCTCTTTTAGAAATGGGACTATTTCTTGAGGGCGAACAAATAAGAGAAACGGGATTATTTTTTGGATGGAGAGAGTAGTTTCTTTGAATTTTTTTCAATAAACTGCAAGTTTCAACATGAAATAATGAAGCCACGTGTTTTCAGGAGTAGAATCTTTCACTAAACTGCAGGCTTGAACATGCAATATTGAAGCCTTATGTTCTCATCAGAAGAATGTGCTAACCTGACTTGACACAAACAACGCGTTCCAGTAGTTGCTTCGAGGTAATCAAGTGTGCTTCTGGGTCGAGCAGTCTCCACATCTCTAATGCATAGTCTCTTTCGGCCATCGTACAAACAAAACCTCAAATCTTTTGTACACTAATATCACGCATCTGCACATCTAAACAGAAGGAAATAAGCTAAATGATTTGTATAAGATGGTCAAAATAAAGAAATGGGAAGAAGAAATTTCTTGAAACTAAGTGCATGAGACAAGCCACAGGTGAAGATTCCATCAATGGGCATGATATATGCGGAGCACAAATGAAACAAGAAGTCAGGGTGTCCCAAAGATATTGCAAAAGTGAGAGCAAGTAAAAATCAAAATTCCTAGTCGAACACCTTTTAATAGGACATAGTCAAAAATCTCATAGGTTTATCCTTTCTTGCATATACCCCTGTGCACCTCACTTTACTTATTACTGAAAGCAAGTCGGGGTTGTATATGTTGGGGAACACATCATTTGGGATCTCTCTGAAACACCTCAAGCATGGAAAGGAAGTTGTTAATACCAAGTTCATCAAAAAGAAAACTATCTAAAGCTCATCTATACCTAGAGAACGACTAGGTACTCGACAATAAATAAATCATTGGAGCTCAAACCAAAAGAGAAATTCGTCAAACCAAAGTATGCTTCTTCATCATTCAAAAAGCTGTCCGTTCTCTTTCCTATTCAATAGTCATCAGCAGTTCATCTCTAAAGTTTGGACATTAGTAACAACCATCAAAGTTACTAACAGTAGGATCATCGAGATGCACATGCAGCTGATTCAAAGTTGACCTAGACGTATGAAAATCTACCTATAACAATATTCTAGGATTTGGAAATCTTAAAATTGTAGAAACAGGCTTAATGAGTCAGAATTGAGGCAATCAGTGAAATCATACAGCTAAGTGTGGCTTAAATTAAAATCTAAGCAGTAACCAACATTTCATTTCACAGACAGGACATGTGTATAGAAGTATTGGAAAAAGATATTTCATTTCATTGATCAACTGGGTATTTATATACAAAGAGTAGATAACAATACATTGATTTAAACAAGATTTATGAACAGAAGTGGAAGAGCATCAGTTGTTGTGGAAGAGCATCAGTTGCCGTGTGTCTGTCTGATGGTCTTGGTGTGAGGCGGCCGCATGGTGCTGAGGGAGGCGGCCGCATGAGAGGCAAGAATCTCAGGGGTGGTTTGGACAGATGAGGCGGGCGCATGGTGCTCTGTGAGGCGGGCGCCTCATACTGCAATGTATCTTTATCACGCCCCTGCAAGATGGACGATCTTGAAAGGCCAATCTTGGATAGTAACTCTTGAAACTTGGCACGAGGGAGTGGTTTAGTCAGGATGTCCGCCAATTGATCGCTTCCAGAGATGTATGTGACACGGAGATTCTGACTTTGAACATTTTCTCGAACAAAATGATAATCCAAGCCGAGATGTTTCATTTTGGAGTGAAATCTCGGATTCGCAGCTACATATGTCGCGCCCATATTGTCGCAATAAATTACCGGAGGCCGGAAAGATGAACCTGGATTTCTTTGAGCAGATTTTGAAGCCAAAGAACTTCAGCGGTTGTTGCAGCGACTGCTCGATACTCCGCTTCCGTGGATGATCTAGCAAGGGTGCGTTGTTTGCGAGAGCTCCATGAGATTGGATTTTTTCCTAGGTAAACAATATACCCGGTGGTGGAGGTGTAGTTGTCTTTGTCTCCCGCCCAATCCGCATCCGTAAATGCATGTAAGATAGGAGGGGATTTTTTGTGAAGAAGAAGACCATGATGAGAGGAACCAGCAAGGTAACGCAAAACTCGTTTTAAGGCTGCCCAATGAAGATCTGTGGGGCAGTGCATGTATTCAGAGATTGTGCGAGAACCCTTGGTTATGGAACGGAGGCGGTCCTTAAGTTGTTTAAGATGGCCTTTGGAAGGGTTAGCGTAGGTTTTGGCTAAAGTTTTCCAAGCGGCTAGGGATGTGGTGCACTGAGAAATAAGAGGGACGAGAGAGGGAGAGAGAGTTCCAGCAAGGGCTCCAAGAATGAGCTTATCTTGTCGGAACCAGGTAGCATAAGCTGGGTTTGGGGTAGGCTCGGCAGTTGTGGTGTTGGTGACTGGAGTAGGAGGGGTGTCATCATCTGTGGTGGTAGAGGCTGCGGGATTTGTGGCTGGCAAATGTTTGGGAGGAGCAGGGTGAGACCCATCAATGAATTTATGAAGGTCATGGCCTAAGAGGGTGGCTTCCATTTGGATTTTCCATGAGAGATAATTGGTAGAGGTTAGTTTGAGAATGTGGGAGAGGGAAACGACTATGAGAGGAACATTGGGTTCAGCTGAATTGGGAAGGAGGGTATGATCAGCAGTGGCCATGGCGAGAAAGAGAAAACCAAGGATTAGTTGAAAAAAGAAATTTGGATCTTTATTTTGCTCTGATACCATATAGAAGTATTGGAAAAAGATATTTCATTTCATTGATCAACTGGGTATTTATATACAAAGAGTAGATAACAATACATTGATTTAAACAAGATTTATGAACAGAAGTGGAAGAGCATCAGTTGTTGTGGAAGAGCATCAGTTGCCGTGTGTCTGTCTGATGGTCTTGGTGTGAGGCGGCCGCATGGTGCTGAGGGAGGCGGCCGCATGAGAGGCAGTAACTTCAGGGGTGGTTTGGACAGGATGAGGCGGGCGCATGGTGCTCTGTGAGGCGGGCGCCTCATACTGCAATGTATCTTTATCAATGTGAACACGTTCAGTATGAACACGTATACATGTAACTCGTTGCAAGAGAGAAATTATACACTGACATGTGGTTTCATGAGGGTAATTGTGGTCTATAACTACGAATGATCAATTGAAAAGGGTAAACAATGAACATAAGGCAATACAACAAGTAAGAAACAGAGCCTTACACACACAAAAAAAATTGTCAAGAATGCCTTACAATGTAAGGGAGATATATGCTACAATTTTCATAGGTGTCTAAGGCATCTGTTAGGTAACAACAGTATATAAGCCCACATTTCCATCCATGTATCATTCTCACTGAAGACGAGTTCATTAACAATCCTCTAAGTTAAGACCACAAAAGGACAATTTGCATAGACAAGAAATAGCTTCCTGAAGTTAACCAACCCTAGATATGAGCACAATCGCTAGAATGGCGGAAATAAGCGGTCAAAGCGTAAACATATGTAGATTAAAAAACTATCTAACCTCAGGATTAATACGAGTCAACACAAATGTTTCAAGATAAATTGTTTCACGTGATTCAAGAATGGGATGAATGAATGTGATGGTTGATTTTTTAGTGATACTTTTGGTGTTTGGCTTTCAGAGAAACATGAATTATGAGATGTTTGTGTGCCTATAACTAGATATATGTAAAAAGAGTTCAAGTGTGTCTAGTGGTGTCAAGAGTGATTCCTCTTAGGGAAGAGTGAATTAGAGAGATGTGTACATTAATGACGGAGTTGTATACTATTGTGAAAGTATTCAAGAATGTTGAGAAGGGAAGAGTGAAATAGAGAGATGTGTACATTAATGATGGAGTTGTACACTATTGTGAAAGTATTCAAGAATATTGAGAAGGATGTTAATACCTCCATTCTTGTAATACTGTTGTGATATGTGGTGTGTCTTTGCGAGTTTCTTGATTAAAACTCGTGGAGTTGTAAAGTTAAGAGCGTTAGCATAGCATACAATTTCAAGAGAGAAATTGTAGGCTTTTGCTTGAGGGGGAATATTCAAGAGTATTGAGGATAAGAGACTCTATTATTGTAATATTAAAGAAATTATAATACTCCCTCCGTCCCACACCAAGGTTTCTAGGTGTAGATTTCACGCTTTTTAAGAATTTTTTTTGAAAGTGGGTAGAAATTAGAGGAGAGCGAATGTAAAAGTTAAATGTGGAGTAGTGAATAGTAGTTAATGATTGGTTTTTTTAAAAGTGGATAGAAGATTAGAGGAGAGAGAATGTAAAAGTTAAAAATATTTAATAGGAGAGAGAATGAGTGGGAGGAATAGTAAGTTAATGATTGATTTTTTTGTAAATATGTTAACTTTATAAGGGTATAATGAATGAGTTTTTTTGTAAATATATTAAATCATAAGGGTATAAATATATTCAAAACTTGTCATTTATGGAAGGGAACCTTGAAGTTGGACGGATCAAAAAGGAAAGTAGGAACCTTGAAGTGGGACGGAGGGAGTATCATTCATTGGTGGAATAGGCTTTAAGCCGAACCACGTAATATTGTGTGTCCTTTTTCTTTGTTTGTGTGGGTATTTACCGTTTGATTTCTTTTGTGCGAATTCTCTTATGGGAGATCATCTTAACAATTGGTATCAGAGCTCGGTGGAAGAGGGGAATTCACATCATCAAAAGTTAGCCAAAAAATTGAAGAAAAAGGTTGCAGATTTTGGTTTGGATTTTTCAGCGCAGTGGTAGGGAAATTGGCGTAGCGCTTTTGTTAACCGTTGGATCATACTGATTTTTGGTGTGTAGCTTGGGAATCATAAATCTTGAATCTGAACGGTGGCGATTGGATTTTGAGGTTTCTAGCATTGTGAAGAGTGTCCGGACAGAAGCAACAGATTTTGAAGAAATTCAGAGTTTGAAGAATATGAATTTCGTGGAAATTTCAAAATTGAGGATGACAATTATTCGGTGGAGCCATATGTGGTAGAGAACTTTAGCCAAGGTGGAGATTGTTGGAATTTGACTCACGTTCTAGAAAGAATCAAGATGCATTGTCCCACGTGATTCTTAAATGGAATGCATGAATGTGATGGATGGTTTTTTAGTGAGACTTTTGGTGTTTGACTTCTAGAGAATACATGAACTATGAGATGTTTGTGTGCCTATAAATAGACACATGTAGAAAGAGTTCAAGTGTGCCTTGTAGTGACAAGGGTGGCTCCCCTTAGGGGAGAGTGAATTAGAGAGATGTGTACATTCATGAAGGAGTTGTACACTATTGTGAGAGTATTCAAGAATGTTGAGAAGGTTGTGGATACCTCCATTCTTGTAATACTGTTGTGATATGTGGTGTGTCTTTGCGAGTTTCTTGATTAAAACTCGTGGTGTTGTATGGTTGAGAGTGTTAGCATAGCATACAATTTAGAGTGAGAAATTGTAAGCCTTTGCTTTAGGGAGAATATTCAAGAGTATTGAGGATAAGAGTCTCTATTCTTGTAATATTAAAGAAATTATAATATCATTTATTGGTGGAATAGGCTTTAAGCCGAACTACGTAATATTGTGTGTCCTTTTTCTTTGTTTGTGTGGATGTTTACTGTTTGGTTTCTTTTGTGCGAATTCTCTTTTGCGAGATCGATCCTAACAAATATTTCGTTTGGCTCCAAGAACACATAACATGTCAAGAACACACTCCTGGTACTTTCTCTCTCTCTCTTTCTCTTTTAGAAACACTTTTATCTCGCACGCATTAACTTTCTAGCAGCGATTTCAAATGAAATGAATTAGCGTGTCAGAGATATGGAAATAGGTTTTGGTATGGGGAAAATTACAAAAATGGCAACTGTTATATACGAATCACGTGTTGAAAGGTGGGGCCGGTCATGCGATTGTTGAAGCTTTTAGACCTAGGGGCATTATCATATGCGGTCGATTCCATCATGTTCTAGTGTAGTCTCGGTAGATTGGAACTCCATTAGCCGTTGGATTATAACGTAGGTTTAACTGAATGTTAATTGGAATGTAAATAGAGGCTTTGGTGTGGACTTGCAACCATTTGATCCCTTTCACAAAATAAGCTAATGTAAAATGATTATAATTCTTTTGGCATTAAGGGGAGATAAATTCAACTAGGGATGACAACGAGTCGAGTTCGGGTCGGATCAGTGCTGATCCGAACCTGATCCGAACAGCACAAACCCTTTACCGAATCCGATCCGATCCGAGCTCCGATCTGATCCGAAGCTGTCATCTTTTTTTTTAAGGCACAAAACTCAAACCGTTCAAATCACCACCACAACACCACTCAAACAAATTCCTCACTTTAAACAAAAATGAAGCAGAACACAATCAGGTTTTGTATAATAACGTATATGAGCCGATCTAAACCACAATCAGTTCACTAAAAGCAATTATCTTATTATATAAAATTATATATACTACAAAAATCTAGTAAGAAGCAAATGGAACACTTGTTTGAGATTCAACCTCAAAGGCGATTATAAATTCAACTAGTTTATCCAAAAAAGCATACCTCCACAAATTCAGGCAGCTGTTGATCTGTAACGGCGATCGGTAAAAATCAAGTGCAAACTTCGGGGGCGAAATGGAGATCAAATTCAGAGTTGAAAGCGCAGAAAGAGAGAGACGAGTGGGGAGAGAGACGAATGGAGAGAGACGAGCCGGGAGAGAGACAAGCGGGTAGAGAAACGACGAGAGGAGAGAGAGACGACAAGAGGAGAGAGAGGACGAGCTGATAGAGAGAGAGAAAGAGCAGAGAGAGAGAGCGGATAGAGAGAGAAAGAGCAGAGAGGGAGATGAGCGAATAGAGAGAGAAAAGAGAGGCCCCTACAATATATATACATACATATATTGACACGCCCCGAACCGGGGACCTAATTGGCCCCACGTCGGAATACGTGCTGAAGACGCATTTAAAAAAAAAAACTTTCAAAATGACCTTTCTAAAAGTTGTCAATTTCAAAAACCTGTTTAACGTAAAGAACTTTGATAAACATTTCAACTAAAGGTAAAACCATTTACTTCTACTTCCAAAAACCAACTCACTCCACTTTCAAACCAATTACACCCTTTACAAACCACACACAAACTTATTTACAAACCAAGGAACATAGTTCCCAAATTGAAAAATATTTACAATCCTTAAAAAGTTGCAAAATAAGGACAACATGTTATAGTAACGGAATACTACCCAAGGTTATACATATATGTAATGTAACCTTACAAAATACCTTTCTCAAAACAATCCCCACTAGGCGCCCTCTCGGTGCTCAACGTGTTCTAGCCCCTGGCTCGGCTCTTCTAAGAAAGCAATACAAGGATGGGGTGAGAAAAATCTCAGCAAGTTATTATATATGCAACAATATGATATGCAATCACATTAGGAAAGCATATACCAACCAATCACATATATATATATACGTATATATATATATATACATATATATATGTATACATATATATATATATATATATATATATATATATACGTATATACATATATATGTATATACATATATATGTATATACATATATATATATATATATATATATATATATATATATATATATATCACATTCTTATCAACACAAAGAAGATATATATACATGTAACACATAAGTGCAATAATGTAACACTTAGAAGGATACTGAGCCAAGGTTTCATCCTCAAAAGGATATCACGATCCGAGCAGCAACAGCAGCTGAAGAAGCGATTCTGAAACCCCAATCACAATATCAACAATACGGGGAAAATGACACAAAGTCATAACCCCGAGTGAAACTCGACCTCATCCCAAAAAGGGGGAGCTAGCCCACTACCCAAACCATGGCCAATGGAAGGGAGAAACAATGAGAACCCAGCGTATGGATCATAATGAACTCGGCCCGGGTGCCATTATAATCCCATACCACTGCCCGAACAATCAAGTACCAGCTGGACTTTCAAATATAAGCACAGTAATCACTACTTGCTTAAACAACCAATGGATGATTCCAAAGTAGGGAACCATAGCAATATAGCATATCAAAATGATAGCACAATGATAACAAGTATCAATCATAAGTAGCACTAAGGCTAAACCATCCTTGAACCAATTCTATTCAACTTATGATTCCAAAGTAGGGAACCCTAATCAAGCACATCATAAAGATGTCAAACAAATGTAAAAGGTGCAACACATAAGGTCTATACACTTATAATAACCATTCAAGGATGTATCAACAATTATATAGGAATATTAAGCAAGTTAGGTTCAATGTAATCAATGGTTCCCACCTACTTTAACCAAACATTTAAACATCTTCCAATTATCACAATTGGTATGTTAAGACATCATGTTGTTGTGCATACATTGCACGTTGATCATAGTGTTCAATTGGTTGAAATCTAGGTTATCTAGTTGAACCTACATTGTTTTGAAAACAGTTCAACAAAACTGGCTAAGTCACGACTTGTGCTCCCGGGCACGACTCGTGACCCTTTTACACCCTCTCTGATACAGTCGTCCAAGCTAAGGCACGACTGCTAGGCACAACTCGTGCCATAGGGCACGACTCGTGCCCTCAGCAGAAACTCAGAAATAGAGCTGAAACTTCAGCAACTCCACTTGAAACATATAAAGCTCCTTTTTCCAGCTCAAACAAACTTACCAAAGCCCAACTTCAGTTCCATGCATCCCAAAATGACCTCAAACTCTTTTCAAATAACTCAAAGCCATTCTTTTACCATTTCAACCCACACCAAAACCATTTTCCATTTAACCACAACCAAACTCACTATTTCAACACACGCCAAAACTATTCCCAAGTTAGTCAAAATCATTTTTATCATTTCCTAACTCAAGAAAATGATCCAAAATCCCACTTCATTCAACTCATCCAACAATTCCATAACTAAAAGAAGATGAAACTTAATAGCTAGATACATTGAAGCAAATATACATGCCTTACTGTAATTTCGACTATTGTGCACATTTTAAAATAGAAAATAATAGTACAAGGTCAACACTAGATATCCTGAAACTTTCACAACAGAGAATATTTATGGATACTATAGCATAGAACTTTATAACCAAATACTCCCTCCATCCCAAAATGAATATGTTTCATTTAAGAAACATTCTGAAATTGTAACTTTTAACTTCATTGAAATCATCATACCAGTACCAGAACAACAGGCTGTTCTATTTAGCATTTATATAACGATGAATAGCCAAAGAATACAGAGAAAATTACAACTCTAATTTCCTAGAAAATATTTAAAATTGTTCAACAGAAATAATCAAAAGGACTCTCCAATTGCGACAATGGCAGAGTTCACTATTTCCTAACCAATAAAACAATAATATGAACAAGATGGAAAGAAGAAATAATAACTTATCCCAAGTCCATTTCACCCAATTCCAACTCAAGAAAATTGGTTAAATGTTCCATGCAACATATACTACCTCCGTCCCACTTCAATTGATCCACTTTCCTTTTTGGGACGTCCCACCTCAATTGATCCATTTCTTAAATGGAAAGTTTTTCATATATTTATACCCTTATCATCTCCATATATTTACAAAAAAACCATTCATTATACCCACTTTAACTTACTATTTCTCCCACTCATTCTTTCTCCTATTAAATATTTTTAACTTTTACATTCTCTCTCCTATTCCCTACCACACATTTAACTTTTACATTCTCTCTCCTCTAATTTCTATCCACTTTAATAATTTTTCTTAAAAACCGTGTCCCACCTCAATGGACCAATTGAGGTGGGACGGAGGGAGTATATTTCATAACTCTAACTTAGAACATTATATGAGCATATATTGAAGAAAATTATAATAACTTACCAAATTAATTAGGAAATAAGAAAAACTTTCTCCGGATAGTTGTGATCCCCTCGACTTCACGAACAATAATACGCGAACGGATCGAAGAACGGACAAGGATGAAATTTTTGGTGAATTTTTGAATGGAAGAAAACCTAATTGATATATAAAGAAGAACAACAGAACAGAACAGAACAGAACAGAGGAGGTAATATTTTGGTCTGATTTTATTTGTTTTTCAAGCTTCTCCACTCACACATGAAATTAAGGATATACTTCAAAGGAAATTTCACTTAGGCCCCTTCTAGTATTGATTAGCTAAAAGTACATTTTTTAAGTTATAGCTTTTACACTTTAGCACCTTGGTATTTTATAAGTTATTAGTTAAAATTTTCCAATATTATTATTTCACTACACCACTCCTAATATCTTAAAGTAGACATTAAATAATTTAATTTAATTTATTAACATAATTAAAATATCATATAAGTTATTAAAATGTTAAACTAACACATAATACTCACCAATAAAATGCGAAGCATAAAATAAATGTAACACACGCCATAAATACGTTCAAGCATGACTCAAAATAGAACCTAGGATTAGGGTCGTGACATATACAATATATACATACATATAGAACCCTAATTTTTTGTTATATACATCGGGTCGGGGTGGGGCGGGTTTCGTGTCTGGTCAACAGTGGTACCGAACCCGATCCGAACCTGATCGGATTATAAAAAATTGAAATCATATCTGAATTTTTCGGATCGGATCGCCATTAATTTATAGTGGTGTCAGCTCATCATTCAGTGGTGGAGGAAGAGGCAGTCCTCCATTGGCAAGAGGAATAGTAGTCCCAGCGTTATCATGAGTCTCTTTCACAAGAGGGTTATCCTGATCAGGAGTGATACTAGCAGTGTGTCCTTCTTCCATTAGGACTAGGAGAACGGAGCAGAAATTTTCCGGATATTCAAAGGTCAGAAACGATCGTTTCCCGACAATGTAACCAAACTGATGATGCCAAAAATGTCAGATCAGTCCAAATCCAGTGATAGTTTGTATCATGTATGTTTGAATAGTCTGAAAAAGATGAACATGCACGTAAACTAAGCCGGGGGCTTCACCGGTGAAGACCCTCCGACATTAGAGTAAGTATTTGTGTATTTGAGAGTAAATCAATTGACAAGAGTTTATGGTCAAAAGAATGCACGTATGTGTACGTACCAGAATTGTGTGAATTATGACTTGTATTTAGGTGTAGGATATAAAGTACTGCCTTGGAAGTTAGATGAGATAAGGATTAGAATCCTACTTGGATTCTAATTTCCCACAATCCTTATTGTAGTAGGATTATAAAAGTCTTCTATAAGTATGCCTAGGAGGCTTGCTACTCGACATAAAGTGTTAGTCGACATGTGTGTATGCCGAGTAAGGAGGTGACGAAGGGTAGGGAATCCCATTCCCTTTGTCATGATGGTGACTTGATAGGCCTAGGTCGGCATTCGAGGATGCCTTGATCGGCATTTATATATGTCTTGATCGACATATATCCATATTTCTGCTTTAGTTATTATATCGCTATTTTATATATAGGTCGAAATAAATGGTGAAATGGACGAAAGCAGGCATTTACTTAATATATAAGAGAGCCCATTCTCTATATCGTATTTGAGACTCATGCAAATATTACTTTGAACCCAATCTGTTGGACCTTGTTCGATTTGTGATTTATAATCGTACTCAATTTATATCGTTCAAATAATAAACAATAATGTTCAATAGGATGAATAGAATAAGAACTGCCATAGAAGACTGTAAGAGAAATAGGTGTAGTGCATCTGTGTATTAAAGGGGTAAAAAAAGAATAATAGAAATTTATATTAAATTATTTGGAGTGAGTTTTACTCAACAATTTTAAGAAATTATTTAATAATTCTTTTATACGATTGCACAACTTACCAGCCAAAAAATAACAAAATAATGGATATAATAGAGTATTTTTTGTCTGAAAACGAAAAACAAGACCCACATTTGATGTTGACTCAAAACACTTTCCTAGAACATATCACTATGCATGCAGGGTACTTTCGTCATTTACAAAAAATAACCAAAACAAAATTCATTTCATATCAACATTCAATTCCATTTGTTAAGCAAATATTCCAACTCTCATCAATGGAGGAACGTATTTACAGAAATGCCCACTATACGGATCGTATCAAGCTCAACGTCGGCGGCAAGCTTTTCGAAACCACCATCTCCACCCTCCAATCCGGCGGCCCGGACTCCCTCCTCTCCGCCTTATCCAACCGCCCGACCGACGCTGACCCAAACCCTATTTTCATCGACCGCGATCCGGAGATCTTCACTGTCCTCCTCTCTCTCCTCCGCTCCAACCGTCTCCCTTCCACCGCCCGCCGCTTCACCAGCCAGGAACTCTCCGATGAAGCTTCCTACTACGGCATCGAGTCTCATCTCAAGTCTGCTATGCTCCCGATTCCGCTCTCCGGTATTGACGCTTCGTTGGTCGCCACGATTAGACCTGCCTCCGACGGCGTTGTTTCGTCTTTTTCTGCCGGAGACGGCGACGGCGATGGTTCGATTTGGATTGCTCATGGAGGTCAGATATCTGGTTATGACTGGAATTTGAGTCACGCAGGTACTATTCGGACTCACCTTGATTATATTACCTCTTTGCGTTGCGTACGGTCGCCGGGGATCGTCGCCGTTGCTTGCGACGGCTCATCGGGGCTCCATTTTTATAATTTCACGAACGGCCGTAGAGTTGGATCGGTTTCGTGGACGGACCCATCCGATCCGAGAATCTACAAGGCACGAGTCGAAGCGGTGACGGACTCCGTCGACTCTGTGTTCGCGTCGTTTGATTCGAATCACAGGGAGAATTGCGTTCTCGCAATTGACAAGTTAACCCTTCAAGTCACGTCGGAAATCGGACGGCAATCCGGTAGCTCGTCCAAGACAACCGTCGCCAGTGAACTCACGTACATACCTGAGATTAACGTGGTTGCTGGAAGTGCAGTTACATCCGGTGCATTTGGTTACTCTGGTTACATCCGGTTGTGGGATGTGAGGTCTGGAGCAATCGTTTGGGAGACAAATGAGCCAGGCTCGGGACGAAGCAGCAGGTTTGGAGACTCGTTTGCAGATATTGCTGTTGACCCGGACGAGTTGACTCTGTGGAAGATATGTTCAAAGTCAGGGGATTTGGCAAGGGCAGATATACGTAAATTGAGCGATGATCCATGGGTGTATCTGAAAGACAAAAACCCTAGTTTGAGAAATACAGGCGGAGGGAGCGATAGCGTCCTACATTGTTATAGAAAGCAAGTGTTTGTAGGAAGAGAAGGTGGATTAGAGGTTTGGTCTAAGGTGGAGGATAAAGAACATGATGTATGTGAAGATTCGTATAGGAGGAACTTTGTTGATAAGGTTGAGGATGCAGAAAGAGGGATTATAAAGAAGATTGAAGGAGGTGGGGATAGGCTTTTTGTCAGTAGAGAAAACGTAGAAGGGCTTGAAGTATGGCAAAGCTCCAATTTTTCCGGCGGGGTTTCAGTTTCATGATGTTATTAGAAGGTATTGTAACCTAATTTGGCATGTACTTGTATTTGATTGTTACGTAAATAAGCATGGAATATGAAGTGAAAAAGATTTACTTGGAGGTAACCCTTTTGTTTTGTTATTTTGAGCTCTTACTATCTTTATGTTTCTATCTCCATGTTATATTCAGTTGCTATGCTTAACTGATGCAATTTAGAGAAAGGTGTTTCATATCTGCCTGTTGAACATGATTCATTTCCATTGTTGGTGGAGGACTTTATTCTGAGATTATAAGAGCTCATGTTTTCCTGATTTAGGATACATGAAACAGCTGCTTAGGTTAATGGCAGCACCATAAGTGCTTGGTACTGGCAATGAGAATGAAATGGCCTGCTTATGAACAGTTCATAAATATTTAACACGAGAATAGTTGTTTCTGCAGTGGATGCCTGATAGGATTGATTCATCAGGAATACTGCTCACTTTAAGAGAATCTCGGCGGGTGTTTCATATCCAGTGAGATACCAGCCATATGTGCAATGTTGGAAACATCAATAGATGTAATCTTCACTTGCTTTTATCCGTCCGTGGCTGCATGTCTTTTCTCTGTCTCTCTCTCTCTCTCTCATTCTTAGAAAATGAAAAGCTGTTCTGATGTGATCAGCTAATAATTTTGAAGAACATATGACAGTTTGATAACTGATAATAGTAGCACATTTTGTATATGAGAATAAATGCTACATGCAATGGAATGATTCCTCAAAACGGCATGGAATGGTCTTGAAATCCCTAGTGTCTTGAGAAAGCTGCTAATATATGGCTGCTTTTAAACCTTCAAACAGTTATTGTGGTGATTTGACTTAGCCACATGTTGAAAAACATGCAGTTTCCAGTATTGAAGACCTTCGGTATGTGTAAGGGAATATTTCTTGTAGGGATCTGCCCCTTTTATTGAACAACCAAAACTCTTGGAAATTTTGGCGCCTAATGGAGTTCCTCTCTAAGACGTTCCATGGTTTTTGAAGAAGAAAACAACTATGCATACATCATGGCAGGCCTTGTCTTTCTGCTGATTGCCAGATCTCCATGGGACTTGAGAACGGAAGGCACTCTTACTCTATCAGTTATCTCTATCTGGTTGTCCATAAAACAAGCCACATAACTCAATTTCATGAGAAAGTAAACCTCTTCTGCTGTAGATAGGGAAGTTCCATATTGTATCCAGTTAGGCTGGTTCTTTTTGTTTTTTTTTTTGCAACATTTAGGCTAACATCCAGGGTCAGGAGTTCGCTTTGGCTCTAGGGGTGGGAAAGATTCGTATGGTGACGATCCATGACTATCAGAAATATCATTGGCCGTGGTCCAGATCGAGCCATCCCAACAAGAGTCTGCTGACGAGTTGGGAAGAGATCTTGCTGGAGGAATCAGGATCGGGAAAATTCTACTGATTGGCTAGATTTGTTTAAGCGAATGAATACTAGGCAAGGCTAAAGATTGAATTCAATGACTATTTTTAGGGGACTTCCATGGTTTCTCTGTCGCTTGGAAGAAAATACTGAAAGTAGGACTGCTCTGTTCATCTATTATTATTCAGCCTTTATCCAAGTTTAGTAGGTGCATTATACTTTCTATTATTGGCTACGTGTAGGATTGACTATGATTGTAGTTGGCAAAATAATTAGCATTACTGGAAGGACAACCTAGGTGGTGTTGTTAGTTGTTACACCCTCCATCAGCGTCTCCATTTAGTTTGTACATCAACTGTGAATTTGATTTGTTTATAGGTACTCCCTTTGGCCTCAATTATAAGCAAAAAAACTACTTTTACACATATTAAGAAAATAGTTGGAGTAATTTAATAGTCTTGATTTTACAGCAAAAACATGTTAAGATTACTAATATATTCTCATATTAAATACGAGTATGTAATAAATATGTACTTGTCTTTGAAAAGGAAAACTTAATTAGGGTTACTTTTGACAAAATAACATTAAATATTGTTGCATTTAATGAGTTTTGCATTGTGCTTATAATAGTGGCTGGAGGGAGTAATCATTAATAATGGAAGATCAAGACATGCTAGCATAGATGGTCCGGTGGAGCATTTTGAAGATAGTGCTGAGTACTCTTGCTTTTAGAAGTTTCACTAGTTGTTTCTCTTGCCCATCGTAAATTATGCTCCTTCCCAACCAAAAACATAGTCCCAAATGACAAGTCAAACAATTAACTACGTTGCTCTGCTTGTACCTTCTCAAAATGCACTGAAATTATTACTTCTTTTATAAGTGGAACTAACTTTTGCGGACAAACCAAAAAGGAATGGGGGACTATTCTGTTGGAACGGAGTAGTATGAAGTCTTGGGCTCAGCCTATTTTCGTCTTTCATATAGATGATTAAACTAATGCTACGTCAACTTGGTGTTCCCCATAACTATTGATGAGCTCTTTTGAAGGCCACTCCTGTTAGTATTACAATGGGCTAATTTCATGGTGCAGTTGTTTTTCCACAACAGTGTTAACTTGATCTACGTAAGCCAGAGAAATAATGTGGTTGGATGGCTGCGTGTTTCTTCATTCTTCTTATGTTCTGTAACTTTTCTATTCAGCTTTTGTTTCAGCTTGCCGAGTTGTATTGACAATAGCAAACAGCATTCCTGTATAATCTGCTTTACTGTGGCTTCAGAGATAGGATAGCTAGAGTGGGGAATGACTCTGCTTTTCTAGAGAAGCCTGAGAGCGTTATGAGTGAGTATAATCTTTGTCCCCTATAATTTCTTCCTCCCTAGAAAGGTGTTCAGTCTCCTCTGAGGACATTGTTCAGTGTTAAAATAAAAAACTGCTTTGTGTGGGATACTGTTCTTTTTGTAGCTACTTTTTTATTCTTTGTATAAAATAAAATTTGTTTTGCACAGGTAAGTGGCTATTAGTGATACTACACCTCTAGAGCTTTGAAATGTTGGAACATGAAAAATGCAGTTGGCTTTCGTGGAGAGAATTTCTTTATTTCTTATACCCCGGAGAATCGACAATCGCGAACCGCTAGCTGTGTGGAGAGAGATGATGAATTCGAATCTCATTGTGGGAATTGGAATTTTTTTCCACAATTTCCAGTTCTTCAAAACAAGAGTCTCCACGATGAACAATAACCTAGTTAAACACTAAACGACTCATCATAAACCTTTCAATTTCTCGAAAATGTGGAAGAATGTTTCATTTCACTCCAAGAACACATAAGAAGAACTAACAGAACAAAACACACTCCCTGTACTTTCTTTTTCTCTCTAGAAACACTTTATCTCTCACACTCAGATACGCAATAACTTTTTTCTCCAATCTCTTCCTCGGGCAGCAATTTCAATTGAAATGAATTAGGTTATGCAAGTGAGTTTTGTTCTTTGGGAAAATTACGAATCATGTGTTGAAAGGTGAGTGTTAGTGCTTTATAATACCATTATAGTAATTTTCCCAAAAACAAAACCCACTTCCATAATCTATTTCATTTCATTTGAAATCGCTGCCCGTGGGGAGGGATTGGAGAGAAAAGTTACTGTGAGTGTGAGAGATAAAGTGTTTCCAGAGAGAGAAAGAAAGTACATAGAGTGCGTTCTGTTCTGTTCTGTTACTTCTTATGTCTTCTTGGAGTGAAATGAAACATTCTTCCACAATTTCGAGAAATTGAAAGGTTTATGATGAGTCGTTTAGTGTTTAACTCGGTTCTTGTTCATCATGGAGACGCTTGTTTGGGAAAATTGGAAATTGTGGAAAAAAATTTCAAATTGCAAAACAATGAGATTCAAATTCATCATCTCTCCCCCAGTCAGCGAGCATTGTTCGCGATTGTCGATTCTCCAAACAATCTCTTCATTCTCTGTCTGCTGCAAGCTCAAATCGAACTCACCGATGGAACAATCTCAGCTGATCAACCTTCATGCCTCATGTTTCGACGAACTCAAGGTTTTGAAACTGTTAAGGTCTGTCATTATCGATAAATTTAATTGTGTTGTTATATTGATTGCAATTTATGCACGTCTTGCTTGGAGATGAGAAGTGCATTTAGTGGCAATGCCGAGTAAATTGAAGATGTTTCCGTGTTTCTGGTGCTGTTCTGTACCGTCAGGATTGTACAATTCATGTCTAGCGATGGTGAACATGCGGTATTTAGCTATTGGGTTTTTAATTGCTAATACTTTTCATATCAAGGTCCCAGGTATAAGAATTTCTCTCCACGAAAGCCAACTGCACTTTTCATGTTCCAACATTTCAAAGCTCTAGATGTGTAGTATCACTAATAGCCACTTACCTGTACAAATTCTAGGTTAAATTAATTATCCTAATGAAAATTTGAAATTGATTGTTGATACACCATAATAAATACTAGCAATAACATTTTTTAGATGCTCATTAGGATAATTAAATTAACCTGAAATTATTGCTTAGAATAACTTCGTGATAACAACTAAAAAAGTAGGATGATCATTTTGAGAGAGAGAGAGTAGTCATTAGGATACCAGGCCACTCAACCAGTCAAACCTGAGGAATCTTATCATTCATAATATGTCTGAGGAAGACTACCTTAGTTGAAGCTCTCTTGGACAGAACAGGTCTGGTAATGCTTGAGGAATTTCACTGCTGTACTTATTTGAATACATGATTGATTTTAGGGATTCCAATTTTATGCACACTTTCAGTTGTTCATGTTCTGGGTCTGCCTTGAAATTATTAACCTCCCTAATGGTGCTAGTCAGGTAAGTCAATGCTGTCGGTAGAGAATAAAAATGCTATCAAGGAGGAGGAAACAAGAAAAGTAAAACACTTCCCGTGTAAATGACATACATAGAGAAACTTGGCTATGATATAAGCGTGGAATGTGAAGTGATAAATATTTACTCGGAGGTAATGCTTTTGTATTCTTAGTTTTGAACTCTTACTATCTTTATGATTTGGTTGGGCTATGCTTGAACTGATATAATTTAGAGGAGGGTGTTACATATCACTTATTGAGCATGATTCAATTCCATTGTTCTTGGAAGACTTTATTCCAAGGTTATAAGAGTATGTGTGTCTTCTTGATTTAGTATGCGCGAAGCTGGTTAGTTTAATGTCAAATCAGCTTCGGTTTCGTGAATGGATGTCTGATATCAATTCGTTAGGAATATTGCTCAAGGTAAGATTATGCACTATAATCTTTCTGTGTGAAGTTACATTACTGTTGAGACCTTTACAGCCGTCAAGGCACATGAATTAAGAAAAGGTGAAAAAGTTGATGTGCTGTGAGTGTAGATAGTTGGGTAGGAGAGAGAAAGTGGGTTAGGAAATAGTAAGCGAATAGTTGTTATGAGTATGACAAGTGGTCCCCACTATTTATTAAGTAACTCAAGTTCAAGTGGGACAACTAATGGGGTAGTTTTTGCAAGCTCAGGTGGGACGGAGGAAGTATATCTTTTAGGGATCTGCCCATTTCGTACTGACAATAACAAACTGCTTTACTGTGGCTTCAAAGATAAGACAGATAAACTGCTGGCATAAAGGACTGCGCAAGACGAAACACTATATAATATGATCAAGACCAGTAAAAGATCATAACCTTTTGGGAGTCTCTTTTTTGATAGGTAATTTTCTTTTAAGTCTTTTCTTTTCACAGCTATACTCTCTTTTAACCCCCGCCCTCTCTCTCTCTCTCTCTCTCTCTCATACTTTACGCTGCATTTAATTAAAGTCATTAGCATTTACACATCAATAATATTAAGACTTCATTATACGGTTTGTTTCAGATGAAATCATAAATCATGATATCATCACCCATTCCTCGCAACAATCTCATAAACAACTATTTAAATATTTTTTTGACGAAACTTACTCAAATAAACAATACAATTCTTTTCCAAGAGGAATAATTATATGTTAATATTGGTATAATTAGAATTTAAGTGGATATGGAAAAGATGAAATGAAAGGGCGTAGGTTCTTTTCCAAGAGGAATAATTATATGTTATTATTGGTATAATTAGAATTAAAGTGGATATAAAAAAAGATGAAATTCTTTTCCAAGAGGAATAATTATATGTTATTATTGGTGTAATTAGAATTAAAGTGGATATAAAAAAGATGAAATGAAATGGCGTAGGTTCTTTTCCAAGAGGAATAATTATATTTTATTATTTGTACAATTAGAATTAAAGTGGATACGAAAAAGATGAAATGAAAGGGCGTAGATATACCTGGGGGTGGCAATTTCTTATCCATCCATGGGTTACTCCATTAAATTTTTTGTCATGCTTTAGTCTATTGTATAATGTATCATTTTGATACAATGTACAATAGTTTAAAGCATGCCATTCTTTAATCATTGCATATGCACATATATAGATACACTAGAACATCTTGCAGAATGCATATTCATCCAACAAGTTAACCTTTGCTTCTCAAACATGTCTTACAATCCAGTTGCCCCTCCTCTGATTTCAATCTTCCGCGTGCCGAAAGAAATAGTTGACACCAAGCCTGAAGCTTATATTCCTAAGAGGGTTGGCCTCGGACCGTACAATCATTTTCGTTCAGAGGTGCAGAAATTTCTGAGGCACAAGCTAGCAGCGATAAAAAGGATCTTAACAACAACACAAATTACCAATTTCCAGTCTCTAGTGATTGGTATGCTCCAAGATCTCGAGCCTAATATCCGTGCTTGCTATAATGAGCACTTGGATCTTGACGGTGATATGTTGGCTTGGATAATGGCTATTGATGGGCTTTTCTTGCTTAGTCGTCTTGGCTATGGTCTAACATTGAATTCAAAGTTTCATAAGCCTCTGGAAGATGATGGTCACGTAACAGGTGGCAAACATTCATTGGATGCATTGCCTAATGACGACAACAATGCAGAAATCAGCATTTTGAATGAAGAAATCGAGGTGTTGGAAAGTGTTAAAATTTCATGGAAGGATATGGTGAAATTCCCACAGGAGAGGGTTATACATCCGAGGGGTATACTGATGCTCGAGAACCAAATCCCATTCTTCGTATTAAATGAGCTTCTAAAAGCTCTCCATCTTTCCGCGAGGGATGATTCGTTGCATCGCATGTTGGCAGCTTATGGTGAGATGCATTCGCCTTTCCAAATGATGCCTCAAGTTAAATTTCACCAAGAAGACTCCCCTGCACATCTTCTTGATTACATGTACCGTTTGATCGTCAGCAATATTAAGCCACAGGCTCAAGGGAAATGGCAAGATTTCAAGCCAAAAGAACTGGATGGTAAAACAAAAGCTGAAATCCCGATCCCATCTGTAAAAGATCTTTACGAGGCTGCCGGAATTACATTTGGCGTCACAGATGGAGGCATTTGTGATGTGAGGTACGATGAAAAAGACTTCATTTTCTACTTGCCCAAGATTAACTTAGAAAGTAATTCCGATGTAATCTTACGAAACATGCTTGCTTACGAGCAAGCCATTGGTACCCCTGGCTCAATTTTCGTGCTCACTGAGTACGTAGAATTGATGTGTGGGATTATTGATACTGTTACGGATGTTGACATGCTGAGGGAGCGAGGCGTGATCACAGGTAATCTGAGCAACGGTGAGATCGTGAACATCTTTAACGGGATACCGAGATGCAGTAACATTCCAGTTGAGGTATCAAGCATTAGGATTGCGTTCTCTGGGGTGATGAAGCAGTTGGCTCTTTGATGGAATGTGCTCGTTATAACTTCAACCGTTTTGGTTGTGGTGTTTGCTATTTATAAGCTAGTTTGGGATGTTTATGAGTGTTCATATTTGGGACTAATAATATTCTGCCGGCGTCAGGCTTTACAGTCCAATGTAGTACACATATAATGCTTGAAGATGTAATATTTTTGACTGTTTTTTGTTTTGTTTTGTTTTTCTAAGTTTGTTTATACAAGTATTTCTGTTGTTCTGGTTTTACCCTCCCAAGTGTGGGTTTGAAGACCTATAACATGTTTGGCAGGAAATCAGCGTTTGCGTGGGCTGAACTTAAGGGGAAGTATGCCTTATTGGTGCTGGTAACATACTTAACAGGTGTGAAATTTAGGTGTAATAGAGACCGCTGGGCAACATTTGGGAATGCATAACATAACTGAGTCAATGCCTTTGGGATTTCTCTCTCTCAGAGAGAATTTCACTGGCTATTACTGGATGCGGGTGATCTCATTTACCTCCTGTAGCATTGTAAGTATTAATTAACTGTAACCGTAAATTAATTTGAAAGTGTAAATTAATTTGCCGATTCAATTTCACCACACACTCACATACACACACACACACATATTTTATTTTTATTTTTTTTTTTGATACCTGCGCTTCAAGCCACGGACTATGCCCCTGACCACCGCCCACCTTCATGATTTTTGGAGTGTTTATGCATATAGGGAATGAAATGAAAAAGTCGCGGAACATGATATTAAATGATACGAAAAGGAACAATCGAGAACGAATAGGCAAAGGAGAAAACAATAGAAATTTCAGAAGGACAAAGTTGAAGATTACCATAGCACATACCATTGGATAGTATTCGTTGATAGCTTTATAACCATATATGTCATGTATCAATCGGAGTCCGTATTTAAAAGTTATAACCTTCATAAGTTTGTCGAAGAATATACAAGTCGACGAAGCACGAGAGCGTCCGCCCCCAAAAAAGGGGAGCGCCCGCTCCCAAATTTCAGAAACTCAAAGGTTGTGATCTCTATTCCCAAAACCGTCGCAAAAGCCCCTTTCACGACAGTTTTTGTAGAATCCTTTTAATACTTGATTTTTGACCCTAGTTTCCTAATTTTTGATCCTGCTCTTTTACCCTATTATATGTAGAAGACTTCTAGCCATATTTTTGTATCTTTTACCTTCTCATAACATAATTCTAAGTTGTAAATAAGATTTACAAAGATTTATATCAAGAATTCCATTGAATATCTATGCAAATTATTGAAGAGTAGGTTTTGGGGGAAACTAGTTTCTTCCTAACATTATAAAAAGTCTTGTTTTAAAAACCGAAACAAAGGCACGTACAATTTTTTTTTTAAAATAAAAAACAAGACTTTTTATAATATTTGGGGAAACTAGTTTCCCCCAAAATTTTCTGATTATTGAATCTTTATTAATGTTCAATATAAACATGAGAGACTAATTTTCTTTTTCTACGGAATGGAGTTAATGTTTATCAATCATCTATGCATTAATTAATCTTGCGATCAATCAAAGAGTGGGTTCATCAAAAGTATTTTTTATCTAAGTTTTCTAAACTACAACCACATATTTAGATGTGATTAGGTTTTAAACTAAATTTGTATGTGTGATTGACAATTGATTGTTCGATCCATTCAAGTCAAACTTTTGAACTAATATAATATAGATTTTGACAAGTGATTGCAAACCAAAATTATAGGTTCTTAATCCTAGAGTTTATTGGGTTCTTTAATATTAAGTGTACTTTGCAGAAAACCAAATATTTGTAAAATACTAATTTGTGCACGTGTTAACGCCCAAATTTACAAAAGAGGAATAACCCCCAATTGTAATTGATTGTATTATTGATTGGCTTATTGGTGCGATATACAAAAAACCCATTCCGTAGATCCTTATTCCTTGGTATTCGATAATCGTTTACTTACTTTGTTTATTTCTTATTTTTAGGAGTTAAATAATTAAAACAAAAATAAAATCCCAATCTTTTATTTCTTGTTTCGTTGTTGAAAGTCGAATTTTAGATACACAAGTCTCTGTGGGATCGACACTCGCTTTCGTGCGTTACTACCACGGTAACTAGTGCGCTTGATATGATTTTTATTACAAGTGAGATTTTCCCCATCAAGTTTTTGACGCCGTTGCCGGGGATTTATTTTGTAATCCACAATTTAATTTTCAACATTGTAAATAAGTTTTCTTTTCTTTTGTTTTTCTTAATTGTTCTTTGTAATTTTTTTTTCTTTCTCTTATAAAATTAATGTTTAAGATACTCTTATAGGGATGTATGGAATAAGCACATATGACGAGTTGGTCGAATATAGATTATTCCAACAATTGTCCAATTTGTCTGAACAAGAATAACAATTAACAAGGCTAATTGTAAATAGAAATTTTGAAAATTATACTAATCAAGAGGCATGCATGTTCTACTTGTGGTGTTTATTCTCATACTAATTACGCTTGTCCATCTAGTACATATTTTACTGAGTACTCTCCACAAGTGAAAGAGAGCTTCCCTTTCCTATCTTGGCAATCGTTACTTGGGTCGTCCCTAAATTCTTATAAATAAGATTGGGAAAATCAACCTTCAATTCTGATTTGGAGAATAAACGAAGAAGGGGAAGAGATAATATATGATCAAACTTGTGAGCCAAGCTTTTATGATGACCTACCACCACCTAGAGCGCGACTTTTAACACGTAACACTACAGCAACAACAACACGACCGTGCACTCAAAAGGGACACGCCCGTCCATCTCAGCATCAGTTGCATGACCGTGCAACATTACAAGACACGGCCGTGCAACGCCTGGTTTCCAAAATCAATCTTCAGCAAATTTGTATTCCTTATCACAACGCTACTAGAAACAGGGAGATTACCCACGGAATATTTCGTGGGTAATACTCACGAAATTTTTGATGTTACCGACGGATTCACGAAGGTCAATTCAAAAATATTTTAACTTTATTACCCACGAAAATTTCGTGGGTAATCGCTTAATTTACTTTCGTGGGTAATCGCTTAATTTACCCACGGACCATATTCCGTGATTATTACCCACGAACCAAATTCCGTGAGTAAACCTAGGGAAATTCCGTGAGTATATATGCATTAATTACCCACGAAATATTCCGTGGGTAATATCCACGAAAATTCCGTGGGTAATAGTATGTATAAATAAATCGGCATCAGACCTAACTTTTTCTCTCTCTTTACTTCGATTTTATTTTTTTCTCTCTCCTCACTTCTCACAGCGGCGACCGAGCGGAACATCGATCTTGCAGCCCTCACGCGAAAAAGGTACTCACTCGAAAAAGGTACTCACTCTTTCCATTTCATCCTTCAATTTTGAACTGAAGTTAGATAACTTGATGATTTTTGAGAGCTTAAGGCCATTGCCGTTTAATTTCATTAGGAATTTACAGGGACGGTCCTGACATTTTAGGGGCCCTGTTCGAAAGTAAAACTTAGACCCTAAATATAACTACAAAAATAATAGTGTATATATTTGCTCGTCAATTTTTTTTATCGTGTTTCATGGCCAGATTTATATTTTCTAATTTTAGAATTAGTAATTGAAAATTTTAAGTTTGAAAATATTAAAGAATATGGTGGTGTGGCTGTCAAAAGTTACGGAAGATGATTATAATTCTATCATTGCAATCGTCTCCGAAATTCTGCTCGTAATATCACGGTTATTGCAGTGGCCATTGAAATGTCAAAAGTTGAAATCTTAGAGGACAATCGAAAGTTAGATGAAAAATGGGCTATTTAAATTTTAGTAGTTTAGAAAGAAAAAAACGTTGAAATGAGAAAGGTGAGGGATGCGTTATGGAGAATAATAGAAAAAGGATGACTAAACGTACGGAGTTGTTGATATAAATAATTTAAAACAATTTAGGTTTTGATTTTATTTTTTAAGAAAAATATTAGATTTAGGTTTGTTGAAAATATAAAATTGTAGATTCCAAATACAACCTTATTACCCAATTGAATTGAAGTTGCATATACAACATACAATACTACTCCTCCGTTCAAAAATAAATGTAATTTTTTTCAAATATACTCCTAATCAAAAATATTTTTTTTTCTTTTTACACTTATTTTGGAAACAAAAGTAGTAATATAACTCAAAAAAATTGGGGGCCCTTCAAAATTTGAGGCCCGGAGCGACCGCTCACCCGGCACACCTTATTTTTCGGGTCGGACAAGTAAAAAATGGGTCGGATCCATGAAATACAATGTATTTTAGTTAAAAATGTAAAGAATTAAGAAATGGGAAAAGCCTAACTAATTAATTAAGATTGAAAAAATGTGAGGAAATTAGGAGAAAGAGAACAACAAAACTGTTAAGAAAAAGAAATGGATAGAGAGAAAGAGAGAATAGCAAAGATGGAGGACAAATAAAATTAATTGAAAATTAGGAGAAAGAGAACAACAAAACTGTTTCTTGACCTTTATTCTGTTCATCTCTAACCATCTCGGAAGTGATTTGGTGCATTATTCCTCAATCCCCAAGATTCCACCTTCTTTTCCGGCGTCTGTTCATCTTTTCCGGTGACTCTTCATCTTTCCCGACCAAGATTTTTCTCATCATCAGGTAACTTTTTCAAAAACCTTTCGCATTCTTTAAACCTTCACATTTGATCTTCCCCTTTTGTCTGATTACTTGCACTTTGCATTTCCTTTTGTCACTTTAAATTTTTTCCCAAATTACCCTTCATGGCAAGATACAAGAACTGTGCTAGGCGGGTTAGGTACGGTAGATGTCAAGTTTCAGGCGGCTTATATAGGCGCCTGCAAACTACTTGGGCGAGATTACCCAAGGCCGACATAATTAGGTTGTTGGTTGAGAACTGGGTGGATCCCTCAATTATTGATTCTTTAGAAATCAAAGGTCGCTTTTTTCTTTCCCCCTCAGCCCCTATGTCTCATATTTTTACTTCCCATAGAGAGTTGGTCAGGTTTATCAAAGATAAATTTGACCCTAATTTAAGTGACTCATCCGAATCTCATTGTGTCGCTGACCCTTTTTCCAAGCGTAGGACGCATTATAAATCAATCCTTTCTTCTTCTTCTTCCAGTGAATCCCGCGAAATGACTGGTCAAGCAAACTCTTCTCTCGCTGCGGCTTCCAACAATCCCCCTTCCACCGGGGTTCAAAGTCTCGTTCCTCACGAAGGTACCTCTTTCACCAATCCCGCCCATGCTGAGGCGGGATCTTCCCTTGCATCAGACACCAGCTCCCTTACTCCAAACCCTATCACTGATTGGCACAGAGATTATCACATTGATAGTTCAATATACCGCATTTCTGATTACCAGGGAGATACTTCCCTTGCCTACTTAAGAGAGATGAGAGAGGGCATAGTAATCTTTCCTTCCCAACTCAAAGCCGGCCTTAGGATTCCCCTTGATCCTTTTCTTTGTGAAGTATTGTATAAAGCCCAAGCTATGATAACTGAGGTTCATCCTAATGCCATAAGAATAATTACCGCTTTTATTACCATATGCCGCTCCCTGAGAAAAGAACCTACTGTTGCTGCCTTGATTTCTTTGTTTCCCGGATACAAGCAAACTAACAAACTTGCCAGCGGGATAGTGGAAACTCGCCTTTCCCTCCAATATCATAGAGGTCCCAAAGTCCTCACTCCTCTGCCTACCAAAGTTCATGAATGGATGAGCGACCCACTCTTCGTTATCTCTCGCGTTGGATGGTCTCATCCCGCTGACCTTCATCCCATCAAGCCCCATATTGAAACTAAAGATGCCTCTACTGCTGGCGACATTGCCCTTTGTGCCGCCATTCATGCTCTTGTTGCCTTACCCGAAAATTCTCCTGATGACACACCCCAACCTCTCATCTCCTGGAGAGGCATTCTGCGAGATAGAGGGTTACTTGATCAAGTTGGTCTCGCAGACAACTTGCCTCGCATCCTTCCTCGGGTTCCAATAAGCCATGTTTATTTCGATGGATGGGAGCGACATTCTGGCAACAAGTATGCTCACGAATGCCAGTCCTGCAAGGGTACTCGTAACTGTACCGCAATGAATACTGCTCTTTGTATGTTTCCTTTTTAACCTTGTTTCTTCTTTACTTTGGCTCACATTTAAATCACTATAACTCATGACTAGTATTTGTTTTTAGATCATCGTGCCAAATCAATGGATAGTCGTCAAGCTGCCAATCTGGAAACCGACAGAAGAAGGAAACAAATGGCCAATGCTCGCGACATTGCCCTTGCTCTCCTTCCCGACAATCTTCCGCTGCCAATTTCTCGCGACGGAAAAGATACTGAAGAAATAGCTTTGGAAAAGGCTCAAAACACAGCTAAAAGCAGAGCTAGGCCCACTAATCCAGCTGCTCGTGCCAAGCGACAAAAAAGAATTGCTTCTGTATCAACAAGTATCGCCCCACCTCCACAAGAAGTCATCCCGCCTAATCCTGCCACTGTTTCGACTTCTCCATCCACCGAAGCTGTTATCCCGCCAATCTCTACTTCAATGACATCTGATATCAATATCGCACCCAATGTCATCCCGCTCACTAATATCGCCCCTTTGCCAGAAAATGTTGAGGTTTTCCTTTCTGACCCTGTCCCAATTAATTCTCCTTCTTTGGAAGTCAACACTGATGAGCACGATCAAACTGTAATTCCTCCTTCCCGCGAGATGGAAGTTTGCGACCTTACCAACGTTTCCAGTTCTCCTCCCACTCCTCGCGACCCAAATACTTCATCCACTCTTCCTCCTCCTAGCTGGCTTCAAGAAAACTTTTCAAAACCTACTGATTTCGCCGGGCTTTTCGAACTCAGTAAGGAGATTGCTAAAGTTCCCCACATAAAGGGACTTATTGAAGAAACTCGCAGCGCGGAGGAATGCATGTTGGGTAGCTCTGCTTTGATCAGAGCTAGCGATCAACTTCAAGTTCAACGTGTCGCCCACATGGATCCCGACCATGCCGCTTGTCAGGCTGGACTTTATTTTTCACTGGTACGTTGCTCTTTTTCCCTTGATTAACATTTCCTTTATTTTCAGTTGCCTTTTAACTTTCCTTTGTTACCTTTTTCAGCTTGGATCTTCTATCATGGGTATGAGCGAGCAAAATACTCGTCTCGATAACGAATCCACGAGCTTAAAGGCTACAAACCAAATCTTGAAGCGCGATAAAGACATCCTCAAGGGCAGGGTCACTCGACGGGAAACTAGGGATGGCCAAACCGGACCGGAACCGGACCGGAACCGGCCCGAAAAAGCCCGGAACCGCCATGAACCGGGGAGAAAACCGGAACCGGGGTAACCGGAACCGGTTTGGAGGCGGGCCGGTTAAGGTTGACCAAAATGGTGAACCGGACCGGAAAAAGCCCGGAACCGGACGAAAATTTGTTGTTTTTCAATAGAACTGGCCCGGAACCGGACCGGAAAAGCCCGGAACCGGACCAAAACCGTGAGAAAACCGGAACCGGATAACCGGAACCGTGAGAAAAGCGGGCCGGTTAAGGTTCACCTCCTCGCCGAACCGGAACCGGCGGTTCAAGGCCCGGAACCGGAACCGGACCGGATTTGGTCATCCCTACGGGAAACCACAATCAAAAACTTGGAGGAAGAGAGCGACAAATTGAAGACCGAT
This sequence comes from Adenophora triphylla var. japonica, assembly GCA_022495995.1. Lineage (NCBI taxonomy): Eukaryota > Viridiplantae > Streptophyta > Magnoliopsida > Asterales > Campanulaceae > Adenophora > Adenophora triphylla. The sequence continues at coordinate 45,331 of JAFEMH010004243.1, forward strand.
TTGGCTACTTCCCAGAATCAACTGGATCATACCCTGACTGACCTTAATGCCGCTAAGTCTGATCTCGCCACTGCTAACACCGAACTCCAATCTGTTAAGGAGAATGCCGCCAAGTTGAGGAGCGAGAATGAAGCTTTAAAAGAAAGTCATGCAGCCGACACTCAATCTTTACAAGACGAGATTGCTAGGCTTAAAGAGGAGCTGACTGGGAAGGCTGCAGAAATAACTTCTCTTAATGCTGATGTGGCTCAATTAACCGATGACATTGCTGATATTGGGAACCAAACTTCCCTTCAAGTTATGCGAGCCGCAGCAGCTGATATCAACGATATTCCCGCCATCACAATCGAACGACTTGCCCACTGGGGCTCAGAACCCATTTTCAGCGAGGTATGTCGCCGCGGTCATTCCTTGGTTCCTTTCACTCCTGAAGAGCTTAAAGATCTTGCTGATGAAGATGCTTTATTGGGTAAGTCACCTTGGACTCCTCCTTCTGTTAAAAACCCAAATGCCGTTGCTTTGTGGGGCGACTTACTCGATCATAAACACAAACTTTTAGATGACGCTAAAGCTCTTGCCCTCGCGACTTCAAGTTCAACTCAAGCCGCACCAACTGATGATCCCAATGCCTCAGCTTAATTTTCCTTTAATATTTAGCTTACTTTAAACAACTTTTGTAACTTGCCATGGTGGCTAAACAATTTACTTTCTTTTCTTTTGGGGCCTGTGAGCCTATAAACAATGTATATTCGCGGCCTTTGTGCTTGCCCCTTTACTTTTATGCTTCACTTATTTCTTCATTCATTGTTTTGATAGTTTATCAAAAATCTCTTTTTGCATGACAGGTACCATATACCTATACTCCTATCGAAAAAGTGAAGTCGTCTTTAGGCGACTTTACTTATAATACATATTATGCGACTCATATTGTCGCTGACTTTAACTCCTTTGTGATCTTCCTTTGCTTCTTATTTAGAATAATTTCCTTCTTTCTACCTCATATCTTTCCTTTGTCATTTCAGCGAGATAAAGATCTCTTTCATAGCGACTTACGTTCATGCCCATAAGGCGAGATGGAACTTTTCCCCATTTATAGTCTGGAGACTTTCACTTTTATAACTCATAGACTTTTCATGTTTATAGTCCTTAGACTAACTCACATCATTTATAACCTGTAACCTGACTCGCATCTTTTATAGTCCGTAGACTTTCTTTGACACTTACCTTGACTCACATCTTTTATAGTCCGTAGACTTTCTTTGACACTTACCTTGACTCACATCTTTTATAGTCCGTAGACTTTCTTTGCGACTTACATTGACTCACATCTTTTATAGTCCGTAGACTTTCTTTGCGACTTACATTGACTCACATCTTTTATAGTCTGTAGACTTTCTTTGCGACTTACATTGACTCACATCTTTTATAGTCCATAGACTTTCTTGACTCACATCTTTTATAGTCCGTAGACTTTCTTGACTCACATCTTTTATCCACTTGTTTCAATAATTCATCAAATATTGTTTTGATAATTCATCAAAAACTCTTTACCTTCTTACCTTTGGCGAGATATCACCATACACATATACTCCCATCGAAAAAGTGAAGTTGTCTTTAGGAAACTTTACTCTAAGCGATTTATTTACCATGTTATTGGCGACTAATTACACATTATCATAATCGTAAAATAGAATTTAATCCATGTAAGATACATATGAGGAATAAAATTTCATACTTTCATTATATTCAAAACATATTCAACACATATTCAAACATGTATATCTTATATTCAAAGTGGTAAGATATATATGACTTTCATTCATGATTGAGAAATTCATAGATTCATCACAATTACTATGAAAAAGATTTCAGTAAGAATAAAATAAGCAAATTACCCTTATTTCTTCAATGATAATACTTCTTTTAGATGATCTACACTCCGTGCATTTGGAACATCTTTGCCGCCTTCTTCCTTCAAATGATATGTCCCTTCTCGCACAATCTTGGCAATCTGGAAGGGACCTTCCCATTTCGGGTCTAGCTTGGCAAATCCCGCTGTCGCTCCTTTAACTTCACGACTTCTCAACACCCAATCTCCTACACTGAATGATCTCTTATTCACCCGTTTGTCGTGCTGCGCCTTCATCCTTTGTTTATAATTGATCATTCTCATTCTCGCCCTGAGCCTTTTTTCATCACTTAAATCCAGCTCGAAACATCTCCTGTCGCCATTCATTATCTCGTCATAATAAGTTACCCTATGGGTAGGCAAACCCATCTCAGCGGGAGCCATAGCTTCTGAACCATAAGTCAATGCGAAAGCTGTCTCGCCAGTCGACCCCTTCACTGTTGTTCTAACATACCATAAAGCTGTGGACAATTCTTCCAACCAAGCCCCTCCTCTTTTTTCTAAGTTTTTACATAAAATCTCCAGAACTTGTTTGTTGGCGGCCTCCACTTGCCCATTGCACTGCGGCCTATAAACTGCGGACTGCCAATGCTTGATATTCAAATTCTCGCAAAAACCATGAAACTTCTTCCCGAATTGTGGCCCGTGATCAGTAAATAATTGCCCGCGGCATTCCATGGCGACACAGGATTTCCTCCGTTACAAATCTGATAATTTGGTCTTCAGTGGTAGAAGTTAGTGCTCTTGCCTCTGTCCATTTAGTGAAATAATCAACAGCTACCACCACCATTTGAGCTCCTCCTTTGGCCTTAGGGAAAGGTCCTATAAGGTCTATTCCCCACATATCAAAAGGGCCGGGCCGCAATAATTGAGTCTGCTCGGTCGCCGTTGCCTAGGAATGTTAGCATGTCGCTGGCATTGGTCGCATTTCCTCACATATTCTTCCGCGTCTTTCTTCAATGTTGGCCAGTAATACCCATGAAACATGATTTTATTGGCCAGTGTTCTCGCTCCTGGATGTCCCCCACAAACGCCTTCATGCACTTCAAACAAAACATTATCAACTTTTCCCGGCTCTACGCATCTCATCAAAGGTCGCGAGAAAGATTTGCGGTATAAGATACCATCTTGCACAGTAAACCTTGGCGACATTTTCTTGACAATCCTCGCCCTGTCTTCTTCTTGAGGCATCTCTTCCCTTTCCAAGTAGTCCTTCATCTCGCTTACCCAATCTTTCTCACCCACTTCAATCTCCATTATTAGTGGCCTGTCAAATGCCGGCTCTTCAATAAATTCCACCACCACCTTCTTGGGCAACTCTTCAATTTTGTCACAGTGACTTTACTCAGCATGTCGGCCCGTTCATTTTTCTCTCTGTCAATCTGCACCAGTTCCCAATAATCGAAGCTTTGCAAAATTTGCCTTACCATGCCACAATATTTTGCCAAAATTGTACTCAATACCCCATATCTCCCTTTTACTTGGTTGACGATCAATTGAGAGTCAGAATGAGCGACTATCTGCTTTACTCCAATATCCCGGCATAATTCTAATCCCGCAACTAACGCCTCATATTCTGCCTGATTGTTAGTCATGTTGAACTTAAACCTTAGGGCTTTCTCATATATGCAATCCTTTTCTGGCGAACTCAACGAAATTCCAGCTCCACCTTTGTCTTTAGATGAGGATCCATCGACAAACAACTCCCAACATCCTGCGGGTCTTTCTCGCTCCTCTTCCACTTCAGGGTTCTGCGACTTGGCCTTCCTCTTCTTGGCCTCCTGAGCCTCTATTTCCTCCCTCTCATACGTAAATGATGTTTCGAGAATAAAGTCTGCCAACGCCTGAGCCTTAATAGCCTTTCTCGCCTCATACTGGATATCAAACTCCGTCAATTCAATCGACCACCTTAAGAGCCTTCCCGCTGAATCAGGCTGCTGTAAAATCTTCCGTAAAGGTGTATTGGTCAACACAAGAATGTGATGAGATAAGAAATAGGCCCTCAACTTCCGTCGCAATCACCAAAGCATAAGCCAACTTTTTCGCATTAAAATATCTCGCCTCTACTTCACTTAACGCCTTAGATACGTAATACACCGCTTTTTGCATGCCGCCATCTTCTTTTATCAATACCGCCTGCCACTTTGCTAAATCCTGAAGCCGCCGATAGACATACAAACGATCTCCTTCCTCCGGGCTACATAAAATTGGCGGCTTTCCCAAGTATTCCTTTATCTTATGAAATGCTTCTTCACACTTTTCATCCCAAGAAAACTTCGATCTCCTTTTAGTACCTTCAAGAACGGCAAACATTTTTCACTCGACCGCGACACAAACCGGCCCAAAGCTATCACCCTACCATTTAACCTCTCGAATCTCTTGAATGGTCCCGGGCGACTTCATATCAATTAACGCCCGGATCTTCTCCGGATTTGCCTCTATCCCGCGGCGATTTACCAAGAATCCCAAAAACTTTCCCGCCAAGTATCTAAAAGTGCATTTACTTGGGTTAAGCTTCATGGAATTTCTCCTCAAGTTCTCAAAAGTTTCAGCCAGATCCACCAAATGATCCTCCCCCTTGGTTTTGATTACCATGTCATCAATATAAGCTTCAACATTCCTTCCAATCTGCGATTTGAATATCTTATTGACCATCCTCTGGTATGTCGCTCCTGCATTCTTCAAACCGAAAGGCATCATTTTATAACAAAAATTTCCGAGGGGAGTTCTGAAAGCTGTTTTGGCCTTGTCTTCTTCAAGCATCTTGATCTGGTGATATCCTGAATAAGCGTCAATAAAGCTAAATACCTTGTGTCCCGCGATGGAGTCCACCAATTTGTCTATCTTCGGCAAAGGATAACAATCCTTAGGGCATGCCGTATTCAAATCTGTAAAATCTATGCACATCCTCCATTTCTTATTTGCTTTTAGCACCATGACAGGGCAAGCTAGCCAGACTGGATAAGTGATTTCTTCAATGATTCCCGCCTTTAATAACTTCTCGACTTCTCCAATCACCGCCTTCTCCTTTTCTGCCGACAGGTATCTTACCTTCTGCTTGAAAGGCTCAACATTTGGATCGGCATTTAGACAGTGTAGGGCGACTTTCTCATCAACTCCGCACATATCCTCCGGTCTCCAAGCAAATACATCAATGTTATCCCTCAAAAAATCAATCAGCATATCCCGCTCATCTTTTTTCAACTGTTTCCCAATTTTAACCTTTTGCTCTGGGTATTCGCCATTAACAATTACCTCCTCCAACTCTTCTGCCGCCTGAATATCCGGCTCATCCCGCATTTGCAATGTATCTACCTCCATTTCGGCCGCCTTTTTCTTTTCTACACATCTCTTTATTCTTTTGTCGCTACTTTCTCCCTTATCTCTCTCGGCAAGCGACACACCCTCAGGTGTTTCCATTACAATCTCTTCATCACATTCTTCACTTTCGGAATCCACTACCTCCTCAATAAGGGGTTCCTTCATCTTGACAAATTCTGTGGATCTCGACCAGGCCATCTCGGCTTGCATCACCAATAATGCCATCAAATTCCTTTCTGATTTCTCCTGCATCATTTCTGTCTCCACATCTCGCTCCTCACTTCTTCCTTGCACAACTTCATCTTCTGCCTTTTCTTCAATAACAATGATCGCCGACTTATTTCTCATGCTTTCAGTTTCCACCCAACTCTCATATCCTCCTAAGTCGGTGATCATATTTATTCTCGCATCCCGCACTGTCAAAGCCGTAGAAAGTGAACTCGTACTTGCCCTAGCCGCTGTTTGCATCTCAATCTTTTTCTGAATAACTTCCTTTACCTCGCTTTTCAAACATGCTATTCCCTTTGTCGTGGGAAACTTGACCCGCTGATGCGGGATAGACACCACCATCTCAAAACTTTGCATAAAAGGAATGCCCACAATAGCATTGTATGGCGACACTAAATCAATAACCATAAACTCTACAGTGCGAGTTCTCACCTTCTCATCCTCTCCTATTTCCACCGCCAAAGAAATTGTCCCCTTAACCCGCACAGTGTGGTTTGTAAACCCCTCCAAAAATCCTTTATACGGCACCAAATTAGCCTCTGTATATCGCATCTTTTTAAACGCTTCATAATAAAGGATGTTCCGGCTAGCTCTGAAATCCACCACACTCTATGTAAAATACTGTTCCCTGGAGCAATAGAAATCACAACTGGTTGGCATCCATGGCTTGGAGTTAAAGCCAATTCTCGTCTAGAAAAACTGATCATCCTTTCCTCACTGGGTGGGTAAGCGGGAATGTGGCAAGTATGAGAGAGCGACATGATCTGGTTGCTTAAACAAGTAATGCTTGCTGGCTCGTGAATCACCATAATTTCATTCCGATTGCCATTTCCTCCTTGAGCCGCTACATTCGGTTCCTGCCATACATACTCCTGCAGCTCACCTCTTTCAACCTTCCCTTGAATAACTTTCTTCAAATTATAACAATTATCTGTATCATGTCCCCTATCCCGATGATAATTACGATCGGTTCATATTAATCCTCCCTGATCATTCATTTCAAAAGTCGGCGGCAAATCAACGGCCCGCAAAATTTCACTTGGTGTAGCGGTCAACCTTGTGAATCTTACTATCCTCCTTACTCCACGACCTCCATTGCGACCTCCATTGCGACCTCCTCCTCTACCGCCGGCGGGATTTCCTCTACCACCTCCTTGAACTGCATTTCCTTCCTTCACATACTCAATCCTATCCTTAACACTTTTCTTTCCAGTGTTAGAAGTTCCTTCCTCAATATCCTCCCCACCACAATATGCCTTGACTAGCTCGTGTAACTCGCTTAAAGTCGCAGGTAGCCTCATCCTTAACTCCCTCCTAAAAGATTCAGACAACAAGCCCGACATATACATCATTATGACATATTTGGGATCAATCTCCGAGATTTGATTGGCGATTAGCAAAAATCTATTTGTATAGGTGACAAGGCCTTCTCCCGCCTTCTGTTTAATTCCAATCAACTCCTGTAGTACTACTGGTTGAGCTCCCACTGAACCAAACCTTGCCAAAAACTTTCTCTTGAAGTCTTGATACCCCAATATAGAATTAACTGGCAGCTGCACAAACCAATCCAAAGCTTGAAGCTCTAAGGTGCTAGCAAAGGTCTTACATAACAAAGCGTCGTCCTTAGTCAATATTGCCATGGTGACCTCAAATCCCGCCACATGAGTTCTGGCGGCAGTTACTCCTGCATACTTGGATAGAGCGGGCAAACGAAAGTCCGGAGCTGGCTCAGCCTCCTGGATATATCGAGCAAATGGAGCGACAAACGAGTCCTTCTCATTATCAATTGTACCACCCCTTTCCAACTATGCCAACCTTCTTGCCATCTCGGCCATCTGTCTCTTTAACCCATCCTCTTCTCCGAAATGACTAACTCCTACACCCTTTCCCCTTTCTACCGCCTTAGGTTTCTCGCTATCTTTGACACTTCTCATCTCTCTCTCGCCATCTTCTGCTTCATTCGACGCAGTATCACCATCCTCTTCTTCACAATAAAGGGACGACACTTGAGAAGTGTGTGGCCAATGATAAACTTTAATCTTTCGTCCATTTTTCATGTATTCTCCTGCCTTTCGCTTTTGCGACCCTTCAATTCTCGCTTCTGTTTCCTTTGGCTTCTCAGGCTCCACCTCCTTATCTCGCTCATCATTTACCACAATTACCTCCTTGCTTGTTCCCTTATTTCCTTCTGTATTTACCGTTAGCAAACCCTGCGGGATGGGGGTAGGCTTCTTCTTCATTGCCCTTAGCCTCTTGTTATTCTCAATCAATTGTAATATTAAATTATTATGGATCCTCAGACTTTCTTCCTCATTCTCTGCTTCCTCCTCTTGGGGTGGCGGCACTATATTTCTCTCTCTTTCATCCCCAGTATCTCGCTCCATCTCCTCTGGAATCATTTGCTGCGAGGAAGAAGTGTCTCTCGCTCCGCCCATTCCTATACTCCCATACCCCGACATTGGTGTAATGAGATTCCTTCCAGCTACAGTTTTCTGACCCACTATACTCTTCTCAGGTGTTGCCATTCCTTTCTCCTACGTAATCAAGCTGACGAACTTTAAATATGAAATCTGCAAATCTTATGAAGATTTGAAGATCTTGCCCAGAAACCCAGAAACAACCAATAAAAACCCAGCAATAAAACCCTTCTACACCAACCAAAACTTTCTAAAATCTCAACAATTACTTCAACTACACACTACCACCAAAAACACCAAAATCCCAGCTACTCGAAATAAAACAAATTCACAAATTCAAACTTCAAACCTCCACAATCAAACCCAGATTTAACAAATTGCAAATAAAACCAACTCAACCGGTAAATTCAACACACCAATTGAATCGCCCACAACACAAACCCACCTTCTAGATCTCCAAAACAGAACTCCGCCGGTATCAAGCTACCGCCGATGAAACTCCAATCCTTGAAGAGAAAACAGTCCCGGCAACGGAACCAATTGATGTTGCCAGGATCTTCCTCAAGCAGCAACTCGCCGTTGTAGTCCAAATTTGATATCTCCGGCTCCTTCTTCTCCGATTGATCTGCACACACTCAAACGTTAACTAAGCCGGGGGCGGCTCCGGCGTAAGCCCCTCCGGCGTGAGGATAAGAATTTGCTTGACAAAGGGGAAAACCAACAACAATGGTGGTGTCTGTGTGTATGAAAATGGACGTACCTCTGAATGAAGCCTTCCTCTCTTATTTATACCCCTTACCCTCGTGCCTTGCATGTGACATCCTCACGTTTCATGCCTCCTGCCACGTGTCACTATTCCATTTGTCCTTTATAAAAGTAAACCCTTAACACGTGATCATCAATCCCAATGCATAACCGTCTCCTGGGTCCTACTTTGTAGATATTTATATGCCGCCTCTGGTGAATAACATCAATTGGGATCCCTCTCTCGCCGGATAAAGTCGCTAACTATCCTGTCTCGCCTCACCACCATATCTCGCAGTTAGTCTCTATCGCCGGCTTTCTTCATACTGTTTCGCCATTTAATGTCTCCATCTACCCCCTTCTCATTGACTCTAGCGGGATACCTCCCGTCTCGCTTTCTTATGACCCTCCTTGGGCCGCATCTGCTTTTGTCCTCTTCTTGGATCTTATCTCGATTTTGGGTCCACTTGCTATTTTCTCGCCAATAGACCTGGGCCAGGCCCAACCATTATTATTAAACAGCATCAACCACATAGTGACACAACATTGACATTTTCGTCTAACAACTTAATGCAATATTTAAACATGTTAGTATTGCCTTGATAGATGTAAGCTAGGAAAAAGAAGCCTCAAAATGAGGAAGCAACGCAGCTAGGGAGTACAGAGTACTCATGTCTGTAAGAGAACATTATTTCACATCGGAAATAAACAAGACTTGTCTCTAACATATAAGGATCATGGGCTATTCCCCTTAACACCAATTGGTTTTAAGGTGAAATCTCAGACTTTATCATGGTATCAGAGCTGGTCCATTACACGTGCAGGCCCAACGGCCCACGATGAACCCTCCGCGCCACCCACCATCCAGTCCATGTTGTAAGCCTTTGGCAAAGCTCGGCTAGACGTGAGGGGGCGTGTAAGAGAACATTATCCCACATCGGGAATAAACAAGACTTGTCTCTAACATATAAGGATCCTGGGCTACTCCCCTTAACACCAATTGATTTTAAGGTGGAACCTCAGACTTTATCAATGTCTACTACTCTCCGTCCTACTCAATCCAAATTAGTGATCATATGTAACCTTTATCAATATTTAAATAAAAAATAATGATCCAAATAAAAATTTAAAAATTATTATTAAAAATATTATTAAATGTGATTAAATAATAATTATTAATTTTTTATTATAATCATTATTTTTTAATTTGAATATTGGTTGAATTCATATTCATTTAACCACTAATCCGATTTGGAGGGAAACTAAGGAATATTAGTTAAATATCCTTCAAAATTTCAAAGATCAAGTCGAAATCAAGTTCATAAAACCTATAGCGAAAATAGGGGGAGGGGGTTGCTATGTTACTAACGTAACTTATATTATTATAAAATGTTACTCTTGCAATTATAAAAATTAGAATGTTGTGCAGCTCAATTATACAGAGATCACACGGATACTTTTATCTTATTAGAGTGAGAGAGAAGTGGGAAAAGGGTGTGCATGGCAGCATGGGCATTACTACAACCCACATGGACATTGTCTATAGGGTCTCAAACATAGTTCAAGATTCGAGAGCCTCTTTCTTCCATCCTTCCCTAACACCCATTTTCCCAACCACTTCCAACAATGAATAATACTATGAAACTGATCATTATAAGTCTACTCATCTCTCTTTCAAATGCCAGCCTGACCTTTTGACTCATAAAAGTTTCCAAAATTAAATTCATTAATGAAATGAAGATATTTGTCCCTACCCCTTTGCTGTCACTCCTTGGCATGCACCTTTCGTTACGGACTTGTACCTCATAAGTACATTCATTATTGCAACAACAACAAAAACAACACGTTAACAGCACGTTGGTTTCTTTAATGTGCTCCCTTACGTACGTACGGAAGATCGATCAACAATTTACTTCCAGTTGGCAGTTGTAATATGTGTTGTATACATTCTCATATAAACATCAGCTAGCCTTGATCAAATCCACGGGCAAGGCAATCGATGTCCACCTGCATGCAGATAAGAGGATAGGAGGCAGGCAACAAAATGTTGTATATAATCCTACGAGATCCTAATCAACAGAGATGGGGATGGAGGATTTTTTTTTTTTTTAAAGTTTCTTATTAATTTATTAATTAATGACTTAATCTAATACACGAGTAGCATTTTGAATGTTCATTTAGCGGGGATTGAGCTTTTGACTTATCATATAAAAAGGAATGTCGCATACCACTCAAACTAAAACCCTTTGGCCAATGATAATGTTAAAAGATGCAAATGGTAATATTAAAAAGTGTTAATAATAGTGTTGAAAGATACAAGTGGTAATGTTAAAACATGTCAATGGTTTAAAATTACTAATGATAGTGTTAGAAGAAGACAATGGTAATATTAAAAAATTCAAATGATAATAATAAAATAGTGTCGGAATGTGTTACTAAATTTTGATTATTTATAAAAATGTGAAATTAGTTATTTACGACTACAGAATTCTAACTGTTCTTTTCTTCAATTTTGATCTAATAAAATAGTAGTAGTTTCTTGAAAGGACATTTAACCTTTTTAGTTGGTCGAGTCGGGTATAGATTGGATAGCGGGGGTTGAAACGGGCAACACTCATTACAACCTTTTATATTTACGGGCCAAACAAGTCGGTCATTCGCGTGTGTCGGGTAAGCGGCCATTAGGCAGATCGACTCGACTGATGGATTCGTTTCTACTCATCCAAACGATATAATTTTATACTTATTTGATGTCCAATCTTGAATTTTTAATGACTTTTTGACTTATTTGATGTCCAATCTTGAATTTTTAATGACTTTTTGAAGTATTTATAAGTATAAAGAAAAATAGGAAAAGCGCATGAATTATTAGATTAAAGATTGCAAAAAGAAATGCTCCGAATCGGAGCAATAATGAAAGATAGAATGAATTTCAAGAAATATAAAAAGATGTGATCACAGAGAAACCAATCTCATTATATAGTACTCGTTGAGAAATTTTCAACGATATATGTTACGTCCAAAACGAAGTTCGTACGAATAAGTTATATCATACGAAAGTTTGCCGAATTCTAAGCAAGGGACACCGTTAAATCATAACACGATGAGCCTGTGAAATTACCGGATCCGGCGGACGCACGAGTGCGTCAAACCTCGCTCCTCTTTTGAGAGGTGAAAAAGTGTTTTAAAGTTTGGACGGATGAATTTCTTTGAAAAGAGAGTCGACACGCCGTTTTGTTAGCCCAAAACATTGACAAAAGGCTTACGATGTGAGATTTTTAGTTCGTATGTCACGTTACGTATCGTAAATAGATTTTTGTGATCACCCGAAATGCTTTATGTACATGGGACTTTCTAAACCTTTTTGAAAATTATGTGTGTGTGTTCAAAATCTAGTGGCCTCGTAATTTAAAATAAAATGGAAAAACTATTCAGTTTTTAGAGAAAAGTGTTTATTGTGATAAAAGTGGGGTTTAAAACAAATCTGAAAATGGAGAAAACTGATCAAATATTAAAGGCTGCAAACTGATCCGTACGGACTAGTGTCCTTTTACAAGGAGGTTCGTACGAATTATGATATGCAGTAAGCTGTTTTTTTTGTATATCATTTAATTATTGATGTTAATTTGATTAGAATTGGGAAAGAAAGGCGACAACTTCTGGATTGTCTAGAAAATTGGCCATAAAACCCAAAAAAGAGAGAAATGTCCAATCTTAGAATTGTCATCTCCAAGCCTTTGGAAAATAAAACAATGTTGGTTTCAAGCTTTTCTTAATGAACAACAATGGAGATTATTTGCCTCAAGTAAAGAAATGAGAAATCTTTTAAAGTTTAAACTTGAACCTTTGTCACATTTTAAAAAGAAAGTGAAAGAAATGAAGTTACATCAACATTGTAACTAAGAAAAAGAAAATAGATTAAAAGATGATCTTAGAAAGTAAAATACATTTGAAAGTAAATAATGGAAAGACAATATATGGAATATAAACAAACCATTATCACCATTAGACCTCCATTTTTAATAACATTGTGAATAGAAAATTTTTTAGGATCATTTAGATAGTTTGATTCTATAATGTACAAAACAAGTAAATATACTACATTATAAATGATATATTTAACAATAATGATTCATAATACATTAAAAGATTTGAAAATGAAAGATTAAAGCATTATTTAGGGTTTGGAAGGAGATCTCATCAATATTGGTTCTTTCTATCTGCCTAATGTTTGATTTTGTGGGAAAAGTGTATGTGATTTGCTTAGTGTAATTAAAAAGGAGAGAATTCTGCTCTCAATTAGACAGAATGTCCCTTAATGCTCACTTTTCTCATATTTTTCTTGTCTTGTGTTGTTCTTGTATTTTTGGTTGTGGAAAAAGTATGTGATTTGCTTAGGATGAGTAAGAACGAGAAAAATATGCTCTCACTTATACAGAATGTCCCCTAATGCTCACTTTTCTCAGATTTCTCTTATCTTTGTGTTGTTTTTGTGTTTTTGTCTATGTCCATATAAAGGAGAAAGAGGCTTGTATTTATATCCTCTGTAAATGACAAGGAGGTTCGCATGGCAGACTCTTCCTTTTGCAAGGTGGTCCGTGCGGACCAAAGTGAAGTGTCAATATTTTTTGACTTTTGTCATTCATGCGAGGTCCTTCTGATGTTTTTAATTTACAAAAGGTCCTTCTTTGCTTTGTTTGTTCAATTTGATCCTTGGAAAGTCACGGGACTTTGTGATCACGGATAAGTGGACCCTCGGTGTCCTTCCCACATGCTGGGATGGAGAGCGGTCCGGATTGGGGTAATTACAGAAGCCCATCGGCGACATCACTTACAAAGGAAGTGGGGTCATCGATAAAAATAAGAATCCTGATTTGTATCGCTCGTCGGGAGGGAGAGATAAACGACCGAGTCGGTCGGATGGCTAGTTTGATAGGATTCCTATGTATTTCGAGTGGGAATCAAGCCTAATCGTAGTTCGAGTATGAGGGCAATTTGGAGGGGCCTCGACCTGTGGGGAATGATTTGGAGGTATTAGTCCTGAGTGAGACTATTTGGAGAGGTCTCGGCCTGAATTGAGAATGTCAAAAACCTAGCGAGATTTCAACGGCCTCAGGGGTGTTAGTGATTTTGTGGTTGGAAATAATTTGACACTTAGTTGGCGAGAAATTCGGGCTTACGGTGACTGCAGAGGATAAGAATTTCGGGCTTACGATGACGGCCGAATAAAGGTTTCGGGCTTATGATGACGGCCGAGGAAAAGAATTTTGGGCTTACGATGACGATCGAGTAAAGGTTTTAGGCTTACGATGACGACCGAGGAAAGGAATTCCGGGCTTACGATAACGGCCAAAAAGGATATTCGGGCTTATGATTACTTCCGAATAAAGTGTTGGGTTTTACGGGTCCATGCGCAGCGGAATTAAGCATTAAAAACATAAAACCCAAGAAGCCCTAGGATCCGTTCTATACAATTAATTTAAATTCCTATGAGATAGAATTATACCAACCTTTGAACGCTTTCCGTTCTTGAGCTATCGAACGATTTGATTATGTGATATCGAATCACAAACTTCGTTCTTCAACTTGCTTGAACTCTAGGCCTTGATCTATGAACGAGCGAAGACCCTCTTTCGGTATCCACACCTTTGAATGAATTCAAGAACGATTTCTTGATGATTGCTAGATCTAAACCTTGAAGAATATTGAGAGTATTTTGTTGTGAATTTTGCTTGAAAATTTCGGCTAGACTATTAGGGTTGACAGACCTCTCATATTTATACTACATTGGCATGAATATGTTTCCTAATCGAATTAGGAGACCAGGCTGTCAATCCGCGTCTGGTGGCTTATTATGTCGCGCGGTATACTCAGCCACATGGCTAAGTATGTCGCGTGACAAAGGTAGCCAGTTGCAGAAACTCTCAATCATTCTTCCAATGGTTTAACCAATTCATTCTAGTTGTGTGTGACACAATAGGATTATATTATGTTGGCAATGAGTTCGATCATATCGAACCTCATAAGACATAAGCGGACTCTAGCAAGCCATTATGTCTACCCAAATAATATAACGTAAGACTTCACGTTTCCAATGGTGTACTTCCATTTCTCCCTTTGTCTCACAATGTTATATTGAACACAAGTCATAGTCCTTGTCAACTTGTCTTTGTTCAATGCTTTCTCGATTCTTGAGTATAATGATAATTCCAATCATATTGGGGTACGTCCATACACTTTCATCATTATCACTCATCGAGGGGCCCAAGCAAAACATCTCTCTTCCGAGGGACAAATTCCATCTTGACTTATCATACTTCCCATCATGAATCCGATCATGCCAAAGATAGCCTTTATAGATATCGTGTTAAGATACCGTTTGACTAAAATCAAACATGACTTTCATCATATGTAAGGTCATGATAATCTCAGGTCTAGGGACTAAATGAAGTAACCTTATGAGATTTACTTATGACATTTGACCATGACATAAATCTCATGCGGGTCATGTCCAGTCACTTGTTCTCTAACAAGTACCCATAATTTCAATGTGCATCTCTATGCATATAATCATCACATGATTATCCATTGACAATTATACTAATTATTCTCTTAATAATTAGGGACGGAGATTATTAAAAACAAATATACAAAACATATAATAATCAAATGATAAACATCTCATATAATAATAAATAATGTCAACACATAAGTCTATCAATCATAGGCCTAGGGCATAACACTAACAGTCTCCCACTTGCACTAGGCCCAATCTACCATGTATCAAATACCCATGGACCTAACATGACCATCATGCTTAGCTTGCGGGAGAGCCTTAGTTAATGGGTCCGCTACGTTGTCATCAGTGTCTACTCTGCATATCTTTACGTCTTCCCTTTCACATATCTCACGGATAATGTGGAAACGTCGAAGTATGTGTTTGGATCTCTGGTGTGACCTTGGTTCCTTTGCTTGTGCAATGGAACCATTGTTATCACAGTAAAGTTCAATAGGATCTCTGATGCTTGGAACGACTTCCAAATCACTAATGAACTTTTTGATCCAAACTGCTTCCTTAGCTGCATCGGATGCCGCTATGTACTCAGCTTCGGTTGTAGAATTAGCGACGGTACTTTGCTTGGAACTTTTCCAACTCACAGTGCCTCCATTAAGCGTAAACTGAAATCCACACTGCGATCTGAAATCATCTTTGTCGGTTTGAAAGCTAGCATCTGTGTAGCCTTTTACTACAAGATCTTCTTCCATTCCTCCAAAAACCAAGAATACATCCTTAGTTCTTCGTAAGTACTTAAGGATATTCTTGACTGCTATTCAATGTGGTTCGCCGGGTTCCGATTGGTACCTACTCGTCATGCTTAGAGCACACGAGACATCGGGTCTAGTACATAACATAGCATACATGATAGACCCAATTGCCAAAGCATATGGAATACCATTCATTCTCTTTCGCTCATCATTAGTCTTAGGACTTTGATTCTTGCTAAGAGATATACCATGCAACATTGGCAAGTTTCCTCTTTTAGAATTTTCCATTTGGAATCTTCTAAGGACTTTGTCAATGTAAGTACTTTGACTTAAACCAATCATCCTCTTGGATCTATCTCTATAGATCTTGATACCAAGGATATATGCGGCTTCGCCCATATCTTTCATTGAAAAACACTTTCCTAACCAAGACTTGACAGTCTGTAGTGCAGAAACGTCATTTTCAATGAGTAAGATATCGTCGACATACAACACCAAAAATACTGCTACGCTCCCACTAGTTTTCTTGTATACACAAGGTTCATCTTCGTTTTTGATAAAGCCAAATTCCTTGATTGCTTCATCAAAACGTAGATTCCAACTCCTAGAAGCTTGCTTCAATCCATAAATGGATTTCTGCAACTTACACACCTTGTTAGAATTTTACGGGTGACAAAACCTTCAGGTTGTATCATGTATACATCCTCAAGTAACTTCCCATTAAGGAAAGCTGTTTTGACATCAATTTTCCATATCTCATAGTCATAATATGCGGCTATGGCAATTAAAATTCTAATAGACTCAAGCATGGCTACAGGCGAAAAGGTTTCATCATAGTCTATGCCATGAATCTGCCTATATCCCTTAGCTACTAGCCTAGCCTTGTAGGTGTGCACCTTCCCATCCATGTCGGTCTTCTTCTTGAAGACCCATTTGCACCCTATGGTTTTTACACCTTCGGGTGGATCAATCAAGTTCCAAACTTGATTATCAGCCATGGATTGTAATTCGGACTTCATGGCCTCTTGCCATTTTTCCGAATCAGGAGCGGACATCGCCTCTTGATAGCAAGTAGGTTCATCGTTTTCGATTAACTCCACTTCATCACTTTCCGTAACGAGAAATCCATATCTCTAGGGTTTGGATCGTGACCTACCACTTCGGCGAAGAACTTGTGCATCTTGAACCGGTTCCACAACTCTTTGTGAACTTGGTTCAGTCTCTACCATTGGTTCAATGTTGTTTTCGGGTTCTCGAATTTCTTCGAGATCTATTTTACTCCCACTGGTTCCTTTGCGAAGAAACTCCTTTTCTAAGAAAGTACCATTGCGAGCAACAAACACTTTGTTCTCATTTCGGTTGTAGAAATAGTATCCTTTAGTTTCCTTAGGATAACCCACGAAAACACATTTATCAGACTTGGGTGCTAGCTTGTCAGAAGTTAACTTCTTGACATATGCATCGCAACCCCAAATCTTCATGAAAGACAAACTAGGTTTTCTTCCATGCCACATCTCATATGGGGTCTTTTGAACCGATTTGGTAGGAACTCTGTTTATGGTGAAAGCAGCAGTTTCTAGTGCATGTCCCCAAAAGGATACAGGAAGCTCAACTTGACTCATCATAGAACGAACCATGTCTAAAAAAGTTCTATTCCTCCTTTCAGACACACCATTCCATTGTGGTGTTCCGGGTGGAGAGAGTTCTGAAACGATTCCACAACTCTTAAGATGACTGTCAAATTCTTGGCTCAATTATTCGCCACTTCGATCGGATCGAAGTACCTTAATAGTTTTGCCAAGTTGATTTTGCACCTCATTTTGAAATATTCGAAATATCTCAAACGATTCACTTTTATGTTTCATTAGATAAACATATCCAAATCTACTATAATCATCGGTGAATGTTATGAAGTACCGAAATCCTCCCCTAGCATCGCTACTCATAGGCCCACATACATCGGTATGTATGAGTTCTAATAAGTTGCCCGCCCTTTCACCGATTTTGGTAAATGGGTCCTTGGTCATCTTGCCAAGTAAACAAGATTCGCATGTCTCATAAGATTCATAATCATGTGAATCCAAAAATCCATCTTTGTGGAGTTTAGAAATGCGTTTCTCGTTTATATGGCCAAGACGACAATGCCATAAGTAAGTGTGGTTTACATCATTGGGTTTAGATTTCTTGTTAATGTTATAGACATCATTATCACGATTTTCAACATCAAGAATATAAAGGCCATTGAATGAAATAGCAGTACAATAATGCATCTCACTCTTGTAAATAGAAAATTTCTTATCACATATAAGAAAATTAAAACCTTCATTATCCAAACATGAAATCGAAATAATATTCCTACTTAAAGCTGGAACGTAATAACAATTGTTCAAAACAAGTATTAGTCCACTAGGTAAAGTAACTTCATAAGTCCTACGGCTAATGCAGCAAATCTTGCTCCATTCTCCACACGTAGGTCCACTTCACCTTCCTTAAGCATCCTTCTGTTCTTTAGACCCTGCACATTTAAACAAATGTGAGTTCCACATCCGGTATCCAATACCCAAGAACTAGAAGTAGATAGGAATATATATATAACAAAGATACCTGAAGTCGAAGCAACTCCTTTGCCCTTCTTCAGTGCTTCCTTGTATTTTGCGCAGTTTCTCCTCCAATGTCCAATCTCATTGCAATGGAAGCAGACTGCGTCCTCTTGGGACTTGGGCTTAGCCTCTTTACGCTTGGAAGCCTCTTTGGGTTTGGCAACTTTTGCCTTAGGATTAGCAACCTTTGCTTTTCCTTTACCCTTGAAACCCTTCCCCTTGTTAACCATTAGCACTTGGTCGGTTTTCTTCTCGACAATATTGATTTCCGCAGTGTTCAACATTTGAACTAACTCGGAAAGGTTTTTATTCATTCCACCCATGTTATAGTGCATTATGAAATGACTAAAACTTTTGGGTAATGAATTCAATATTATGTCGGTAGCCAACTCTTGGCTAATTGGAAAACTGAGCCTTTCAAGATTCTCAATGTGGCCCTTCAACTTGAGAGCATGGGGACCAACAGCTTGTCCTTCACTCATCTTGCATGAGGTCAAGATTGCAACTGTGTTGTACCTTTCTTGCCTAGCTTGTACTTGGAACATTTCTATCAGTCGATTGTTTAAGTCGACTGTCCCCAAGTGCTCAAGATCCTTCTGAAGGTTCTTGCACATGGCGGAGAGCATAAGGCAACCAACATCTGTAGAGTCACGCTTGTGCTTCAGATATTGTTCCCTAAAACGCCTTGTCTCTCACTTCGTCATCCTTGGGGACATGCTATACAAGCAACGCTACCATGGGCCACTCCTACGCTGCATCAGCCAAGAAGAAGCAAACAAGTTCATGAACGAAGTCCACAATGGGGCTTGCGGTCCCCACATGAACGCCAGAGCCCTGATGCAAATCATTCTCAGGATGGGCTACTACTGGATCTCCATGGAGGCAGATTGCATCCACTTTGTCCGAAGCTGCGACAAGTGCCAACGGTTCTCCAACCTCAATCATCTACCTCCTCACGATCTCTACTGCATGACTACACCTTGGCCATTTGCCACTTGGGGAATTGACGTCATCGGGAAAATCGCTCCGCCAGGCAGCAACGGTCACGAGTTCATCTTAGTAGCCATCGACTACTTCACCAAATGGGTCGAAGCCAAGTCCTACAAGGTACTCACCTCCAAGAAGGTCGCGCATTTCCTCAAGGAAAACATCATCTGCCGATACGGCATCCCAAATGAGGTCATATCAGACAATGGTTCACACTTCGAGGGGGAATTCGACAGACTGCTGGCTGAATTCAAGATCACACGCCACAAATCTTCTCCCTACCGGCCACAAACAAACGGCGCCGTGGAAGCAGCAAACAAAACCCTCGAACGGATCATCCGAAAAATGACCACCCGAGGACGAGATTGGCCCGAAAAGCTGCACCTTGCACTTTGGGGCTACCGCACATCAGTCAGAACAGCCACGGGAGAAACCCCATTTGCCCTGACATACGGAATGGAAGCAGTCCTTCCCATTGAACTGGAAATTCCCTCACTCCGAGTGCTGCTGGAAAATGACATCAACGAAGTTGAATGGCTCCGAAGCCGACACGACGAATTGGCTCTGCTAGACGAGCGACGACTAAAGGCCATGAAATACGTCTGAGCCTATCAAAGCAGGATGGCTAGAGCTTTCGACAAGAAAGTCAAATCCCGAGACATCAGGGAAGGCGACCTTGTACTCAAAGAAAAGCCTCCCACTCGAACCAACCCACTGGGAAAATGGGAACCCACATGGATCGGCCCTTTCGTGGTACAAAAGATCTTCTCCGGAGGCGCCATGAAGCTAACAGACCTAGACGGCAATCCCTTCTTGAATCCAGTCAACGGAAGCAAACTTCGCAGATACTTCGCCTGAAGAAGAACAACTGTGCATCTCTTGGCACTCCATGTAGTGTCGAACTACGCAGACCTGAGCCCTCTAGTCCGGGGGAACGTAGGCAACCTTAATTGGTCCGGTCTAAAAATACACAAAAAGTCAAAAGTTTGAATGTCAATCAAGACCTCCATCAAGCTACGCACTTTTCAAAAACACGCCCCAACAGTCACCTTGACCAAGTCAAACGACGGCGGCAACATCAAAGGACATCCGAGGGTCACTCAGCATCAAACGACTGACTCATGTCTGCTTCCAAGCCAGGGGCTTGTCTCCGCCCTCACGCGCTTCGAAAAAAAAAAAAAAGAGAGCTCGAGCAAGGGCTCACAAAACAAAAATAAATAAATAAAAGAAGCTCAAGCAGAAGCTGTGAAAAAGAGGTCAAGAGCCCGACGCCAACAAGAGGCAAGGAAGCTGCGAAAAAAGACCGTCAAAACGACTTGTCAGGAGATCATTCAACCTCTCAGCCAAGCACAAAGCCTAAGCAAAAGGGATTGCCGTCATGACCCAGACTGCTTCAATCCGCAAATGCAACAGAAAAGTTCAAAGATGGACGCCGACAAGACGCACAAAAGAAACAAAGGCAAACAAGAGATCTTGCGTCTCGACAAAGCTTTAAAAGTAAATCACAAATCACTAACGGTTACAACATTTCTTGATGAGTTCAAGCACGGTCTACTCTCAAGTTCACAACATGCTAAAAGACAGCTTAATACATTTAACTAATAATGTGTTTGCAATGCAATGAATGGATACCTAGGAGGTCATTCCGCGCCATTTCAGCTTGTCCCCTCGCCATTCTTTCCTTTCTTCCCTCGTCCCCGGCGAGTCTTCTTTCGCTCCACGTGAACCAACTCTGCGTCTCTCAGTCCGAGATCAGGGGTCCTCCCCGTAGAGTCAAACAATCCAGCAGCTCTCAGGGCTTCATTCGCCCGTGCTTCGGCTCGGATCTCCTCCCTGCGAGTCTGCAAAAGAGGACCTCTCCTGTCGGTCGGTCAACTCTAGTCTCGTAGTCAAACAAAGTGTCTCCCGTCACATCCAAAGGGTCGACCAGGCTTCGGCACTCCTAAGGCAATAGCTACTACGGCAACCGGGTCCCGGAATCGCTACGCGCCGCTCTCCAAGACCACTTGGGATCTGCCAACACGCTCTGTTTGCTCGTACCGGGCCGGGTGCGAGTCGTCAATACAACGCTCCCCGACGTCTAAGGAGTACCACAGGAGGGAAAGCGGAGTACTTCCATACCCTCAGAAAATACAGAAGTGCACCTGGAGCTGCCATACAAAGAGGAACTACCTCCGCAGTAGCAAGGTCATCCCAGCCCAACAAAGGCTCCTGCTTCATCCCAAACTGCCGGGAAACAAGCGACGGAATATAGAAGGAGGACCAAGACAAACCTGGAACTCTGACAACATAGGACCCTTCCTGCAAGATCCTCCTAGTCTCAATCCTCCAGTGCGGAACCCACCAGCGGATCTGATGCGTACCGAGTTGTGCCATCCATCTCTCCCAGGCGGACTGATCCATATCCAACACAAGAGGTCGCTGAGCAAATGACCACGAGCTAAACAACGTCGGAGCCTCGGGCATGGCCTGAAGTCTCTCTCGCAGCCACAAGGTGAGCAAAGCGGGGCTTCCCCCTCTCATGAACCGATCCCCAGTCGCCAGACGGTCGATACCATGAAGAGTCTCCCCCAGCACCAACGGGACAATATCCTCTCCAACTCTGCAGTGCCCTACCACATCTAGCAAAGCGCCATCGCAAATGCCAAGGGAGCTGACCAGGAAAAGCGTCGCCATCACGCACAAGGCAAATGCGTCCCAAGAGACATCACTCTCATCATCAGCCATGAACCGCTCCGGCAGCTCAGAAATGTCGATATGACCCGAATCAAGGATCATGTCCTGCACTTCTTCCAACGAAGTACGAAGAAAGCCTGCAAGCTTCACGCTCACCGCAGCACCACCAATCAAAGGAAGCGAGATGGCCTCCACCTCCGGTCCCCCCATCAAAGCCCGAAAATCCTCAAAAGTGGGCACCATTTCATTGTAGGAGAAACAGTACACATGCCTCCTAACATCCCAGAACTTCGCGGCAGCCCGCAACAAATCCCAATCAGGAACCAACTCCTTAAAAGACCAAATCGAGCAAAGACGAAACCTTACCTCGAAAGCCCGTCTCTGATGCCTCATACGGCGCCGCATCCATGTTTTCAGCTGCTCAAGGAAGTGTGCTTGCCCCTCCTGCGAAAGCCTCGGCAAAATTCTAGGGACGTACGAAGAATCCATGGCAAAAATGGAGGTTCCTAGAGAAAATGGGGAAGAAAGCTCGAAAATGGCTGCAAATGGGGAAATGGGGAAGAACCAGACACTGGAAAGCATTTATCTCCTTCCCAAAAGCAAGGTTGGTCCGTACGGACCTCTTTGCATGCTAAGTATGTCCGTACGGACCTCCTTGCAACCATGACCCATTTTCCCAGCAAACAGTACAACAACCACTGTCCTCAGCAAAACCTTGCTCCAAACTGCCCAAACACTGGCCAAAGCCATTCCCGGCAAACAAACACTACCCACAAACGCACTCTCAGCTCACGTGGCATGCACAAAATAAAAATAATAATAGCAACAATTTCTAGGACAAATCCCGGGAATCACAAAAATGACATTACATCTTAAAATAAAATGCTGTTTGCCGTGCAAATACGAGTGTTTTATTACAGGTACATCAAATGTCTGTTGCTAAACAAAAAAAAGAGAAGATATGGAAAGAGGGAAAGCAAATGGACCCTAATCCGACTCTTCAGCATCATCATCATCCTCGCCCACTCCAACGGCAATTCAACCACCGGCCGTCAGCGTAAGACCGGTCCTCGCCCACTCAACGGCAATTCAAGAAGGAGCCAACACCTCCCAGCACGAATATCAAAGCACGAGACGCCTCCAAAACGCTCAACGGCAATTCAAGCACCGGCCGTCAGCGTAAGCCCGGACCTCGCCCACTCCAACGGCAATTCAACCACCGGCCGTCAGCGTAAGCCCGGACCTCGCCCACTCCAACGGCAATTCAACCACCGGCCGTCAGCGTAAGCCCGGACCTCGCCCACTCCAACGGCAATTCAACCACCGGCAGTCAGTGTAAGCCCGAACCTAGCCCACTTCAACGGCAACGCAAGCACCGGCCATCAAAGTAAGCCCGAGCTCCTTCCCCAGCAAGTCAAAAAAAAGGGAATCCTTGCAAGCCCCTACAAGGCCACGATAAATCCCCAACGGATGAACACCGGCAGCCATTGTAAGTCCAACCTTCTCCCCAACGGACAAAGCACGAGACATCTAAACCTCTCGAAGCTCAAGGCAGCCATGCCTCCACCACCGCCGCCAGAAGACGATTCAAAGTCCTCCCGCGTGGCACCAACCGCCGCCAGAAGACGATTCAAAGTCCTCCAGCGTGGCACCAACCGCCGCCAGAAGACGATTCAAAGTCCTCCCGCGTGGCACCAACCGCCGCCAGAAGACGATTCAAAGTCCTCCCGCGTGGCACCAACCGCCGCCAGAAGACGATTCAAAGTCCTCCCGCGTGGCACCCACCGCCGCCAGAAGACGATTCAAAGTCCTCCCGCGTGGCACCCACCGCCGCCAGAAGACGATTCAAAGTCCTCCCGCGTGGCACCAACCGCCGCCAGAAGACGATTCAAAGTCCTCCCGCGTGGCACCCACCGCCGCCAGAAGACGATTCAAAGTCCTCACGCGTGGCACAACCACATTCAGAAGACGATTCAAGTCCTCACGCTATCCTCAGCCCGGAAGGCTTTAAACCACTCGGTCCGGAAGACCGTATAAACCTCCCAAATCACTATCTCCGGCCCGGAAGGCCTTAAACCACCCGATTAGGAAAATCGTAAAATTTCCATCCCAGGACACCACCACGTCCTCACAATTGACCTCGGCGGTCATCACATCTTAGGACACCACCACGTCCTTACCACTGACCTCGGCGGTCACACAACACTTCAGGGCACCACCACGCCCGCACTCACAGATTTCACGACCTCTGAACTACGACCAGGCTTGATTCCCGCCAGGGATACGTAGGAATCCTATCACAGGGTCCAGCCATCGACCCATGCGGTCACCCAGGACACCACCACGTCCTCACCACTGACCTCGACGGTCACGCAACACTTCAGGGCACCACCACGCCCGCATTCACAAAACACTCACCCCACACCCGAACTACGACCAGGCTTGATTCCCGCCAGGGATACGTAGGAATCCTATCACAGGGTCCAGCCTACTGACCTATGTGGTCACACAATAGGACACCACCACGTCCTCACACTGACCTCCCCGGTCACTTTATCTCCCAAAGACGTGATCCAGATTAGGACCCTTATCTTATCGGCGACCCCACTTCTTTCATAAGTGACGTCGTCGAGGGGCTTCTGTAAGTACCCCAATCTGGATCACCCCCTTTCAAACACACGGGAAACACCGCAGACTCATCAACGCAGTCTCGACGACCTCTGGCACTCAAAACCCTCTCAAAACCCCCAGCCAAACCAAGGGAGGAGCCTTTCTGGGATAAAAAGGGACAAAAGGACCTTTTGGGAATTTTCAGGAAATTGGAAAAGCAATAATGGTCCGTACGGACCTCTTTGCTTAAATAATTACTGAATTCTCTTAAAGTCCACAATATTCCCTCAAATCCCGGGGAAAATGATTACCCCCCTGCAGAGTTGGTCCGTACGGACCTCTTTGCATGTCAACTTGGTCCGTACGGACCTTATTGCACAGGGAACATCATAATTGCAAATATTCCTCCATCATCACAGATTCCCTCAAATCGAGGAAAACCAAAAGTCTGGATTACCAGGGAGGTCCGTACGGACCTCTTTGCACCAAATCTGGCACTATAAATAGAGGGCTCCCCCTCCTCATTTTCACACACCTCCCACTTCTCTCTTCCTCCCTAGGCCTTCTGGCTTCCCCTCTAAGTCCTTCCGAGGCATTCCCGGCCCCTTTCGGATCCTTCCGAGGCCTTCCGAGCCCCCTCGTGGTGCTCCGAAGCCTCCCCGAGCGCTCCCGCGACGCTCCCGCGCTGCCCCGAGGCACTCTCGAGGTACTCTGAGGCCCCTCGTGGTACTCCGAGGCCTTGCCTGGTCTTTCCACGGTGTCCCGGCTCTTTCCGAGTCAAACCGGCGATCCCAAACCACGCCGAAACTCTGCCCGAGTGACTCCTGCCACCCCAACGCACGCCGAACCTCTGCCCGAGTGATCCCTGCGATCCCAACGCACGCCGAACCTCTGCCCGAACGCAGCCTACAACCTCAACTCACGCCGAAACTCTGTCCGCAGACAACCGGTCCCTCCCGAAGCAATCCCGATCCATACCGGAATGCTACTCCGACCTCAAACACTATTCCTCAGCAGAAGACAGACACGAACCAACATTGGTAAGGCTTCCTTCCATTACTATTTCAATACATTTCCATACATAGCATACAATGTAGACATCCGATACAGCATGAATTTTTAAAAGCACACACACACACACAACATTTAAAGGATATTAGGGGTATCCGAAAGACTCGTTTTACGAGGCGACTCGGGTGAGCTCTAATATTCTAATATTCTCTTCCCGAGGAGTCATCTGACCCTTGAACTCAAAATCTCATCACACAAAAAACAGTTTAAAATTATCTTTAAACTGATGCCCTTTTTCAATGTTTTGGGCTTAATAAAAACGGCGTGGCGACTCTACAAATGCGAAAACAAAACGGCGAGACAACCGCTCCAACGCGAAAGATGCCAGATGCCGGGGCGCGATCGCGCTGCCTCTCGGATCCGGGCTATTTCAATTATGTTGGCAATGAGTTCGATCATATCGAACCTCATAAGACATAAGCCGACTCTAGCAAGCCATTATGTCTACCCAAATAATATAACGTAAGAGTTCACGTTTCCAATGGTGTACTTCCATTTCTCCTTTTGTCTCATGATGTTATATTGAACGCAAGTCATGGTCCTTGTCAACTTGTCTTTGTTCAATGCTTTCTCGATTCTTGAGTATAATGTTAATTCCAATCATATTGGGGTACGGCCATACACTTTCATCATTATCACTCATCGAGGGGCCCAAGCAAAACATCTCTCTTTCGAGGGACAAATTCCATCTTGACTTATCATCCTTCCCATCATGAATCCGATCATGCCAAAGTTAGCCTTTATAGATATCGTGTTAAGATACCATTTGACTAAAATCAAACATGACTTTCATCATATGTAAGGTCATGATAATCTCAGGTCTAGGGACTAAATGAAGTAACCTTATGAGATTTACTTATGACATTTGACCATGACATAAATCTCATGCGGGTCATGTCCAGTCACTTGTTCTCTAACAAGTACCCATAATTTCAATGTGCATCTCTATGCATATAATCATCACATGATTATCCATTGACAATTATACTAATTATTCTCTTAATAATTAGGGACGGAGATTATTATAAACAAATATACAAAACATATAATAATCAAATGATAAACATCTCATATAATAATAAATAATGTCAACACATATGTCTATCAATCATAGGCCTAGGGCATAACACTAACATAAAGGTTTCGGCCTTACAATGAAGGTCGAGGAAAATAATTTTGGGCTTACGATGATGGCCGAAAAGGATATTCGGGCTTACGATGACTAACGAGTATAAGAATTCCGGGCTTACGATAACGACCGAGGAAAGAATTTCGGGCTTACGATGACGGCCGAAAAGGATATTCGTGATTATGATGACTACCGAATAAAAGAATTTCGAGCTTACGATGACGGCCGAGGATAAGAATTTCTTGCTTACGATGACGGCCAAGGAAATGTTTCGGGCTTACGATGGCTGTCGAAAAGGATATTCAGGCTTACGATTACTGCCGAAAAGGATATTCAGGCTTACGATTACTGCCAAAGAAAAGAATTTCGAGCTTACGATGATGGCCAAGGATAAGAATTTCGAGCTTACGATGATGGACGAAAAGGAAATTCAGGCTTACGATGACTGCCGAGTAAAGGTTTCGGGCTTACGATGACTGTCGAAAATGATATTCGGGCTTACGATAACTGCTGAAAAGGATATTCGAGATTACGATAACTGCCGAGGATAAGTTGGGGATAAAAGTGCATGAATTTGCAGGGGATGACTTTTGGGCAGCCAAGGGCAAAGTTTATAGGGGCAAGAAGATCAATTGCCTGGAGCTTGCAAGGAGGTCCATGCGTCTGTACCACGAATTTACAAGGTGGTTCGCACGGATTTGAGAGGAAATCTAGTGTTTTTTAAACAGATTCAGATTTGGGGAAGTCGCCATTCACCCAAAAAACTCCAACTTTCAGCCGCGGGAGAGAGAGAGAAGGAGAAATTGCCATTGTTTGAGCCAAGTTTCACCAAAAAATCTCTTCCCTTTTGCTAAACTTTCATCATGGCTAAGGAATTTAGGCGAGTTTGTCACCAAAGTAGGCAAGAAGTTTTTGAGAGAAGGTTAGATTTACAAAGGAATTCCTCAAATTACAAGCATTCTACAATTAATCCGGATGAGTTATATCCGGATGTGCACAAAAATAACTCGAAGGGGAAGGCGAAAATGGAGGTAAGAATCCAAATTTTGTCTTTGATTTTGGTTTTGAAGGATGACATTTTAGAACTATGGCTTGGTTTTGCCGTTTTGGAGGTTTTGTTCTTGCCATGATTATGTTGTGAAATTGATGATAGATTATTGAAATTGAATGTGTATGGATTATGGGTATGCAATTTTTACTGAAAAATATGTAGTTTGGCTTTGATTTGTAAAAAATAAAGTGTCTCCATTTCAATTTACAAATGGACTTTTGAGAAAAGACGTGCCGTGTGGGAGCGAGCCTTTTGAAATAAAATGTGCCGTGTGGGAACAGACTTTTGAGATAAAACATGTCGTTTGGGAACGGGCTTTTTTGAAATAAAACGTGTCATTTGGAAACAGACTTTTGAGGTAAAATGTGAATGATATGTGCCATTCTTCTTTTATTTAGCATTTACTAATGCTATGTTTTGCATTGGAATTTATTGACACACCTTTGTTGTGTTTACCTGCATGATGAGGAGCCTTTGACGGGAAAAGCCAAAAAGATGAAGACACTGGGGTCTATTGAGACCGTGGTAGAGGTTTGGAGAAGTATGCCGGATAACTCATGTGAGGGGAGACCTATTCCTCAGAGATTAGTTATTGACTCGGGCCTGAACGTGTTTGTGGAGAATTTAGATGGAGTAGCCTCAACTAAGAAGAACAAGGGCATTTTTCTAGCTTTGTCTGAGTTTTGGTGGGACACCACACATTCATTCCATCTTGGTTGGGGGGAGGTGATGGTGACTCCCACAGATTATGCGGCCATTACCGGTCTTTACTTTAAGGGGGGAGTCAGTGAAGTGGAGGGATCGTATGTTTGACGAGCGTCTGATCGAGCTGCTGGGATTTGAGTCTATGCCTCATAAGGGTTTGGGCATGCTGCATTCTGATGTCGAGGCGAAGATCTCGCTCAATATTGGGAGGTATCAGCGGGACCCCAGGGGGTGTCTGCGGAGCAGCTGACTCGCTCATTCTTGTGGTTTGCTCTATCTTTGACCTTGTTTTCAAACCATGCTAATACGGCTCTTTTTCCTCTTCTCAAGTCCTTGGTGGATTTAGAGAGGGTTTGTGACATCGCCTGGGGAAAGGTAGGCTTGAATGAGCTTTACTTTGCCATGGACAAGTTTAGCAGGGGCGCGGCCAGCTCCTTGGGATGTTTCGAGTTTGCTTTGGAGGTATGATTTTTATTGTTTTTTAGATTTTTATTGTTATCATTCCTTTCCTTTTCTGAATTGTTGTCTTTTTTTTTCCGTGGCAGGTGTGGTGCTATGAAGTCTTTCAGTGCCACGAGTGGGAACGTCATGATGAGGTCTTGCTAGGGTACCCTGCCATGCTTTATTGGACATGACCTTGGAGGAAGAGGAGGGGTAGCAGAGGGAAGATCACGCTCAACTATGATGACGTGAAGAGGTACCTGGAGAAGGATAGCCCAGAGGGCTTCCAACTGTATCCTTGGTCTAGGTATGAAGCGGATGATCTTGGTGATGCACCACAGGTGACGATGCAGAGGAAGCTCCTGCGGGGTTTTACTTGCGATGTGATGTATCTGGGGGAGAGAGTTTTCTGGCAACATGGTGATGGCGCTGCTCCTCGTGCTCCGAGGGATCCTATAGTTCATATGTTAAGCCCTTCTGAGATGAGCTACTTCAATAATTAGAGATATCAGGCTGGGGTGGATGCCGCGGACTATGTCTTGGATGGTGAGGAGTATGGGGCTTTTGTGAGGAGTAAGCTGAGGACGCCGCAGGAGCTGGCCAGGGAGATGAGGGGTGACTCGTCGCGGCCTCAGGATGTCCCTGTGCCGAGAGCAGATTTCTCCTATGTCCGCGGGGATTCTTCTAG
Organism: Adenophora triphylla var. japonica; assembly: GCA_022495995.1. Lineage (NCBI taxonomy): Eukaryota > Viridiplantae > Streptophyta > Magnoliopsida > Asterales > Campanulaceae > Adenophora > Adenophora triphylla. The sequence continues at coordinate 75,174 of JAFEMH010004243.1, forward strand.
GAGACGGGTTTTTGTGTCCATCCCAGAGCAGGTTCCTTCCGCTTACCGGGTTCATCCGGATGTTTCTATGAGTATTATTCTGTCTTTTAACATCTTAATCCTATTTTCTTCTTCGTCTCTCCCTTTTGTGACTATTTTTTCGTTGTCATGCAGATCTCGGGGCGGGCCGTGGACTTGATCACCCGTCAATATATGGGGATGAAGGCTTTCGTGAAGAAGCTTTGCGGGTCGTCAAAAGGTGCGACAATTCATGAGCCAATTTCTTCGAGGAGATCGGTGGACACTCCTTTTCCTGGTGCGGCCACGGATCCACAGCCTACCTCTTAGCTTGATGTACAGACTCAGGATAGGTACAGCTACGACGGGAGTTTATTCGAGGAGGGCCGAGGTGTGCAACCGTTTCCGCAGTTCTTTTCTCAGTCCAGTGCGCAGGCCGAGTGCTCGTATTCTTTTCCTTTCTTCGACCCTTTTTTCGACCTTACTACTGCAGATTTTATGAAGTATTCGGTTGAGTAGGGTGCCGAGTTTACAGATGATGATGAGGTGGCTGGCGAAGGTACTGAGATGCGGGAGTCTTCACCGGGCGGTGTTACTGATCACTCGGAGTAGGACCTTTTCTTCCCCCTCTTTTTTGTATGAGGAGAGTAAACAGAATATTTGTATTTTTATGCAGCAATTATTTACATGAAATGAGGTTTTTTTTTTGCATTTTATTTGTAATAACTTAGGAGTTATTTCCATATCTTTTTTTGTTGTTTTTTTTTTTTTGTTTTGTGCATGTCGCATGAACCTGAAACATTTTCTTTATGGTGTATGAGGACTGAAACAGATTTGGCAGGGTTTTTTTACTGGTGGATCAAAGTGGTCCGTACGTATCACACCTAAATGCATTGAGGTCCGTACGGATTTTTGTTGACTTTTCAGTCATGTAATAAATTTTGAAACAAATCTGAAGCGAAATGCAAGATCAAACCCATTCTGTCCCTTAAAGAGTTATCCCTGGATTGGGAGTTGTTACGGGAAGGAATTTTACGGGATAGGTCTCACGAGAAGAGAACGAGATGCAAAGTCTCGTGAGAGAATCTCACAAAGAGATAGCGGAAAGGAATCTCACGAGGAGATAACGAGATGCATAGTCCAAAAAAGGAATCTCACGAAAAGATAATATGAAAGATCTCACGAAGAGATAGCTGGAAATATCTCATGAGGAGATAACCGAAATGATCTCATTGGGAGATAACATGAAAAGATCTCACGAAAAGATAAGGGGAAAATCTCACTTGGAGATAATGAGATGCGAAATCTCAGGGGGAATCTCACGAAGAGATGGCGAGACGCAAAATCTTGGGAGAGGATCTCACGAAGAGATAACAGAAAGATCTCACTAGGAGATAACGAGATGCGAAATCTCAGGAGGGAATCTCACGAAAAGATAATGAAAAGATCTCACTAGGAGATAACGAGATGCGAAATCTCAGGAGGGAATCTCACGAACAGATGGCGAGATGCAAAATCTCGTGAGAGAATCTCATGAAGAGATGACGAAAAGATCTCACTAGGAGATAACGAGATGCGAAATATCAGGAGGGAATCTCACGAATAGATGACGAAAAGATCTCATTAGCAGATAATGAGATGCGAAATCTCATGAGGGAATCTCATGAAAATATAACGAAAAGATCTCACTAGGAGATAACGATATGTGAAATCTCAGGAGGGAATCTCATGAAGAGATGACGGAAAGATCTCACTAGGAGATAGACATGGCCGACCCGTACCCGTACGTGTGAATGTGGTGCCCAAATTTATTTTTTGTGTTTTATTTAGATTCACTTGAGTTTGAAAACATCCTGTTTAATTTGAAAAACGGAGTCGCCACGCCATTTTGATTTCCTCAAAACTTTGAAAAAAAGGAATTAGGGTTCGGAGGTTATGTTACCCCTTGGGAAGAACGGATCGTCGTTCACCCAAGGTGCCTTGCCGAAGCAAGTCTCCCAAGATTCCATTTTTCGTGCTTGCTGGTGTGCTTTCTTGTGTGCATGTGTTGAAAAGAAGGGGGGGATGTTCCAAGTTGTCTTCCGGACGTATAAACCATTTAGTTGGTTATCGCTCGGGATTCCTTGGATTTTTATGTGTTCGGGACTTTGATCCCACCCTCATCTTGGACTTGTGATCATCACTATTTGACCTTGAGTCATGTGTGATCGAGAGAAGGACTCTTTTTTATAGTCCAAGAGTGAGGTCCTTTAGAAAGGAATGACCTTAGCCAATCAATCCTACACCTTGAGACGATTGAGCTTGTGTAGGGACTACTATGCTCGTCTCAAGTGATAATCGGAGATATAGGGTTCAAGGCTCATTCATTTCCAAAGGGATTATGGCATCTTTAATGGAAGAAACGATGCAAAGATAGGACCTTTACACCATTTCGTTCCAAGAGATGCATCCAAATACCAATGGGGACTAGAGAATGCATGTTTAGGATAAAAATGACATTTTTAATGAAAAAGATGACATTTTAAGTGCAAAGGATGCTATTTGTTTGCAAAGGATGCTTTTTGATGTAAAGAAATGATTTTTAATGCAAAGGATGCATCTTTATGTATGAAAAAAAGAGTTTTAGGTGCAAAGGATGTACCTTTAATGTAAAGAAAACATTTTTAAATGCAAAGGATGCAACTTTATATATGAAAATGGCATATTACGTGCAAAAGATGCATAAAGATATCATTTTGAGAGCAAAGGATGCTACTTTAATGCAAATATATCATTTTTGATGCAAAGGATGCAACTTTATATGTAAAGATGATGTTTAAGTGCAAGGGATGCTACTTTTCACATCACCATGTGAGATATCCACCCTAGAACAAGCCTTTTATGAGGTCTTATTTGTTCATCCTTGGGTTGGATCCTCTATGGATCCTATGTGATGAGGAAAAAGGGGATATATGATTAAAGATAGTATCTTTAATGACAATGTACCAAATACCAAGCAATATATAGCAATATGTAAATGCAAGGAGCAAGTATATCACATAAAACAAGTATAATGCAAGGTAAAGGGTAAAAGAGGTTACCAATGGTGGTGTCCTCTTGCTCTTTGAAGCTTGCCTAGGAAATGGACCAACTTTGGGAGGTTTTGGTGAGGAGGAAGGTGGTTTTTATCACTCTCAGCTCACTGGATTTTCGTAGTTGTATTTTGGCAGAGTTTTAATGCTAAAAACTGTCTTACAAAATGGGTAGAGGAGGCCTCTATTTATACGCAGTCTGGTGACAGCCAATGAAGCCGTGCGGCTTGGAACTTTGGCCTAATGCAGCCGTGCGGCATTATCCCCAATGACTCAGCATACTTCTAGAATCATGCAAGGTGGCCTTTCTAGAAGGGTTTTATATTAAAGGAAAATGTGGTTTTTTAATTCCAAGTAATTCCTTCATTCCTCGGAAGGTTCGGAACAGTTCCCGAATTGCACCTGAACTTTAGGAAAGTTCGGGGAATTACCGGGAAATTTAACCGGAAGGCATGAGCCAGATTTGGGTACTTACAGAAGCCCCTCGGCAATGTCACTTGCAGGGCGAGTGGGGTTGTCGATAGAAAAGGATCCGATCTGGCGAATGCCGAGACGGATTGGGTGACCGAAGTGGTCGAGTGGCTGAACCTTTGAAAGGCTACCTACGTATCCTGAGTGGGAATCAAGCCATAATCGTAGTTCGGAATCTATTGGGGAAAGGGGGTGTCATATGTGACGAATTGGCTGGACCTAAAGTAGGCTACCTACGTATCCCGGAGGAATCAAGCCAGGACGTAGTTCGGAATAAGATCCGCTGGGGAATAGTGAAGAGAAACTGGGCTCTTGCTGGGGAAATAGAAGGGAAAGTGACTGATCCTACTGGGGATATGCTAGAAGTGACCGATGTGGTCGGATATCTGGACCTCTATGAGGGGCTACTTCACCACTGAGGAGTGATGAATGACAAAGGTGCGACCAAAGTGGTCGGATGGCTGGACCTTTATGAAAGGCTCATGCACCACTAAGGAGTGAGGCATAAAAAGGGTGACCGATGTGGTCGGATGGCTGGACCTTTTATGAAAGGCTACTTCACCACTGAGGAGTGATAAAGGAAGAGGGTGACCAAAGTGGTCTGATGGCTGGACCTTTATGAAAGGCTACCTACGTATCCCGGAGGAATCAAGCCTTGGTCGTAGTTCAAACATCACTAGATATCTAGGAACGATGTCTAGGATCCTTGAGGTTTTGACAATTAATGGAGGAGTCACCTGGTTGACAATTAATGGAGGTTGTCACCTTAGAAATCTTAAGGCTTACATCACTATCGAGTAGACAGAGGTAGCTGAAGTTTGGAAAACTTGAGCGTACTTCACTATCTGTGATAGAGGTAGCTTAAGTTTGGAAAACTTGAGCGTACTTCTCAATCCGTGATAGAGGTAGCTAAAGTTTGGAGAACTTGAGCGTACTTCTCAATCTGTGATAGAGGTAGCTTAAGTTTGGAGAACTTGAGCGTACTTCTCAATCCGTGATAGAGGTAGCTTAAGTTTGGAGAACTTGAGCGTACTTCTCAATCTGTGATAGAGGTAGCTTAAGTTTGGAGAACTTGAGCGTACTTCTCAATCTGTGATAGAGGTAGCTTAAGTTTGGAAAACTTGAGCGTACTTCTCAATCCGTGATAGAGGTAGCTAAAGTTTGGAGAACTTGAGCGTACTTCTCAATCTGTGATAGAGGTAGCTTAAGTTTGGAGAACTTGAGCGTACTTCTCAATCTGTGATAGAGGTAGCTTAAGTTTGGAGAACTTGAGCGTACTTCTCAATCCGTGATAGAGGTAGCTAAAGTTTGGAGAACTTGGGCGTACTTCTCAATCCGTGATAGAGGTAGCTAAGGTTTGGAGAACTTGAGCGTACTTCTCAATCTGTGATAGAGGTAGCTTAAGTTTGGAGAACTTGAGCGTACTTCTCAATCTGTGATAGAGGTAGCTTAAGTTTGGAGAACTTGAGCGTACTTCTCAATCTGTAATAGAGGTAGCTTAAGTTTGGAGAACTTGAGCGTACTTCTCAATCTGTGATAGAGGTAGCTTAAGTTTTTGATAATTCGGAGGATGTCACCTAGCGTTATTCCGTTATAACGGAAGTAACGGAGGTGACTCGGGAGGAAAGTTAATTCTTCTTTGTGATAACGGATATACTTGGGAAACAGCGTTACTCTAGTTAAGAAATAACAGGAGTTATATGCCTAAGTGGAAAGTTCAGGGGCATAAGTGTAATTTTCTGCTCAGGGCGAAAGAGGCCGCCCGGCACAAGGTGATGGAAAAAGAGGCCGCCCGGCTTAAATCCTGATTTTATCAGATTGTTTAAACAGATTCAAAAATGGGCAAAGCGCCATTGTCACCCTTCTGCTGCTGAGGAATAGAGAGAGAGGAGAGAGAGAATTTTCGAAAATCCTTCAATTCCCTTGTTTCTTTTGATTTAGGATGGATCCGGAAGGGAATCCGATGCCTAGGCAAGCACGGAGGAACATCTCCGAGGCCGCTCGAAGGAGGAGGAGGGAGCTTGTCCGAACCGAGCGAAAATATGATTTCAATACGCCTCCTTCCGAGTTTTATCCGGGCAAGAGGGAGCACAAATCCATGAAATCTCAATCGGTTGGGGTAAGCATTCTTGATTTGCTCGATTCCGTCAATTTTGATTGGATTTTGATTGATTTTAGGGCTTGACCCGAGTTTTAGAAACTTCTCGAATTTTCCTAGGATTTTGTTGATGATTTTGGGATTTTGATGATTAACCTATGAGGCTAAGGACACAAATGAACATGCATGTGCAATTTATTTGAAAAATAATGAGAATGACCCATTTTTTTTTTCAAAGGTAAGAAAAATAATTGTCTAAAATGTGACGGAGTTCTTGCATGTGCTAGAACTAGGTCAATTTTTGATCATGGATGAGGAAAAGGGATTTTGGATGATGAAAAGGATTCATGCACGCCATTTTTTTTTTGAAAAAATTAATGCTTATGTGCAAATAATTTTGAAAATCAGATTTTTGTGCTTAGGAGAGCAATGTGCTTGACACGATGTGTTTCAAATGATGAAAGACACGTTTTCTATGCAAAAAGATGCTAGAAATCTTTTATGACTGCTTTTCTTTGAAAATATGTGTATTTTTTGAATATATGCATGCTTTTGAAATGAGATGAAGGACTGACACATCTTTTTTTGTTGTGTTTTCCTACAGGAGAGCAAGTCTAGGGGACCTTCTGAGGTGGCGGTGAGGCTATGGGAGAGGATGCCTGACTTTGAGAAGGATGGGGTAAATCCCAAGCAGCTAGTGAGGACTACCGGCCTGGATTTGTTCGTTGAGGCTATTGGCAGAGGCATTCATGTGACCTCGAAGAGCAAGGGCTTGATCCAGGCCCTCTCGGAGTTTTGGTGGGACACCACCCACAGCTTTCACCTTAGCTGGGGGGAGCTTACAGTGACGCCCGCAGACTTCACTGCTATCACTGGCTTACAGTTCACCGGTAGGCCTGTGACTTGAAGGGACCATATCATGGCGGAGGAGTTTAGGGCTCTGGTGGGATTTGATCTTCAGCCTAAGGGGCTAGGGATGGAGACGAGGAATGTTGAGGTGGCAGTCCTGAACTGCATGCAGGGATTTGCTGCTAATGAGGTGACTGCTCACCAGCTTGCGAGGGCTTTTCTGTGGTTGATGCTGTCAGTCACCATCTTTGCCAATTCTGGGACTTTGGCTATGCTGTGCCTTCTGGACTCTTTGGAGGATGTGGATGAGATTGGGACGGTCTCTTGGGGTGAGGCCGGATTGGCGGAGCTTTACTTCTCCCTGGATTTGTACAGCCGGAATAAGGCTGCTTCGATGGATTGCTTCTCCTTTGCTCTTGAGGTATTCTCACCTTCTTTTCTTTCTCTTTTTACTTTTGTGTCTTGAGACCTTTATAAGAGAAATGACCCTTTTATGTTTTGAACATGCAGGTCTGGTTTTGTGAGGTGATCAGGTTCTTTCCGTGGAACCAGCAGAGTGATTCTACCATCTTCCCTGCTATGATTCGTTGGAGGGGAGATGCTAGAGACAAATTCACCGGGAAGACCCGGATCACTTTTGACTACAAGATGGTTAGACCGGTCATCAACAAGGATGGGCATGATGGAGTTGACTTCTACCCTTAGGGGAGGTACCCGGAGGTTCTGCTAGGGGATGTCGTGGAGGCGACGAGGCAGAGGAGGTGGCTGATGGGCCTGACATGTGATGTCATTTATCTGGGGGATCGCTTTTCCAGGCAACATGGCCATGTCCCTCCCTTGGATGCCATTACTCCTCATGATCCTCCAGCACGGATGCTGCAGCCTAGGGACTGGTCGGCAGATGACATTGCTAGGTATCAGGCAGGTGTGGCAGCTGAGGAGTATTTTGATCTGGCTACCCCGTATGCTACCTTTGTGGAGCAGCGGTTGAGGACGCCACAGAAGCTAGTGAAGCTGGCTGTCACTCAGGGGTATGGGGAAGCCGAGCCTACTGACCCGCCGATGCCTCCTGCTCACCTTTCCTATGTGGTCAACGGGGTACCGAGGAGGTTCAGGATTCCTGTCCCCGACACGAGGGAGCCCCAGTATACTCTGCCGCCTGACAGCACTGTGAGTACACTTTAGGGTCTTTTCCCTTTTTCAGATTCATTTGTTTTTTTACAATTCCGAGATTTTTCTGAGATTTTCTTCTCTTTTCTCAGGTTCCAGCTCGTACTTATGACGGCTTGGTCAGGCAGAACAGGGGCTGGAAGGATGTGTGCCGGTCCCTTGTGAAGAAACTGGCTTGTGCTTCAAAGGCTGCAGTGAACGTGCAGGAGCCCGTGCGCAAAAGGAGGCACGTAGGGAGCACGACATCCACCTCATCGGCCTCAGAGTACTCTTCTAGTGCCCTGCCTCGGGGACAGGGACCTAACACCGGCATCCTGGAGCAGCTAGCCGAGTACGAGCATGTGAATGTCCATCTTTCTGATGTGAGTGACAGTGAGGATGTGATGAGAGACCCTAGCTTCTACGAGCTGGGTAGTGACGACGAGGGGTCGGAGGCCTAGGAGGTCTTTAGGGTCAATCTGGGAAGGAAACAAACAATGAACAATTTTATGCACATTTTGTTTATTTTTTTTTGCTTTATTTGGGCGCCGATGGGGCGAAAACAATGTATTACTGTTTTATTTACTTTCCTAATTTATGCTTTATGAATTTGCATATTGCTTGAGCCCCGGGGCTGCTTTTTTTGCTTGAAATTGAGGCTGAAACTGGGCCAAAATGATTTGTGATGACACATAACTGCATGGTTGGTGTTTGGATATGTTTTTGTACAGGTTTTTGTTGGAAAAGTGGGGTGAAAACTCCCTTTGGGCAGCAACTTGGGTTGCTACAGATTTTTTCTGCAGAGAGCAAATGAGACCGTGCGGTCTGGACCTGAGGGCAAATGAAGCCGTGTGGCTAACAGTTCTGTCTGGACTGGTTTTTTTCGAAATAAAATCAAGGCTTAGCCATTTCATTTCATTTTCACCCTAGACTTGTCCCAACTGATCCCAGAGCAAATTTTTGACCTAAAGACATCAACTTTGATCATCTTGCAATGGAGAAACCCGTCAGATTGCAAAAGGGGAAAAGAGACCGTTTTCTGTCCGATCTTCAATCTTGGGTGAGATATAACTTTCAATCTCACAAGGGGCTGTTTAATACTACCTTCAAGATCAAATCTTTATGGCATTCGAAGGATCTCCCGCCCGATTGGGACCTTTTGAGGGCAGCAGCAAAGTTTTAGGACGTCCGTAGACACATTTACTGCTTTTCTTACAATGAGATTGTCCCAACCTATGAAGACTTCCGAGCCTTGATTGGGGGTCCAGAAATTGAAGCTATATCGATTCCTCTGATCGAATATATGTCGGTGGCGGCAAAGTTGGCATCTTTTCTGCACATATCTCTGGGAGAGGCTGAGGGGATGATGATAGCTCCGGACAGGATTGACCTTTCTGATATCCCGGGCAGGTTTGGGTCTCCGGACATGGCTATGACCACGGTGGCTATGGATGCCTTTATCCTCTGCGTATTCTCATCTCTGTTCACTGCTGAGTCCGTGGGGATTTGTCATGGTGGCCTCTTGGACATGGTTAGGGATTGCAGGGCTGGGAAGGATATTATCCCACTGGTTTTGGGTGAGACCCTTCACGGCATTGATAGGATGGCTAGAGGAGACCATTTCATGAGGTCTGGGAGTCCGGCTGTGTTGACTTTATGGCTGCAGGAGAGGCTCGAGGCTTTGCCAGGGGCTTTGCCGACTCAGTGCCCTTGGGTGATTTCTTGGAGGGGTTCGCCTAGCGGCGGGACCAGGGGTACCGGGAGCCGATGATGGCTAGGTTGTCCACTTCGGATATTCGCTGGTGGGTACCTCACTGGAGGTTGCAGACCAGGAGGACATTTCAGGAGTCCTATATGGTGAGGGTTCCAGGGTTTTGTTGGTCATCCTTCTACATACCCTGCTTGGTATCCAGGCAGTTCGGGGCCTTACAGGAGCCGTTGGGCGATTGGGAGGACATCCGTACCATGGAGGTGGTGCCTTTAGACATGAGGGATCCAGCCAGCTTCTCATTCTTCTCGAGGGCTTGGACATATAATGTTTTTCCACCCAGGGCCATTCTCAAGAGCAGGAAGAGTACCATCTTGACTATGGCCTACTTGGATTGGTATGAGAGAGAGATGGGAGCGACTCAGGTCATATTGGGAGAGAGACGTCAGGCCTTATTGGGGGATGACTGCGACTCGAGTAGGACTCTGAGGGAGACTGAAGCTAAGGCGAGTCGCCATAACCAGTCGGGTGACCTTATCAGAGATATGGAGGCTCGATACAAGAGACTATCTGAAGTCGCTCCCTTGACTGAGGCTCAGAGGGAGGAAGTGCGGACTCGTGCCCGTATTGAGAGGGCACTTATTGACACAGGTTTGAAGGAGGCTCCAGTGAGGATACCTGAGGTCGGGGTGGGGAGACCGACATCATAGAGAAGAAGAGAAAGAATACTCGATGAGGTCGAGGTAAAGGGAAAAAGACCAAAGAAGACTCAGTGAATGACAGCTGATAGATCTTTTCTTAGGATTCCCTTATTGCCATTTGCAAACACAATAGTTTATTAGACATTTTATTGTATCTTAGATCTTTGTAGCAGGTTAGCAGAGTCAAGAGTAGACCGTGCTTGAACTCATCAAGAAGTTTTTAACTTGTATTTAACAAAGATATGATCTTAGAAATTAATCAAGACACATTTCATGGAAATTTCAGATGTCTTATTGATTGCTTAGGACCCGTTTTATGAAAACTTGATTGCCCTTTATTATTTATTGTTTAGACCGAACCATATATGGCTGCCTACGTTCCCCTTTTACAAGAAAGACTAAGGGGCTCAGGTCTTCGTAGTTCATTCTGGTGAACTATCGGGATTAGGTCTTTTGGCCCTTTTTTTATTTATTTTTTTTCTATGCAGCCATGTTTTTTGCCTAGACCACCACTTTTTTGGGTTTTTAGCCTAGTTGGGCATTACTCTTTTTACAATAAGATTTTTTTTTTTATATGTGCAACCCTGTTTTTTGCCTAGACCGCCCTTTTTGGGTTTTTCAGCCTAGCTGGGTATTACTCTTTTTGCACTAAGATTTTTTTCTTCTTCTTTTTTTTTTTAATTATTTTATTTCTTTTTTTTTCTTTTTTTTTTTTTTTTTATATTTTTTTTCAGACATAGTACCTTCGGAGCTTATCACCATTGACTGGGTGGACAAAGGGATTGCCATCCAGGTCTGCAAGCTTCATGGCTCCTCCCAATAGTATCTTCTGTACCACATACGGGCCGATCGAAACGGGTTTCCATTTTCCCAGGGGGTTGTCTCTGGTAGGGGGTTTTACTTTCAGAACCAAGTCACCTTCTTTGATGTCCCTGGCCTTGACCTTTTTGTCAAATGCTCTGGCCATTCGCCTCTGGTAGGCTCGGGTGTGTTCCATGGCCTTGAGTCTTCTTTCATCGAGCAGGGCCAACTCATCATGCCGGCTACGTAGCCATTCTACTTCGTTGACACTGTTTTCCAGGAGGACCCTTAATGACGGGATTTCCAACTCCACTGGTAACACTGCTTCCATCCCGTAAGTTAGGGCAATGGGAGTTTCTCCCGTAGCTGTCCTGACAAATGTTCTATAGACCCAAAGTGCTAGGTGCAACTTTTCAGGCCAATCACGACCATGGGTGGCCATTTTCCGGATGATCCGCTCGAGCGTCTTATTAGAAGCTTCCACGGCTCCATTAGTCTGAGGTATGTATGGGGACGACTTGTGGCGAGTGATTCTGAATTCTGACAGCAATCTATCGCAGTCCCCTTCAAAGTGTGACCCATTATCAGAAATGATCTCATTGGGCACCCCATATCTACACATTATGTTTTCTTTGATGAATTGGGCCACTTTTTCTGGAAGTGAGGACTTTGTAGGACTTGGCCTCTACCCACTTGGTGAAGTAGTCGACTGCTACTAGCACGAATTTATGCCCATTGATTCCTGCCGGGGCTATCTTCCCTATCACGTCAATACCCCAAGTTGCGAACGGCCAAGGAGTCGTCATGCAGTACAGGTTGTGAGGCGAGAGATGGTTGAGGTTGGCAAACCGTTGGCATTTTTCGCACGCTCGGACATGCTGGACACAGTCTGTCTCCATAGAAATCCAGTAGTAACCCATTCTGAGGATCACTTGCATCAATGCTCTGGCATTCATATGAGGACCGCAGGGACCGTTGTGGACTTCGGTCATCAACTCTCTGGCCCTTTCTTGGGTGACACACAGGAGGAGTGGTCCCTGGTACCTCTTCTTGTACAGGTCGCCTCCTAAAATGACATAATGGGAGGCCAACCTTTTCAGGGCTTGCAAGCTTTTGGCTTTGATGCCTTCTTTCGGTCTACCTTCTTCATCTCTAAAGGCTGACTCTCCATCTTTGAGGAACTGGTAAATCTGACTGTACCAGGGTTCCTTGATAGGCTCGGGTCCCAAGTCTACTTCACAACAGAAAGCCGGGGCTTCTCTTCTACCCACTCTGAAGGGTTTTATCGCCTTTCCCTCGGGGATCTCTACCAGTGAGGCTAGACCAGTCCTGCACAAGTCTTTTCATACGCTGAGTAATTGAGCTCACTCCCCCGTAGCTTTCGGCTAATAAAGTAAATGGAATTCTCTACTCGAGAGTCATTCTTCTCTTAAGCAAGCATAGCCCCAACTGCTGTATCAGTGACAATGAGATAGAGCAAAAGAGGTTTCTGTCTATGTAGGGGGCATAGCACCGGAGGATGTACTAAGTATGCCTTGATTTGGTCAAAGGCATCCTGGCATTCCTTAGTCCATTCCGTGTCTACATTCTTCTTCATGAGCTTGAAGATGGGCTCGCACATAGTGGTAAACTGGTTGACGAAGCGGCTGATATACTGCAGTTTGCCCATAAAGCTTTTGACTTCTGTCTGGGTTCGAGGTGGGCTCATGTCCATAATGGCTTTGATCTTTCGGGGGTCGACTTCGATACCTCGCTCCGTGACCATATACCCGAGCACTTTTTCCCTTGTCACTCCAAAGGTGCATTTAGCAGGGTTTAGTCTCATGGAATGTTGTCTCAGCCTCTCAAAGAACTTTCTCAGGTCAACAAAATGCTGTCCGTCTTCGCCTTTGGAGTGGATTGTCCTGTCGTTAACGTAGACCTCAATCTCCTTGTGGATCATGTCATGAAAAAGCGCGGTCGCTGCCCTCTGATAAGTAGCCCCGACGCTCTTAAGCCCAAATGGCATCACTGTATAGTAGTATGTTCCCCATGGTGTGGTGAAGGCTGTCTTTTCTTGGTCCTCCTCGGCCATCTTGATCTGGTTGTATCCTGTAAAGCCATCAATGAAGGATTTTACTTCGTAGTTGGCAGTGGAGTCCACCAGGATGTCTATGTTTGGCAAGGGGTAATCGTCTTTGGGGCTGGCTTTGTTCAGATCCCGGAAATCTACACAGCAGCGCACCTTCCCATTGGCCTTGGTTACGGTCACAATGTTGGACAACCATGTCGGATATTCGATGACCCTGATGAATCCTACCCGCAGTAGCTTCTCAATCTCTTCTTTGACCTGTAGAGACCACTCTGGCTTGATCTTTCTCAGCTTCTGTTTCACTGGCTTAGCATCTGGTGCTAGAGGGATTCTGTGCTCTACTATCGAACTGTCTAGCCCCGGCATATCCTTGTATGACCATGCAAAGACGTCCATGTATTCTCTGAGCAGATTAACCAGTCTATCCCGTTCAACCCCCTGGAAGAAGTTTCCAATCTGTGTCTCTTTAGGTTCCTCGACAGTACCCAAGTTAACACTTGTCAAAACCTCCTCGGCAGCTTGGGCCCGGTTTTCCTCTTTGTCTGTAACCTGCTTAAAGATTTCATGGATGTATTGTTTATTTAGTGTATTTGCATCTTGTTCAAATGATTCATTATTAACTGTTGTTAAGTTTTGAGTTAATTTATCATTTGTTAAGTTGGCAATAAGGGGATACTCAGAAAGATCTGTCATTTCATTCAAAGCAAGAGGAAAGATGACATTGATTACATATTCATAATCCTCAGGCGTGAGGCCTTCGGATGACTCGGAGGACTGGAATTCAAAGGTTCCTGACTCAACTGACTCTTGACCCTACTGACTCTGGACCCTACACTACTTATTGACTCGAAGTGTTTGACGCGGGTTGGACTGGGATGTACTCTTTCCTGCTTTTGCCCTGGGGAGTAGCAGTCTTGTCAGCATTCTTCAGAAAGTTGGAAACTTCAAACTGATCGAAAACTTGTCGGAAATCATTGGTAGGTGTGATGATGTGCCGCCAAAATTTTCCGAAAAGGTTTAACTTTGAAATTTTTCGCTTCTTTGAAAAACCAATCGAAAAGACCGGAGTCGCCATGCCCTTTTTATTTTAAGGTCCAAAACTTTGAAAAATGCCCGAGATTAGAGATTTGGGTTCGGAGGTCACGTTACATGCCGGGAAGGACGTTAGTGTGCACCCGGAATGCCTCGTAAAACGAGTCTTCCAAGCTAAAAACCATTTGTTTGTGTGTGTGTGTGTTACTTTGGTGAAAATAAGTTGAAACTGAGGAAAGTAAAAATTGGGAATTCTTTATTAGACTTTGGACAGATCCCATAATTTTTGGTGTGATTTTTGGGTTGAGTTTTGGTACTCAAAAGATTTTTGGAAGTTGGAAACCACTTCTGCCAGAATGAAAAAGGCAGTGGACACTTGATTTTGAAATAGATTTAAGGGCTTTAAAACTTCATAATATGAGAAAACTCAGAGAATGAAAGTTGTTCCAGACACCTCAAATAAGATTTCTGTGAAAGAATCTTCCATTTTGGAGAAGATTTGAGGACCCAAAACCTTCTGTAAATCTCAGATATGAGATCTGGACTCCCAGAGACTGGTGATCTGACCTTCAAAAGAAAATTTGAAAAAGGGAGTTTTACTCACGAAAAAAATAAAGTAAAAATATTTCTGGAAAGCTCTGGATGTTTTCTACAAAAAGTGTTTTATAGTCAACACCAAATTCCAAGTTTATCTGTGTCCAAAAAAATAAACCATGGACTGGGGTCTTAGAAAATTGCTACTGGACAGCAACTTCTTCTTGAAGAAAAACATGATTTAAAAGGGGATTTGGCATCCATGCTTGTCCCCATTTCCCTAGGTTTTGATTAGTGATCACTTGACATTTTAGTGGTGAATCAACTATATCAAACCATTCTTGGGGTACATTAGGACTAAGCACTTCATTTGCTTGGGAAGGGGAATTTTATCCTTTGAAAATGAGATTTGATGTATGAAAATGAGTTTTAGAGTTTTGAAAATGTGTTTTCTTTGCAAGTAAGTAAGAATGCTTTGAAAATAATGTTGATCCTTGTAGAAGATCATCCATGGAGATGAACTTCCATGGTGATCTTCTTGGATCTAAGACAAGATGATGAACAAACTACATTTTGGAGTTTGAAAATGTATGCATGAAGGAGTTTAGGGTAAGGAGAAGGAGGGTTTACCAATCTTCTTTGTGTTTTGGAATTTTTGGCTTGAATGTAAGAGTGATTGAGGCTTGAATATGAGAGTGTTTGAGTGAGTGTGATTTTGGGTGAATAGTTGAGAAAAAGGTGACAATTCTAGAGAATTCTCACTGTTTTCTCACTATTTTCGCCAAGGTACAGTTGCAAAATTGTGTTTTTTCTCCTCTTTTTTCTGAGACTGAAGGCCTCAATTTATAGGCCTCTGAAAAATACAAAACCATCCGCGCGGACATGATCAGCAGCGTGCACTGTTCATTAATTACAACTTCAGGCTTTGAACACAAGGAATAAAATTCAAATTAAGCAACAGAAAATGTCCCAGCCATTTCTATTTCGGGTTTTTGACCATTTCTTTTGCTTTTTTGATTCTTTCTTTGGTTTATCTTTTTTTGGCAATCCCTAATCTACCCTTACTTGGTTAGAAATGTTAGGAATGTTAGGAATTGTTAGAAATGTTATAACTTTCGTTAATTTTCTAACGAAAATACTAACAAGCTCAAATTGGAGCACTTACAGTAGCCCCTCGGCGACGGCGCTTTCGAAGGAAGCGGGGTCGTCGATAAGAGTAAGGCTCCATATTTGGCAGGATGATCAAGTGATCGAGTGGCTGAACCTATTTAATAGGCTACCTACGTATCCTTAAGAGGAATCAAGCCGGCCGTAGTTCGGGTCTTTGACCCTGGAGATGATGGCGTTTTAGGTGCCTCGAACCTGATGAGCGAGTTCTGCAGTCGGTTGCTGGAAAGAAACTCTGCTGGGGATAAGAGATGACCATTTTCGGTCGGATGGCTGAAATTGTATATCCGCTCTGCTGGGGATAGGAATGACCATTTTCGGTCGGATGGCTATCCGCTCTGCTGGGGTTAGGAATGACCATTTTCGGTCGGATGGCTGAACCTAATGATAGGCTACCTATGTATCCTTAAGAGGAATCAAGCCAGTCGTAGTTCGGATCTTTGACCCTGGAATGACTATTTTGAGGCGTCAACCTGGAGATGATGGCGTTTTAGGTGCCTCGAACCTTGATGATGGCGTTTTAGGTGCCTCGAACCTTGATGATGGCATTTTAGGTGCCTCAAACCTTGATGATGACATTTTGGGTGCCTCGAACCTTGATGATGGCGTTTTAGGTGCCTCGAACCTTAATTTGAAATGGCCTTTCGGTGGACTTTGTCTGCTGCCGAAGGAGAGGGTGACCGTTTTGGTCGAGGGGCTGGACCTAATGATAGGCTACCTATGTATCCCTAGTGGGAATCAAGCCCTTTCGTAGTTCGAGATTTACTCGAGATTCCGTTGGCTTTTGGGATTCCGTTAACTTTGCTGGGGATTTTGTTAGCCTTTGCTGGGAAAAATCAGACGTATTCGTCGGGGAAATCGGTCTTACGTTTTACTGCCGGGGGTGATTTTGATGAAAGAAACGGGATTCCGTTATCTTTCTCGGAGAGATCGGACTTACGTTTTACTGCCGTTGGTGATTTTGATGAAAGAAACGGGATTCCGTTATCTTTCTCAGAGAAATCGGTCTTACGTTTGACTGCCGTTGATGATTTTTGATGAAAGAGACGGGATTCCGTTATCTTTCTCGGGGAGATCGGACTTACGTTTTACTGTCGTGGAACGATTTTGATGAAAGAGACGGGATTCCGTTATCTTTCTCGGGCAGATCGGACTTACGTTTTACTTCCGTTGGTGATTTTGATGAAAGAAACGGGATTCCGTTATCTTTCTCGGGGAGATTGGTCTTACGTTTGACTGCCGTTGATGATTTTTGATGAAATTCCGTTATCTTTCTCGGGGAAATCGGACTTACGTTTGACTGCCGTGGGGGTTCCTTTGAAAGGGGGTTAACTTTGGTTAACTTTGTTAAGTTGAGGACTAAACTGCAGAGTCCTGAAATTTTAAAGGGCAAAAGGGTCATTTTGACCCCTTCAAACCTATCCGCGCGGAGGGGATTGTAATCTGGACATGTTTTAAATGAGGCGCCGCCCTCCCTTCTTCTTCTTCATAATTTCTTTTCAGTTTTCGAGAGAGAAGAGGGAGAAACCGAGGGGAAGCCATTGTTGGCCAAGAAAAGCTTCGAAAATCTTCCGTTTTCTTTGATTTTTCGAGCAATGGAACACGCGGGCGTAGCCATTCAAGGCCAAGGACGCGGCCCGGTCGCGGAGAGGCGATTGGAGCTTGTCCGAATGGGGAGGCACTATTCTCTTTCGCAATCGATTGCGGAGGAGCATTACCCCGATGCGTGGCAACATTGGGCCACTGATCCGAGTCTTCGCACGGTATACTTCGAATCTTTTCGATCCCTTTGTCGATTTCTTGCTTGAAATTGATTTTTTGGTGATTTTTTGATTTTTTTTTTGAAAATTCCGAATATCAATGTTCTTGGCCTTGGATTTTGATTTTGATGCTTTGCATGTTGTAATGAGTATATGGGTAATGCATTTTGCTTGAAAAAAGAATGGACATTTTTGCCAAATTTTTTTTTTAAATATCCGAAAATTGTAGTTAAAATTCGAAAAATTTGTGTTTTCGACTTTGAATCTTGATTTTGATGATATGCATGTTGCATTTTGTTTGAAAAAGAGAATGGGCCTTTTTTTGCCAAAAATTTTTTTGTTGTTTTTTTTTTTTGAAATATGAAATGATAAGGAACTCGTCCGAATTTGGGACGGACATGAATGTATGCATGTATGCACTCTTGTAGGATTTTTTTTTTTGGAATGATGGATGATATGATATGAATGCATTTTTTTTTTGAGAATGTGATTTTCTATGAAAAGTGGGACGAGTTTTTCGTTCCCTTTGAATGAATGATTTGAAAAAATTGTTTATGTATGTTATTTCATGAAAAATGGGACGGAGTTCTCGCTTCCGTTGAATGAATGTATGCGTGTATGCATGTTATTTTATGAAAATGGGACGGAGTTTTTGCTTCCGTTGACTCCTTGTATGAATTTTTTCTTCATGTATGAATGAATGTTGATTGGGATTTGCTGAAAACTGCTTTCTTTTGTGCAAGAAAAATGGGGCTAGGTTCATTGCATGCTGTTATGCTGCCGAATTTTCTTCAAAATTTCATGTCTATGATGCATGTGCATGCAAATATTTTTTTTGAATGCAAAAATTTTTTTTTGACTCTCTTTTTTTTTTTTTTTTTTTTTTTTTTTTTTCAATTGCAGGGTTGAGATCACTTTGTGATGCAGCAGCTGAACAAGATGAAGACTCGAGGATCAGTGGAGTCTGTGATTGGTCTATGGGACCGGCTTCCAGATATGGGCAGAGGAGCGATGATGAGTCCTAGACAGATCGTCATTGAGACCGGGCTGTACGAGTTCATTGAGTGCTTGAGGGGGTTGGTCAAGTTTCCCAAGAGTAAGGGCCTGATCTTCGCTTTGGCACAGCACTGGTGGGACGTGACCCACACATTTCACTTCTCATGGGGCGAGGCGACGGTTACGCCTTCCGACTATGCTGCGATCACGGGTCTGTCCTTTAATGGACGCAGCATTGAGTGGAGAGACGGATACAGCGATCTGGATCTGCAGGCCCTTCTAGGATTTTCCCCTATTCCCAAAAAGGGGATGGGTATGGAGTACGCTGTGGTCGAGGGAAAGATTGTGGAGATAATTGGGAGCTACGAGGCTGGAGATGAGAGGATAGGCGCTGAGCAGATTGCTAGGGCCTTTTTATGGTTTGCTTTTTCGAGCACTCTTTTTGGACATGCCGAGGGGACGGCTGTCTTTGCTTTGCTGAGGTCCTTGGAGGACGTGGGGATGGCTGGAGAGATATCTTGGGGAGAGGCAGGGCTGGCAGAGCTCTATTTCGCTCTAGATCGGTATAGCCGGAAGGCTGTCAGTTCCTTGACATGCTTCGAGTTCCCTCTGGAGGTATAAGCTTTCCTTTTGCTTTCCCTCTTTTCTTTAAGCACGTATCTTTTTTCGCACTTAATTGATTTGATTTTTACCTTTCGCAGGTATGGGCGTTGGAGTTCTTTCACGTCACGATGTGGCGACAGACATCGGAGTACGTCGGGGCGTATCCAGCCATGCGTTCCTGGTCCAAGTTTGCCCGGGAGAAGAAGGGTTCCAGAGGGCGCACGCCCCTCAGATACGAGGACCGCCCGCCTTTGACGGGGCCGAGACGGATGAGGAGATGATATTTTATCCCCGGGATCGTTTCGATGTGGCGCGGGCGAGGCGCTGAGGTATGGACTGTGCAGCGGAGGATTTTGAGGGGCTTGACTTGCGACGTCTATTATCTGGGGGAGAGGGTGGCGCGTCAGCATGGCGTGAATTCGCCTTTGATGACACCGGTGGAGCCTCCTGCCGACATGATGCACCCTAGTGAGAGATCTGTGACTTGGGATGGTTACCGGGGCAGCCAGCACTTCTCAGCATTTGTGGCGATTGAGCCGTATCCAGTATTTGTCTTGAGGAGGCTGAGGACGCCCCAGGTTCTTGATAGAGAGGGTTTAGGGGTCCCGCGGTACCCTCAGACGGACTTTTCATATGTCCAGGATGGGGTCCGATTGAGGGTGCAGATCCCTCAGCCTGAGCGGCTTCCACGAGCTTTCCGGCCTTGTCCGGGTATGAAGGTATGGCTTCTCCTTTCCACCTCTTTTTTTTTTGCTTCTGTCTTTTCCTTTCTTTCCTGTCATCGTTTTTCACCTCAACTATTTCTGACGCTTTTGCTTTCGTGCAGTTTTCGGAGGAGGTCGTGGAGAAGCTGACGAAGCAGGTGATCGGGGCTAAGAGATTCATCAGGAGGATGGTGGCTTGTGGAGCCCCTCGGGCTAGAGCGAGGCGACCACAGCCGGCGCCTGCCAGGCGGGAGGCTTCCCCTATTCCTTCAGAGACTTCCTCCGAGACTCCTCTTTCTCCTCTCCTTGACCCCCGCGTGGTACTACCTTCGGACCACGTCATTCTCGGAGATCCTTACGGGCAGGGACACGTCTGGCAGCATGGTGGATCTTCTTCGCACGTCCAGGAGTCCGACGCCTTCACCTTCAGATATGATTTCTTTGCAGATCTTGGCTTGCCCTATCAGAGCGTGCCGGTTGGTCCTGACGAGCCTTCTTCCGGGGACGAGGACGATGATTCTGAGCCTGAGATCTTCATGGCTACAGAGGAGGCGGGCCCGAGCCGCAAGAGGGACCGGGGGGAAGGCCCAGCCACCGAGGACTCTGACTGACGATCCTTCGAGACTGATTTTTTTTTGAGATTGATTTTTGAGACTGAGATTGTATTTGTTTAGACAGATACAGTTTATTTTTATGCACATTTTTTTTTGCTTCTTTTTTTTTTTGCTTTTTTCTTTTTTTTTTGGAATGTATTAATTCTAGGATTATTGTTATTTTATTATTTTTTTTTGAATGCAATGCTGTATGAATGCAATGTTGCATGAGCCTCGGTTTTTTGGCAAGGGTGTAGATGTTTGGTGTATGGACTGGTTTGGACAGGCTTTGGCTGGGACAAAATATTCCTTTGGTGCAGCAGTTTGGACTGTTGCAAAGATTTTTTTTTCTGGGTGGCAAACATATCCGCGCGGACAGGACCTGCATCTGACATTGTCCTTTAATTTTGCTTCAGATCTGGTCTCCCTTTATTTCAAATTCAAACACCTTCTTCAACCATCAGTTCAAACAGCCATTTTCGGGGAGAAGGAGAGAAAAACCATGGAGAGAATTGTGAGTATGCAAAATCCACCCAAATTGTCCCAAAATTCTCAAATGCAATTCTTCACCAAGTTTAAAGAGTGGTCTCGGGAGATTATGCATGAGAGGAGGTCATTCTTTGAAGAAAGGTACAAGGTGAAGTGCTTTAGGTCTCTCAAGGAATTGGTTCCGGATTATGAGCTTTTGAGAGCTTCTTCCTCGTTTTGGGATACTAGAAGGCATGTCTTTTGCCTTTCTTATAATGAGATGGTCCCGACTGTCGAAGAATTTCGGGCCTTGCTTGGTGGTCCTGAGGTGGAAGAGATTGCGGTTCCTTTGCCCGGAGGGGCTTCTTTTGTTGACAAGTTGTGCAACCTTTTTCATCTTTCCCCGGAGGAGGCACAAGGTATGATCTGTGGTCCCGATCATTTTAACATTTCTGGTCTCCCTGATAGATTTAGGGGCTTAGGCTTGCTTGATGATGCCTATTGGGATGCCTTTGCACTTTGCATGTTCGGGACCTTGTTCATGGTTTATTCGTTTAGGATCTGTCATCGGTCTCTGCTGGATATTGTTGTTCATTGTCGCTTGGGCAGAGATGTTGTACCTTTGATCATGGGGGAGACTTTTCATGCTCTCGATAGGCTGGCTACCGGGAGACGGTATATGCACGGGGGCAGCCCGTTTCTCTTGACCTTGTGGCTGATGGAACGCCTGGGGGTTCTTCGGGAAACTTTTGATATGATCAAGCCTTGGACATTTGCCAGGAGAGGGGTTTTGGTGGATTTTGATGATCAGGGCTCATGGGAGCGTTGGATGGCTGGTCGCCGAACAGAGGATATCAGATGGTCAGTGCCTTGTTGGCGGGTGGAGACTCGCAGAGTACTTCAGGACGGGTCTCATGTGGTCATGCTTCCGGGGCTTTCTCATTCCAGCTTCTACATTCCGGCTTTGGTTCTGAGACAGTTCGGCCTGGAGCAGGTTCCTTTGGAGGATTTTGATGATATAGCCACCAGGGTGGTGGCTTCTGCTTCTATGGATGATCCTTCGGTATTTCCATTTCTGTCCCGAGCATGGAGGTATGACGTCTTTCCTCCTCGGGTTATCCTCAGGCGTCCGAGACCTGTGTTCCTGACCACTTGGTACCTGGATTGGTACGAGAGGCATTTGGGGGAGACTTAGATGGCTATTTTGAGACGGCGTGAGGCCATTGTGGGCGCGGAGGACCTGACAGTTTCGGAGAGGAGGAGGGCCGAGGCGAGGGCCAACCCTTATGACAGGAGCGGAGATGTGGTGACCGACTATGAAGCATATGTCAAGAGGCAGGAGAGGAGGACTCCTATGCTACCAGCCCAGCTACAATAGATGAGAGATGACGCTAGGGCTACCAAGGCTCTGGAAGAGGCTGGTCTGATAGATCCTGTTCCTGTACCAGAGCTTGGTAGGAGGAAGACCGACATTTTTCCTGTTCAGAAGAAGAAGACTCGAAGGGGGAAGAAGAGGGGAGAGGCCAGTACGAGTGGCATGGAGTGACTCTGAGGTTTCCGAGTATCCCTTTCTTGTCGCAGCAGACACATTAGTTTGATTATGTATCTTAGTTTTCTTTTAGAAGGTTGCCAGTTGTAGGAATGAACCGGGCTTAGACTCATCAAAAAGTTTTTAACTTGTAATGAATATTTGAATTGCTTTAGAGTTTTTCGAGACGCTTTCATGGTCTGATCAGTGTATTGATGTCAGAGTTTGACTTTTATTTGTGCTTTAGACCGAATCGTTTTCGGCTGCCTACGTTCCCTTCGGACAAAAGGGCTCAGCTCTCCGTAGTTCGACCTGGTCGATTTTGTTGTTTTTTTGTTTTTTTGTTTTTTGTTTTTTTTTGTTTTTTTTTTGTTTTTTTTGTGTGTTTTTTTTTTGGTGCAACCCTGTTTTTTACCTAGGCCGCCCTTTTCGGGTTTTCAACCTAGTTGGGTATTACTCTTTTAGCACTCTTTTCCTTCTTTTTTTTGACTCAGTGTTTTTACGCGTAGTATCTGCGCAGCTTGTCACCGTTCACTGGGTGTACAAAAGGATTTCCGTCGAGGTCTGCAAGTTGCATGGCTCCTCCGGAGAAGATTTTCTGAACGACGTATGGTCCAACCCAGACAGGCTCCCATTTGCCAAGCGGGTTGATACGGACTGGGGGCTTCTCTTTCAAAACGAGATCACCTTCTCGGATCTCCCGATGTTTTACTTTCTTGTCGAAAGCTCTGGCCATTCTCCCTTGGTAGGCTCGGATGTGTTCCATGGCCTTCAGTCGGCGCTCATCTAGTAGAGCCAATTCATCATGGCGACTTTGGAGCCATTCGACCTCGTTGATCTGGCTCTCCAACAGCACACGGAGTGAGGGGATTTCTAGCTCGATTGGGAGTACGGCTTCCATTCCGTAGGTGAGGGCAAACGGTGTCTCCCCCGTTGCGGTTCTGACTGATGTTCTGTAGCCCCAGAGTGCCAGGTGTAGCTTCTCGGGCCAATCTCTGCCTCGGACAGCCATTTTCCGGATAATGTTTTCCAGAGTTTTGTTTGCTGCTTCGACGGCTCCGTTGGTTTGGGGCCTGTAGGGAGATGATTTGTGACGGGTTATTCTGAATTCGCGGCTGACCTTTCACATTCCCCTTCGAAGTGGGATCCATTATCTGAGATGATTTCGGATGGCAACCCGTATCGGCATATGATGTTTTCTTTGATGAAGAGGGCCACTTTCCTTGAGTTGAGGATTTTGTAGGGCATCCTTTCTAGTTTCCTCGGAGAAACTACCAATCTGCGTCTCTTTAGGCTCTTCCGCAGTTCTCAGATTCACACTCGTCAAAATCTCTTCGGCAGCTTGGGCTCGATTTTCCTCTTTCCGAACAACCTGCTTAAAGATTTTTTTTTTTTATTTAATGTGTCTGCTTCTTTATCTAATGAATTATTATTAAATGTTTTTTTTATTAATTAATTCATCATTAGTTAAAGTGACAATCAAGGGATACTCAGAAAGGTTCGTTATTTCATTAGGAATGTAAGGAAATACAGCATTTGCTACAGACTCGTAGTCTTCAGGCGTAGGGCCGTCGGACGACTCTAGAGACTCGACCTTAACAATGAAAGACTTGGAGGACTTTTCCTAGATTGACACAAAGGGATGGGAGACCAATCCAGGCTTGGTGATCATTTGTTCTTTGGTCGCGGATGGGCCTGAGAGAGTTTCCCGATTCTTTAATGGCATCGCTGTCAGGGGCGTCATGACTCGGGAATTGTACTGTGCTCCTTCCTCGATCATTGCTACCATTTCTTTGACTGAGCTGAAATCAATCAGGTCGGCACCTGGATCTCTTCCCCGAACAACTGCTGCATGATCGGACCATCCCAATCATCTGAAAAGACTTCTGTGGCTTTGGCTTTTGGCACGGTCAATTCAAACTCAGGTTTCGGACCTTCCTGGGCAGTAGGAATTGTGGTTGTGAGCTTCTCAAACTGTTCCACTAGGCTTGGCACGCCTTTGAAAGTGTACTCACTCTTCATGGTAGTGGTAGCCCCGGGTATCTTGGGTAGGTCCAGAAACATTCTACGGACCGGGTTAGATTTGGGTCCCCTGAACTTGTTGAGGCTATCCTGTAGCTTCAGCCACCCTTCTGTGGGCTCTGTGATGTTACCCGGTTGTGTGGGACCCTTTACAAAGTAGTCGGCCAAATTAGGGCGAAAGGGAGAGATTTAGGGTCGTCGGCCAGGGACCCTTCCCTGTGATAGCTCCAAATCCTTTTCCTTTTGCGAGTGTCCACCGAGGAGGCCTCATATCCCGTGTCGTGGCGAGTTTTTACGTCCTTTCACCTCGATGAGCTTGTGAGTTCCTTGTTGGTGTTTCCCCAGACCGAGGCCAGGTAGATAGCTCATCTTTCTCATCATTTTCAAGACCGGGGGGATTTTATCCCGGGTGATTGTCAGATCTATGTTGCACACTTGGGCTTTGGGAGGTTCGACCGTGAAGCCTGTTAGCATGAGACCTTCCTCATCGTGTTTGATTTCCAGAATAGGTATTCCACCTGTATCCGTGCCCTCCAAGGTGACTAAATCCCCGTAAATGGTTGTCGTCCCCATTCGAGACAAATTTCACACACTTGGTGGAGGCTTGAGGCGACCCCCTTGACCTGATGCGGCCAAGGTCTTCCCAATAAGGCATTAAAAGTGATCGGGATGTCAATAACCTGGAATTCCACAGGTATCAATTTCTGGCCAAACCAGAGGTCCAAGGTAGCAACTCCAGGGACTGCTCGGGATGTCGAGTCGTAAGCTTTGACTATGAGGGAGGAAGGTTTTAAGTCCGTGGACTTGATGTCAAGCAGGCTCATGATCTTTGCCGGGAGAATGTTCATTCCGGACCCATTATCAACCAGGACCCGAGGGAGGCGTCGTTCATCCAATTGGACTGTGATGAAGAGAGGCTCGTTATGATCAGCCCCAAATTGAGGGAGGTCGAGATCTGTGAAAGTGATTATGTTCCTGTAGTGGATGTTTCCAATCAGCTGTACCACGTCATCGGGAGTAGCATCAATAGGGACCAAGGTGCGGGCCAGGCTTTCTTCCAGCTTTAGCTTATGGGGATAGGATGAGGTGAGCAGGGACCACAGAGAGATGTTGGCCTGTGTCTGCTTCAAGTGGGTGAGCACGGGGTCCTCTTTTCCAGGGTAAGGAGCTTCGGCTGTCTTAGCATAAGGGCGGCGGTTCTCGATCTGTGGCCTTCTTATCTGCCTTGGGATTCCCTTGGAAGATTTGCCCGGATCGGGTCAACAGGTTAACTTCCTCATCAGTTGCTTCTTGACTAGATTTCTTCAACGCTGCTAAGGTCAACGGGGGAGCCTTTTTGGCTATTGGCCACTGGTTCTGATGGAGTCTAGCATCGGTGAGGGGCGGAGCTGTACTGGCTCCTTCCTGGGCGGCCCTTATAACTGCTTGCCAAGTCACAGGCTTTTGAGTCTGGGGTTGTGTTGTTGTCCCCTGGATGGCCCACAGAGCTAGGGCGTCCTCCGATTCACTCTCATAGTCTGCCTTGCTCATAGTTATCATACAACAAGAGTCGCTATTGTCGGGGCTCGGCGGCTTTTCGATCTCATCCCCGGTATAGTGCAACCATTCTGGTTCCTTTCTGTAATACTCAGAGCTGGAAATGATTATAGCATTCTGTGTGGGAGGTGCATCCGGTATCATGCTGGTTTCCAGGACTTCTTTGAGAGCTGACATACATTCGGGGAAGGTGACCTCTTCTCGGGTAACTCTGACAAGGAGTGTTACTTTGTTCTGGGGTGGATTTGATCTAACCATGGTTATTTTCTCATTTGGGCGGATGGGATTTAGTTTCCCTCTCTCTATCAGATCTTCGACTATCAGCCTGGATCGGATCCCTGAAAACCCTTTCCCCAAAGCATGGTAGGCAGTGTTGAACTCTAAGACATCCACGTGCTCAGACCCAGGAAACTTCATGGCCTTCATGTCCTCGGTTTCATATTCGTCTTTCGAAGTTTCTTCGTAGTCGCTTGCTGACAACCAACCATTGTGCCTGGCTCCCATGGGCTCATTTCCGGCATGATTGTTCCAGATTAATTCCGGATCTGGGGCCTCAGTTGACTCTTCGCTCTCGTCATCATCATCGTCATCGCTGTTATCGGAATCATCTTCCCATACTACCGGGATTTCGGCTGAGAGGGAACGCCGATCGAACCCGTTAGGGGAATATGGGTGCGTGCAGCTGCAGAAATTGCCATATGTTCCCATTCCCAGAAGTGGTAATTGCGATTCGGCTTCTCCACCCAGAAACTGCGGGAGAAGAGTGAGAGGGGGTGGCACGTATTTGACTCCCGACAGGATATAGAAGGAATCCTCCTCTTCTGATTCTTCGCTGTTCTCGGGATCATATTCAGCCTCTCCCAAAGCCAACTTGCAGAAGTGTACTAGCTCCAGATGCTCTTCGGCTTCTTTGCTGATAAGCCCCAGTACAGGCGCCCGCCGAAAGCTTTCTTGCTCGATTCTTCTTGATTGTTCTAACCATCTTGTGTAAATGGTCCTCTCATGCTTTGACCGGAACAGCCCCAGTTCTTCAGTATCAGCTATCCCTTCCTCTGAGAAGTAGCGAGTTTCATATTCTTGCAGGAAATCTCTGACATGAGACCAAGGTGGGTTGATTCGTTCAATATCCTCAAGGCTGAGGGGGAATCCAAATTCAGGATCCTCGACAAGGTTGGCCATGGGTATTTGGGGACCTTCGTCGGTATCTTCCTGGGCATGCGAGGGTTCTCCGCATTCAATCATATTTACCTGATTATGGTTCCTTGGCAGAGGATTTTTGACTGTATTAGGCCCCTCGGGGCCTTCCAACTTTCCTTGCTCTATCAATCCCTGGATTGCCTTTTTCAGAGTGAAGCAATTGTCAGTCAGATGTCCGTGAGCTTGATAAAAAGCACAATATTTTGAGGTATCCACAGGAGCATTTGGATTCCTGGGTTGGAAATTCTCCAAAGGTCGCAGCAAGCCTTCTTTCACCAGTCCCCTAAAGATGTCGTTCAGAGGCATTCCAAAGTTTTCGAGGTTCATGACCCGTGGTCTGGGCTCGGCTGGTTTTCTGGGAGCAAAAGGAGTTGTGTTATTACATTCCTGTCCCGCGTAGTTAATCATCTCTTTGCCTTTAGCAGGAGCAGGGGCGGTGTTGGAAGGAGGAGCCCGATATCTGTAAGCAGGTGCAGCAGCCGGTTGCTGATTGTAAGCCTTTTCAAACTTAGCTGCGGAGTTAACCATGGCCCGTAAGTCTGAGTACGGGAAGTGACCGAGGGAGGCTCTCGGATGCGGTTTCGAGGCATGACCGGAAGATGTCCAATTGTTCCTCTTCGGAAGGAGGGATGGCCATTTCACCGAAGTTTCAGATTCCACCGCTTGTAGAAGTCCCCAACATTCTCATCGGGACGCTGCACTGTTGTTTGTAGGTCAACTCTATTTGTTTCCCATTCCAGGTTGGCCTTATACTTTTCTGTGAAGGCATTGGTAATCTGGTCCCATGTAGCCCTGGCTTCAGGTTTCAAACGGAAGAACCACTTTAAGGCACTGGACTTCAAAGAAAGACTGAAATAGTCAGCTAACTGCTGATTGGTACATCCTTTGGCCTTCATTGCCAAGGTATACGTGTCCAGATGAGTTTTTGGGCATGCAGTCCCATCAAAGAGATCCAGATTCGGCATAACAAATTTGTGGGGCAGGGGAACAATGGAGTCCGGGTCTGTAGGCCGGAAACCAGACTTCTTGGCAGTCAACTCAGCGATTTGCGCTTTCATTTCCTTGTGTTGTTCTATGAACCAGGCCAGATGAGGGTCTTGTGGCGGAGTCATTGCGTTCAAGCTAGTGGCTGAGCTAGAGAGAGGAGCTACCACTGGCGGCAGACTGGTGGAGGGAACGGCCGATCCGGGGACGTAGGTGAAAACCTGTCCTTGGGCTGAGTTACCCTGGGGAGCATGAGTAGGAGCTTGGGCAAAGGGATAGAACCTTGCGGCCTGCTGTTGATTTTCAACTGGCAAAGTGGGTGGAGGCAGTCCTGATGTAGCCGGATAACTTGGATTTCCAGAGTGGGGCCCATAAGTAGGCTTAGGTGCGGGCCGCCGTCCCCGATCGTTGAATTGCATGGCTGGCTGAGGCGATGGTGTATAACCCGGGGGGTACTGCGGTCCTGGTGATTCTGATGAAACTGGGATGGAGGTTTGGTAACCCATTGAACCCTGAGCGAGAAATGGGTTTGTGAAAGCTGTGGGAGGAGCAACTGAGCTAAATCTGAGGAGGGGCTCCTGACGGCTGTTGAGGCATGCCGAACTGTTGTTGTGGCCCTTTGAACTGTTGCTGTGAAGGCCCGGATTGATCGGTTCCAAACCGTGGTGGGATCCCAATTAGCTGTGGCATTCCGAGATAACCCCAACCATGAGAAGACATTCCGTATTGGCTTTGTCCCCACTGAGGAACTGTGAACTGATTTGTGTCGTCGGGCTGCATGGATCCAGTGGTCTGTGGTTGGGGAGCTGGCTGACTCGAAGACCGAGGAGCATTGGTTCTGGTAGTGGTACCATAGGAGGTGGGTGGTGGCATCCTGGAGTAATCAGGGCAACTGAGAGTGGAATTGGCATCCTCGTCTTCTTCCACGGTGAAGGTGCCATCGGGATTGAGGCTGGCGGCCAAACCGTGGCTCTTAATAGCCTCCATAAGGCTATTCAGTTGTGCTTCCTGTCGTAACCTCATCTCGTTTCCGCTAACCGATTCCACTGTTGTTCTGTCTGAGGGGTCCCGGGAGGTGGAGTGACGTTATCCCCATCATTACCAGCTGATGCAGACATTCTGAATCCCGGAGTCGGAACAAACGGCGAAGCTGACGATGCGCTTGACTCTTCCCAACTAATCAAACCGTGACCCGGTGTCCGAAACCAACCTTTGTGAGGAGCTGCGGGGGAAAAGGTACGAGGGTTCAGATGTCTGGGAATTGAAGGAGGGTAAGTGTTTGGGCTTTGGGCTCATGCAACATGCAGTTATTTGTTCACGTTTACTTAAAACATGTTTTATTAACCTAATCGGTTGGAAAAGATTGCTCTTCTTTTTTGCAAACTACTCTGGATCCTGGATCAGTGGGCCCCGTCACTACGTCTATAAGCCCCTCGTATTCCACCTGTATTTCGACCTCCCAGGGGGGACAGCCCCGGGCGAGGGTCCTATAGGGCAAGCGGGTCCCACCGACCGAAAGAAAAATGATCCTAACAGTCTGGCGGGTAATCGAGTCTTAACGAGCATTCGATGTAAATTACGGACAAAGCTGACGTCAAAGTCAAGATCATGTCCGAGGGCTCGACGAAAAGTCGGCATGATTTGGACTGATGAATGTCCACAATTGATCTTGACTTGTCGTCAGTTAGGCCGTAATTAGGCATGGAATAATCATTAATCCTTGATGACTCAGTGTCATGTTGGG
Source organism: Adenophora triphylla var. japonica (assembly GCA_022495995.1). Taxonomy (NCBI): domain Eukaryota; kingdom Viridiplantae; phylum Streptophyta; class Magnoliopsida; order Asterales; family Campanulaceae; genus Adenophora; species Adenophora triphylla. The sequence continues at coordinate 104,958 of JAFEMH010004243.1, forward strand.
AGTCAGTGTATAATTTGTGCCAGTCAGAGCCGAAGTCAAGGCGCCGATCAATATCTTGGTCAAAGTCTGCGGTGGAAAACCGGCAGAGCTTCGACTGATTAGGGTCCTCGAAAGATATCGAGTCGGTGTGCCGACAAAGGCTTGAAAGGAAAGGTCTATACACGCATGTGGCATGACACGGACCCGGACTAAAAACCAACCGGGTCTCGGACAAAGTGTGTCACGGACAAGTGCATGGTCGACACGAGGCTCCATGGGATGTTTGGGTAGTCCTGTGCTTGCACCGAGAGGCATAATAAGACCAAACGGGCCGCGACAAGGATTTTCCCGGGTTAGGGACGTAGTGTGCAGTGTACGGTCACGTGCGCGTAGTGTGCGAGTAGTCTATCTTCTTTTTCTGAGTAAAATAGAAATTTTCGCATGTGTCTTAAAAATATGATGCATGATTTTTTTTTTTTTTGAAAATTTTCTTTTTTTTTGAAACTCCTTTTTTTGAATTTTTTTTTTTGAAATTTAATGAACACATAAGCACATAAGCACAAGAATTCCGACAGTTAGGGACATGATTCCGACAGTCAAGATTTTGACTTTTTCCGAGGCGGCCAAAACAACACGAAAATGTGCAAAAAATCAACACACACAACAAATGATTTTTTAAATGCCGGGACGGAAGCTTGACCCTCAAAAGCTTTTCCTTTTTTTTTGAAAACAATGATACCGGTACGTGGGATTGTTAAACCACAATTTATCCCCGACTCGTGTTAGTAAACACCAAATTCCAAGTTTATCTGTGTCCAAAAAATTAGACCATGGACTGGGGTCTTAGAAAATTGCTACTGGACAGCAACTTCTTCTTGAAGAAAAACATGATTTAAAAGGGGATTTGGCATCCATGCTTGTCCCTATTTCCCTAGGTTTTGATTAGTGATCACTTGACATTTTAGTGGTGAATCAACTATATCAAACCATCCTTGGGGTACATTAGGACTAATCACTTCATTTGCTTGGGAAGGGGAATTTTATCCTTTGAAAATGAGATTTGATGTATGAAAATGAGTTTTAGGGTTTTTAAAATGTGTTTTCTTTGCAAGTAAGTAAGAATACTTTGAAAATAATGTTGATCCTTGTAGAAGATCATCCATGGAGATGAACTTCCATGGTGATCTTCTTGAGACAAGATGATGAACAAACTACATTTTGGAGTTTGAAAATGTATGCATGAAGGAGTTTAGGGTAAGGAGAAGGAGGGTTTACCAATCTTCTTTGTGTTTTGGAATTTTTGGCTTGAATGTAAGAGTGTTTGAGGCTTGAATATGAGAGTGTTTGAGTGAGTGTGATTTTGGGTGAATAGTTGAGAAAAAGGTGACAATTCTAGAGAATTCTCACTGTTTTCTCACTATTTTCGCCAAGGTGCAGTTGCAAAATTGTGTTTTTTCTCCTCTTTTTTCTGAGACTGAAGGCCTCAATTTATAGCCCTCTGAAAAATACAAAACCATTCGCGCGGACATGATCAGCAGCGTGCACTGTTCATTAATTACAGCTTCAGGCTTTGGACACAAGGAATAAAATTCAAATTAAGCAACAGAAAATGTCCCAACCATTTCTATTTCGGGTTTTTGACCATTTCTTTTGCTTTTTTGATTCTTTCTTTGGTTTATCTTTTTTTGGCAATCCCTAATCTACCCTTACTTGGTTAGAAATGTTAGGAATTGTTAGAAATGTTATAACTTTCGTTAATTTTCTAACGAAAATACTAACAAGCTCAAATTGGAGCACTTACAGTAGGCCGGTACCTTGGAAAGATGGTGAGGGGAGCTAAAGTAGCCTGATGCGCAATCTTTCAGCGAGCTCATCTGTGACAATCGGACTCATTGACTGGAGGGTCTGGCTCATCTTGTCAATACACTGCTGATAAGTCATCTTCTCCTTACTGATCTTTGATATCACAACTTTGTCAGTATAGCCAACGGGAGGGTTGGCCTGGATAATGCTGATGAAGTCTTCTTCAGGAGAGACTTTGATCCTTCCTTGATTGGCCACATATTCTATAGGCTTTCTGTATTCTGCTTCTAAATCTGCTAGCTTCTCATTGAACTTCACGATGGCAACAAATTTAGAACTCTCTGCCTCAAGAGGGTCACTGACAACAGGGGCATCAGGCTGGACTGTGTTTTGAATGACGGGTTCCTTGGTAGGTTCTTTGGCATAACTGACGTAATAGTCAAACTTGCCTGAAGGCTCCCCTAAAGTTCCCACGCTCTTGTCCCCAGCTTCGTACCTTTCCTTTAATTTCTGTTGCGTGGACTTCCTCTTCTTCTTCTTTCTCGAAGGAGCATCCTCATTAATCCATTCTTGATACTCATCCTCCAAACAGCCATCACAATCACATACATCGTACCAGATGTGAGGCCTGGGTTGAACTGGGATGGCTTCTCCGACTACTTGGTCATTACCATTGTTGATTATCATGTTGGCCATTTTGACACTGGGAAGTTGAGACTTGAAGATTGTGATGGGTTATATGAGACCTCTGTGCCGACAAACTGCTGTCCCGGTGTTCTCACCCAATTCTTTCTCACTGTGGGAAAGGGATAGGAGAGGTTTAGACTCGGGGTAGGTGTTTAGGCTGAAGGCTCAAGCAATATGAAAATTAAGAATCTTCCAGTTTACTGAAAACGGTGTCTTTTATTAATTTCTATTTGATTGGAAAAGGGGTTCTGCCCTTCTTTTTCGCAACTACTCTAGATCCTGGATCAGTGGATTCCGTCACTACGTCTATAAGCCCCTCGTATTCCACTTGTATTTCGACCTCCCAGGGTGGACAGCCCCGGGCGAGGGTCCTATAGGGCACGCGGATCCCACCAACCGAGAGAGAAGAACGCTCCTAACGGGTCCAGCGGGTCATATGAACTTTTAACGCACGAACGATGCGGATTATAGTCAAGGCAATACCGGGAAAGTCTCGTCTTTCAGCCTTAACGGAATTTCGGCAGAGTTTCGCTTGCGCGAATGACGTTTTGACTTTTCGGCAATGTCCGAGAAGATAATAGGCATGGGTCGGGCGGTAAAAGCTGGATGACACAGTGTCACATTGAAATTCGCTGCATACGCTGTGCGTGAGTCAAAGTCGGAGTCAATGCCGGGTCAAGATCTTGCCAATTTTTCCTTGTCGGAATTTCGGCATAGCTTCGCTTGCGCGAAAGATCTTTGGATTTTTGGCACGGACTCGGTCTCGACTCTTACGCATTCTGTGCGGATCAAGGTCAAAGTCAATGCCGGAGTCAAGATCTTGCCAATTTTTTTCTTGTCGGAATTTTGGCAGAGCTCCGCTTGCGCGAAAGATCTTGACTTCGTTATGGACTAAGGCTTGACCTTTACGGGAATATGCAACTGGGCTATATGACACGGACTAGACCAAAAACCTACCAAAAGTCACGGTTTTTTGAAACGTGTGACACGGACTGTGCATTGGTCGACACTGGCTGCCATGGGGAGTTTGGGGTGATTTCGAGCGCGCCCGGGAGCATCGTAAGGAGTCCGTGATCGCACCGAACAACCACCCCGGGTTAAAGGGACGTGCGTGCAAAGTGTACAGGATATATAAGGTGCGCGTAGTGTGCGGTCTCCTAAAAAAATGTTTCTTTTTGAGTTAAAACAGAGATTTTCAGAAATGTGTTTTAAAAGGAATGATTTTTCGGGACGGGGGAAAAATGCAACAGATAAGACACGTAAATTTTCTGGAGCCTGGTCAGCTTTGGAACTGAATAGCCCTAAGCTGCCTAAGCTGCCAGATTAGCCTCAAATTTGTCCTGGTGGAATTGCCAATGAGGCCGCCCGGCTGGAATCCTAGGCGGATTAAGCCGTGCAGCTGCATGGATCAATTTTCCAGGTTCCAATCCTTTGCAGTTTCAGGTTGCTTCCCCGAACATTTTAGGCACCTTTCAGCTTCAGAAGGCTTCCTGTTCAGTTTCCAGAGTATGCACAATTCCCAAGATGCAATATGAAATGCAATGCAAAGAAAGAAAGCAAGCACGATAAATGGAATCCGCGACGGGAGGCTAACCCGCTCAAAGGAAAAATCTTTCTTTTTTTTTTATATTTTTTTCGAAAAAAGGATACCGGTACGTGTGATTGTTAGACCACCGTTTATCCCAAGCCTCGTGTTAGGAAGCGATACAGGAAGGTTAGTAGTTTCCACCTATATACCGGGTATCGTTTTATTTTGAAAATGAAAGCTTTCTTCTTTGGTTTCTTTCCCCAGCGAAGTCGCCAAACTGTGAATGTGGTGCCCAAATTTATTTTTTGTGTTTTATTTGGATTCACTTGAGTTTGAAAACATCAGGTTTAATTTGAAAAACGGAGTCGCCACGCCATTTTGATTTCTTCAAAACTTTGAAAAAAGGAATTAGGGTTCGGAGGTTATGTTACCTCTTGGGAAGAACGGATCGTCGTTCACCCAAGGTGCCTTGCCAAAGCAAGTCTCCCAAGATTCCATTTTTCGTGCTTGCTTGTGTGCTTTCTTGTGTGCATATGTTGAAAAGAAGGGGGGGGGGATGTTCCAAGTTGTCTTCCGGACGTATAAACCATTTAGTTGGTTATCACTCGGGATTCCTTGGATTTTTATGTGTTCGGGACTTTGATCCCACCCTCATCTTGGACTTGTGATCATCACTATTTGATCTTGGGTCATGTGTGATCGAGAGATGGACTCTTTTTTATAGTCCAAGAGTGAGGTCCTTTAGAAAGGAATGACCTTAGCCCATCAATCCTACACCTTGAGACGATTGAGCTTGTGTAGGGACTACTATGCTCGTCTCAAGTAATAATCGGAGATATAGGGTTCAAGGCTCATTCATTTCCAAAGGAATTATGGCATCTTTAATGGAAGAAACGATGCAAAGATAGGACCTTTACACCATTTCGTTCCAAGAGATGCATCCAAATATCAATGGGGACTAGGGAATGCATGTTTAGGATAAAAATGACATTTTTAATGAAAAAGATGACATTTTAAGTGCAAAGGATGCTTTTTGATGTAAAGAAATGATTTTTAATGCAAAGGATGCATCTTTATGTATGAAAAAAAGAGTTTTAGGTGCAAAGGATGTACCTTTAATGTAAAGAAAACATTTTTAAGTGCAAAGGATGCAACTTTATATATGAAAATGGCATATTACGTGCAAAAGATGCATAAAGATATCATTTTGAGAGCAAAGGATGCTACTTTAATGCAAATATATCATTTTTGATGCAAATGATGCAACTTTATATGTAAAGATGATGTTTAAGTGCAAGGGATGATACTTTTCACATCACCATGTGAGAGATCCACCCTAGAACAAGCCTTTTATGAGGTCTTATTTGTTCATCCTTGGGTTGGATCCTCCATGGATCCTATGTGATGAGGGAAAAGGGGATATATGATTAAAGATAGTATCTTTAATGACAATGTACCAAATACCAAGCAATATATAGCAATATGTAAATGCAAGGAGCAAGTATATCACATAAAACAAGTATAATGCAAGGTAAAGGGTAAAAGAGGTTACCAATGGTGGTGTCCTCTTGCTCTTTGAAGCTTGCCTAGGAAATGGACCAACTTTGGGAGGTTTTGGTGAGGAGGGAGGTGGTTTTTATCACTCTCAGCTCACTGGATTTTCGTAGTTGTATTTTGGCAGAGTTTTAATGCTAAAAACTGTCTTACAAAATGGGTAGAGGAGGCCTCTATTTATAGGCAGTCTGGTGACAGCCAATGAAGCCGTGCGGCTTGGAACCCTGGCCTAATGCAGCCGTGCGGCATTATCCCCAATGATTCAGCATACTTCTAGAATCATGCAAGGTGGCCTTTCTAGAAGGGTTTTATATTGAAGGAAAATGTGGTTTTTTAATTCCAAGTAATTCCTTCATCCCTCGTAAGGTTTGGAACAGTTCCCGAATTGCTCCTGAACTTTAGGAAAGTCCGGGGAATTGCCGGGAAATTTAACCGGAAGGCATGAGCCAGATTTAGGTACTTACAGTACGGACCCGTGGAACCGTACCCGAATTTGACCCGTCAGAACCGTAACCGTGTAAGACCCATGAACCGTTGGACCCGTACCCGTACAATTGGCGATTCGGTTACGGTTCCTCATTTTTCGGACCGGTGACCCGGCGGGTCCAACCCGTGGAATCGTACCCGTTACGACCCGTGGAACCGTACCCGTGAGACCCGTGTCAGGAACCGCATCGGACACATTAGAATATTACCTTTTTGACTGACTTTTTGACCTCTATGTCTTTAATCCCGTTAGTAACGGACAGTTTGACCAAAATATTACCGTTTGACTGACTTTTTGACCTCTTTTCAGTCCTTCAAAAATAAAATTTGTTATCCATATATAAATAATATAATTATCTAACTATAGATATCATTTTCCACTCCAAATAATTTACTTCACAAAAACTCAGTTATGTCTCACTCTCTCTCTCTCTAACGAAAATTGTTAATTCAAACTTCAAAGCCTTTTTTTTACATTATTACTTTGTTAATTCAATGTATAAAATTATCATTTCTTTTTAACTTTAGGTAACAACTAAATTTGAAAAAAAAATTGAACAAAAAACAGAAAATCGTTATTTTTTAAACAAAGTCTGTTAGATTTTTAACAGAAATGGACCCGTGGGAGCCGTGGACCCGTATTCGTGCATCTCACGGTTCGGTTACGGTTCCTTCGATTTCAGACCCGTGACCCGGCAGTTCCGACGCGTACCCGTACAAGGATTTGGCCATGTCTACTAGGAGATAATGAGATGCGAAATATCAGGAGGGAATCTCACGAAAAAATAACGGGAAGATCTCACTAGGAGATAACGAGATGCAAAATCTCAGGAGAGAATCTCACGAAGAGATAACGGGAAGAAAAATCTCGGGAGAGAATCTCATGAAGAGATATTTAAAGCCAGAAAGGGTGATTTTTTGTGAAATATTGACCTCTTTTGAAGGGTCAAACCAAAGAATAAAGTTCGGTAATTAAATGCAACTTAAATTTAAAAGTCTTTGATTAGGCTTTGAGTTTGTGGCTTTGAGTTTGTTTGCATTTTGTCCGATCGCACTAGTTCACCATGTCTTTGGAAAGGGTTGAGATGGATATGCACTGGCTCGAGATGATTGTGACTTGACGAAGCCCTGGTCCGAAGAAATAACTTGACAAAGCTTCGGGCTCCTTTTCTAAACAAAGCCCCGGTGTGAAGAAGTGTCTTGGTGAATCCCTAGCCTGAAAAAAATGGCGTGGAAGCCCCCGTTTAAAGAAGTGTTTTGGCTTTGAGTCCAAAATGATCAGTATAGCCCCCAGCCTGTTTGGTCATTCGAGGAAATCTTGAAGTGTATCCGGCGCGGCCTCAATCCAAGTTGAACATTATGGGTCCAGACGAGGCAACCATCCTTGATTTTTTTTCAATCAATCAAACAAAATGCAAAAGAAATGACCGGTATTTTACACTTGTAAGGGCGTATTTTCTTTAAGGTTGAAACGAGTCCCTATTTGTGTGAATGCCTTATTTGATGTAGGCACGAAAACATGCTTTTGGGTTTGACTCTTTTGAGAGAGTGCAAGCGCAGAAAGGTTTGTAAAAGTGTATGGAAGCCTTTGCTGGCAAAAAATCAGTGTTTAACTCTATTTTTCTTATTTTGTAGAAAGAGAAGATTTGTCGAGACATCTTAAAAACTTGTTCTATTCACAATAATCACAAGATTTATTGAAACCCTTTACTGATGTTCGGGTTATTCAACAATTAACCTCGATATGATGAAATGTTTTGATTAATCATGAGGAGAAAGTCAATCGATATCAAGGATCGAATTTGGTTAGGTGTGAAGGAAGGTATGTGCATAGGAGAGGTCATTGATGAGACCGGGTTTAAAGGTTTGTATGTGTTTATGACTGGACTATTTCTGGTTGCATACGTTCCTTAAGGTTAGGAGCTTAGGTTGCCATAGCTCGAGGCCGAACTATGCTTGGCCTTGGGGTAAGGGTATGAATATTTTTTGTTCCTTTGGTGAAAAGATTCAGACGGAAGTTTGGATAATGAGGCATGGGGCTTGAGATAATTTCTTGACAAGTCGCATTTGATGGCTACTTCATTGATTTTTTTGCCTGTTGATCGTTGCTCTTACAGGAAGAGAAAGAATTTGAATATAGCTCAAGGACTTATGATACGCTCTTGCCTTTGCCTGAACTGCTTTCTTAGTTTTGACAACTTCTATTTCTTCGAGCCTTAAATTTGTACATTTCTTAAACTTCTGACTAGTGGTCCTGGGTCCTTGGCTTCATTTTTTGCCCTGCTTGAACTTATTTGATACACATGAGGGGGAAGAAAAGCCCCTAGCTTATTGTCGACATGAGAACAATCATTTAATGATGGGAAACACTTGCTATTTCATGATGTTGCCGCCGTTGTTGACTTGGTCATGGTGATGGTGGGGATAAGATTTGGAAAGTGTATGGCTCGATGGAGGCCTTTGTGTGGGTAAAGTGCATGGGGAGCTATTGGTTGACTTTAGCACACCAATTAATCAAAACATTAATCATTTGGGGAATTACTTGTTGAGCAATGCAATTGATCATATAGAATAAAACCATTTCATTAAATGTAATGTGGGGGTGCAAGATAATGTCTCAAGTCTAGCAAGAAGAGAAAGAACACTCATGTATAGAAAATTAAATATTTAACTACAATGTATGAGGAGGACTTGATAGAATGAGAAAAGTACTAAACCTACGAAGTTTGACTGTATGACCTTTTTTTTTGTAGCCCCTAGCCTAACAGACCGTCGTGAAAAATTCATTTTTGTTGGGGGAGAACTAGACCCGAGGGTGCTTCATGGTGTATCAAGTGATGACACTTGTACCATCATCAAAGTCTTCAAGCTTGCCAATTTGTCCACTTGTGAAAGAGCCTCAATATATCAGAGAGGGAGCATCTAAAGGAGGATCCGGCGTGAACTTTTGGATAATGCTCAATCAATGTTACTTGTTGAATCAAACCTATCTCGAATAGTTAAAGCCATCTGTTGCAGCTGATCAGAAAGTTGTCACTCATTATCCAAATGACACTTTTCTTGTCATTCGAGTATGGCTTGCATTTCCTGGCGATGCCGCTCCTCTTAGACCACGGGCTTCTTTGTCAAGTAAACGAGGGTCACCAGATACATGGTGTATGATTGACGATTGACAAATTGTAAAAGAAATTCAAAGCCTTTTCATGAAGTTTATGTCGCGATCAATTTTCAAAGCTCATTTTTTATTTGACTGAAATCAAAATAAATATTGAGGATGGAGATGGAACACAGCTACTAAGGTTCCGAATGAGGGTGTTCTGTTGGTCGAAGAGGTATGACCTCTTTGAGGTAGAGGAAAGTACGTGGCCAATTTTGGCCATGAAAGGTTGAGATGGAAGATTGGACTGTGAAAGGTCGAGAACGGATAGGACCATGAAAGGTCGAGAATGGAGATCGGGCCTAAAAGGTCGGGATCGAAGTTCAGACTGTAAAAGGTCGGGATCGTAGATCGGACTGTGAAAGGTCGAGAACAGAAATGAAACCGTGAAAGGTCGGGATCAAAGTTGGACCATGAAAGGTCGAGATCGGAGATCGGACCGTGAAAGGTCGAGAACGGAAATGGGACCATGAAAGGTTGAGAACAGAGATGAGACCATGAAAGGTCGGGATCGAAGTTGGACCGTGAAAGGTCGAGATGGAAAACTGGACCGTGAAAGGTCGAGAACGGAAATTGGGCCATGAAAGGTCGAGATTGGGGTTTAGACCGTGAAAGGTAGAGATTAAAGATTGGACCATTAAAGGTCGAGAATGGGGATCGAATTGTGAAAGGTTGGGATCGGAGTTCAGACCGTGAAAGGTCGGGATCGGAGATTGGACCGTGAAAGGTCAAGAATGGAAGTTGGACCGTGAAAGGTCGAGATTGGAGATCGGATCGTGAGAGGTCAAGATTGGAGATCGGACCGTGAAAGGTCGAGATTGGAGATCGGACCATGAAAGGTCAAGAACGGAAGTTGGACCGTGAAAGGTCGATATTGGAGATCGGATCGTGAAAGGTCAAGAACAGAAGTTAGACCGTGAAAGGTCGAGATTGGAGATCAGACCGTGAAAGTTCAAGAACGAAAATCGGATCGTGAAAGGTCGAGATTGGAGATTGTACCATGAAAGGTCGGGATTAAATATTGGACCGTAAAAGATCAATATTGAAGATTGGACCGTGAAAGGTCGAGATCGAAAATTGGACCGTGAAAGGTCAAGATCGGAAATTGGACCGTGAAAGGACGAGATTGGGAGTCAGACCGTGAAAGGTCGGATTAAAGATTGGACCGTGAAAAGTCGAGATTAAAAATTGGACCGTGAAAGGTCAAGATTGGAAGTCGGACCGTGAAAGGTCGAGATTAAAGATTGGACCGTGAAAGGTTGAGATTAAAGATTGGACCGTGAAAGGTCGAGATCGGAAATTGGACCGTGAAAGGTCAAGAACGGAGATCGGACCGTGAAAGGTCGAGATTGGAGATCGGTCCTTGGAAGGTCGAGATTGGAATTCGGACAGTGAAAGATCAAGAACGGAAATTGGATCGTGAAAGTTCGAGATTGGGTGGACCGTGAAAGGTCAAGAACGGAGATCAGATCGTGAAAGGACGGGATCAGAGTTCAGACTGTGAAAGGTCGAGATTGGGATTGGATCGTGAAAGGTCGAGGTTGGAAGTTGGACCTTGAAAGGTCGGGATTAAAGATTGGAACGTGAAAGGTCGGGGTTAGAGATTGGATCATGAAAGGTCGGGATTGAAGATTGGACCATGAAAGGTCGAGATTTGTTTGGGACCGTGAAAGGTCTAGGTTGGAAGTTGGACCGTGAAAGGTCGAGGTTGGAGATTCGACCGTAAAAGGTCGAGATTTAAAGATTCCAGAAATGGGACCATGCAATTGTTATTTTATTAACCGTTCAAGTTTACTTAAAACATGTCTTCTCATAATCCTAAATGGTTGGAAAAGACTCCTCTTCTTTTTCGCAACTACTCTAGATCCTAGGTCAATGGAATACATCATTACGTTTATAGGCCCCTCATTTTTCACCTGTACTTCAACCTCCCTGGACGGACAACCTTGAGCGAAGTTCCTATAGGGCAAGTGGATTCCACCAGTCGAAAAGAGAAACAAACTTAAGGACCGAGCTTGTTATATGAGTTTCAATGTCACTGCCATGCGAATAGCGAACAAATCCAATATCTTTAAGTAAAGATCGGGTCAAAGTTTGGCGCGACCTTTCTTTGCCTTGCTTTCGCAAGGGATCTTTGACTTTTGAATTTGACTAGGTCGTACTTGTCATAGGTAGGGCATTAAAGGCTCGATGACATGGTGTCACATTGGGCGTTGACATATATCCAATATAGGTCAGTGTCTAAGTTAACCTTAGAAATCAAAATCGGGTCAATAGATGACCCTGTCGAGCTTGCTTTCGCAAGGGACCTCGACTTTTAGGTTTTGACTTAGAAAACGATTGATATGTGATATACATTTAGGCTTCATGACATGGACTGGGTCAAAAACCAACCAAGCCTCGGACAAAGTGTGATGCAAATAGTGAATGGTTGACACTGGCGAGGATGGGTTATTTGGAATGATCATGTGCGGGTAAGAGAGGCATAGGAACACCTTTCAAGCTGCAACTGAGACCATCCCGGGTTCAGGGTTGTAGGGTGCAAGTGTTTATGGCAAGAGTGCGCGTAGTGTGTGGTAACTAAAATTCCTTTTTGAGTCAAAATAGAAGTTTGCAAAATGTGTTTTAATGATATGCACACAAACATCTTTATGAGTAAAAAGAGAAAATATGCTCAAAACAATTTATTAGTAGAGTAACAATGAGAGCCTTTTATTTACCAAGCATGCGCAGCAAAAAGAGATACTTCCAAGAGCATGATATATACGAGGCACTTTTTTTTTTAATAAGCAAAAGAAAAAAAAAAAGGAAAAGAAAAGTAACACACAAACACAATAGTCAAAGAAGGGGGTAAATGAAAGTTTGACCCGCGCAATGTTTTAAAGACTCCCTCTTTTTTTTAAAAGAAGTTTTAAAACAATACCGATTCCCCAGCGGATTCGCCAACTGAAATTACCCGATCAGGCGGACGCCCGATCGCGTCGGACCTCTCTCCTCTTTTGAGAGGTGAAAAAGTGTTTTAAAGTTTGGACGGATGAATTTCTTTGAAAAGAGAGTCGCCACGTCGTTTTGTTATTCCAAAACATTGACAAAAGGCTTTTGATGTGAGATTTTGAGTTTGGAGGTCACGTTACGCCTTAGGAAGAGATTTTTGTGCTCACCCGAAATGCCTCATGCCCATGAGACTTTCTAAACCTTTTTGAAAGTTGTGTGCTTGTGTGTGTGTTTAAAATCTAGTGGCCTCGTAATTTAAAAGAAAATGGAAAATATGTGCAGTTTTTAGAGAAAACTGTTTACTTTGATAAAAGGGGGTTTAAAACAAATCTGAAAATGGAGAAAACTAGAAAACTGACCAAATATTATAGGTTGCAAACTGATCCGTACGGACTAGTGTCCTTTTACAAGGAGGTCCGTACGATTATGATATACAGTAAGCTCTTTTTTGTATCTCATTTAATTATTGATGTTACTTTGATTAGATTTGGGAAAGAAAGGTGACAACTTCTGAATTGTACAGAAAATTGGCCATAAAACCCAAAAAAAGAGGGAAATGTCCAATCTTAGTGTTGTCATCTCCAAGCCTTAGATTAGTACAACAATGGTGGTTTCAAGCTTTTTTTGAGAAACAACAATGGAGATTGTTTGTATCAAATAAAGAAATGAGAAATATTTTGAAGGTTTAAACTTAAACTTTTGTCACATTTTAAAAAGAAAGTGAAAGAAATGAAGTTACATCAACATTATAACTAAGAAAAAGAAAATTGATCAAAAGATGATGTTAAAAAGTAAAATACCTTTGAAAGTAAATAATTGAAAGACAATACATGGAATATAAACAAACCACTATCACCATTATACTTCCATATTAAGCAAACTGTGCATGGAAAATCTTGTAGTATCATTTAGATGCCTTGGGTATATAATGTACAAAACTAGTAAATACTGCATTATAAATGATATATTTAACAACAATGATTCATAATAAATTAAAAAACTTGGAAACGAAAGATTAAAAGCATTGTTTAGGGTATGAAAGGAGATCTCAACAATGTTGGTTCTTTTCTATTTTCCTAGGGTTTGATTTTGTGGGAAAAGTATGTGATTTTCTTAGGGTGATTAAGAATGAGAGAATTCTACTCTAACTTAGACAGAATGTCTCCTAATGCTTACTCTTCTCAGATTTTTCTTGTCTTGTGTTGTTCTTGTATTTTGGTTGTGGGAAAAGTATGTGATTTTCTTAATTAGGGTGATTAAGAAGGAGATAATTTTGCTCTCACTTAGACAGAATGTCCCCTAATGCTCACTTGGGTGTAAATTATTTCACTATGGTGGATGATTTACACATTGACTATTATTTTGATTATTAGATTCAATTGAGGATTTAACCGAAATCAAAAGAATCTAGATTCAATTGTTTTAAAGGGCTTAATGAATTTCTTACATGTTGTATAGAACTAGCAGAATGTATACATTAAAGAAATATTAGGGTTGCAATTTGCACACCAAACGTACCAAACCTTAATTTAATAAACAAATCCTTAAATGAGACTAATCACTTTTATTATTAAAATAGTATAGAGTGAAAATAGTTAAGAAATTCAATCCGTGAAAATTTCTTTTAATCTGATCAAACCCCTTGCTTTGAGTTTTGAGTTGCCTCTGTTAATTTAGTATTTATTTTCTGTAGTAATTAGTTTAATAATCAAAACTAACAAAACCCCTTGGCTACTTTTCACTATCTAAATCAACTTGTTTGACACCCAAGTTTCCGTGGTTCGACACCCTACTTGTGAATACTATTACAACAGTAACTTGTACACCTGATAGAATATTTTATTATAAGAGGGAATTTTTCTTCCATCATTGACCCATTAATTTTACATTCATGAGTGATTACTTTTATGATTTTGGAACATATTAATTGCGGGTTAAACAGGTTAGGAATATATGCATGCCAACCCGTGGATTTTTTTTTGAGCATTTTCTTCTTAATGTGAATCAATTGCTGGTAAATGTTTTAATATGTTAGATTTAATTTTTTTATGAAATATCTTAAAATTTATTTAATATGTCACATTGCATATATTATTTTTTAAACTCAATTTTATTTTTCATTTTTTTAGCATTTTCTTCTTATTGTGATCTATTGCTTATATACAGGTCTAACACTTAGTGACGAGCAAGTTAAAAAAATTGCATTGGCTAAAATTGATAAGTTATTTGGCAGCGAATTGCAACAGTCTTCAGAATTTTAAATTTATGCCTAAACCTAGCACTTCTGTCATTTGTGATGCGGAGAATATGCTAATATTAGATAAAATGTCATACGACGTAGATGAGATGAAGTCTGAGCACTATAGATTATACATGTTTGAGCAGAGAAGAAAAGATGGTTTATGATAAGATTATGACTACAGTTGATAGTGACAATGGTGGAGGGTTCTTTTTGTATGGGTATGGAGGTATGGGAAAGACTTTCATATAGAAGACATTGTGTTCAGCCTTACAAAGTAGGAGAAATATAGTTCTTCATGTGGCTTCTAGCGGTATCGCTTCTTTGCTTTTTTCGAGGGGTAGAACTGCTCACTCCAAATTCAGTATTCCCATCTAGGTCGATGAAAGCTCAACTTGAAGCAAGATCAAGTCGGGTTCTGAAGTCTCTAGTCTTCTAAAGAAAACAAAGGTCATAATTTGGGATGAGCCTCAAATGACCCACAAGCACTGCTTCGATGGTCTTGACAGGAGCTTGAGGGACATTACGTGTATGTCTGACGGCCGATGCTCTATAAGCCTTTTGGTGGATTAGTTTTTGTGTTTGGAGGAGATTTCAGGCAAATATTGTCGGTTGTTCCTAAAGAAAGCTGACATGATATTGTGCATGCTACCAATAGTTTATCTAAACTTTGGAATTCGTGTGAGGTGCTTAAATTGACAAAAAAACATGAGATTACAGGTAAACTCATCTTATATCAAACTCTCAATATTTATCGTTTCCTTATTAGTTATTAAATATTTTATATCAATCATTGTCTATATGCAAGTCGGTTCATCTTCTTCTGATGCTTTGGAGACCATGGATTTTACTGAATGGATATTACGGGTCAAAGACAGGGATGCCGGTGAGGAAAATGATGGAGAAGCTGATATTAAGCTACCATATGACATTTTGATAAGAGATGCATTTAATCATGTTGCAACTATCGTTGAATATACATATTCTGACATTACACAATATGTTTCTTCTTGGATTCTTTCAGAGAATAGAGCTGTTTTGGCACCAATAAATGAAATAGTAGATAGTATCAATGATTTAGTCATTATTGCCCGGTGAAGAGGTGGAGTACATGAGTGCAGATAGCATCAACAAGGAGGACAGAGATATTGCTGACCACGAGGATATACTTTATGTTGAGTTCTTAATACGATTAAATGCTCGGGATTGCCGAAGAATAATATTTGCCTGTAGGCTGGGTGTATGGTCATGCTTCTCAGGAACATCGACCAAGCATCAGAGTTATACAGTTAAAACGATACTGATCGTCACGAATCTAGGAAAATGTGTGCTTAAAGAAAGAATGCTTTTCGGAAAGAATATTTGCATGAAGGTGTTTGTACCTAGAATGATAATGGGGCCATCAGATTTGACAAAATTCCCTGTCAAGTTCCAACGTAGGCAATTTTTGTTAGTCATCTGCTTTGCTATGACCATTAATAATAGCCAGGGGCAGTTGATTTCGCACGTTGAACTCTACCTTCTCATATCTGTATTCAGTCGTGGTCAATTGTATGTGACAATCTCCAGAGTTACTAACAAGAAGGGGATCAAAGTTTTGATTTGTGAAAAGAATGGTAAAACGCACGATATGACGATCAATGTGGTTTATAAATAAGTTTTCCACGAATTGTTAGGTAATCCTAACATTAAAATATGCTTCCATGTTTTCTTCCAATTTATTCTAAAGTGCCTGACCTTTTTTCTTTTATTTTTATCGTAGAGTTGAGGGTACTTTCATTTTCATTTGTTTCCTTGAGCTAACTGATGAATATACAAAGGGTATGAACTATATTATAGTAGGGATGACCAAACCGGAACCGGCCCGGAACTATTGAACCGTCACGAACCGGTACTGGCCGGAACCGTAACCGCCTCAAACCGAAACCGTTTGAAACCGTAACTGGCGGTTTGGCGGTCCGGTTCCAATTTCTACTTTTGAAAAACCGTGAACCGGCGGTTTCGAACCGCCTTAACCGAAACCGGAATCGTCAGAAACTGTTAATCAAACGGTCAGAAACCGTCAGATTCGTTAGAATATAACCGTTATGCCCGTTAGCTAACGGCTAGTTGACTAAAAATAGCCATTTTGACCCTTTTTTAAACCAGCTTTCAATACTAAAAACAAATAAAAATATTTTTTTTAATCTTAACAAATTTCCTCAACTATAAATATCATCCCCCTCCTCTCACATTTTTTCCACACAAACTCCATTAACTCTCTTTTAACTTTCTCTAACGAATTTCGTTAATTTATTTGATTCTAAAGCTCAAATCATAATCCAACTCTCTTATTTTCATCAAATATACATATTTCCACCCAACATCTTTATTTCATCTTCATTTCATATATTTTCATATTTTACATTATCATTATGAATATTGTTAAAAACCTTACAAGCAATAAGGGTAACAAGGGTAGATGGGAATGGGAATTTTCTTTTCAATCACTACCACCACCACAATTTGTTGAAAATGAAGGTGGTCAATTTTATTATATGGGGCTTTTGGGACAAAATGAAAATGAGTGGGAAGATTGGACAGATGATGACGAAGTGTAAGAGATTCCAAATTTTGTGCCACCACAAAATATTGATAATTCAACTCCAACTACTCAAGGAAGTGATGGCAATACTATGGAAGCCATAATGGGAGGGCATCTTGGTAAAGCAAAAAACAATCCATATTCCGTTCCAAAAACCAAGAAAATTGAATTCGAAGTATTCACGAAATTCTACAAAAAAATTCTCGTTGACGCGACGGGGAAGAATTTCAAAGCAATATGCAACTTTTTTACAACAAATAACAAACAAAAATATGATTACTCTACCGATGGTGGATACGATATTTTGAGATGGCATACAAGAGAAAAACCCCCAGGAATTTGGAATAGATACCACTCAAGCACAATTGAAAGGATTCGCTTATTCGGAAAATATTGGTACGTCTTCTCAAAATTGTTCTAATTTATTTACATATAATCATCTAAATCATATAAGAGAAATTACTAAATTTGTTTGTATTCAATCTCTTCCCTTTAATTTTCCCGATAACGAATACTATTAACATTTAATTAGATGTTGTTTTAATCCCGCCGTTAGCAAAGTAGCTCGTACAACTCTGACAAGAGATGTTAAAAATATAGTAGGAGAATATAAATTTGATTTATGTAATGTTTTTGCTAATTTATCATCTAAAGTTTCTATTTTTTCCGATATATGAAGTGATAAAAAAAATAAAACATTTTTATATGGGAGTAACATGTAATTAGATTGATGATTCTTGGAAAATTCAAAAGAGTTTACTTACATATAAATTATTTGATTAGGCACATACCATACATAAAATGACTCATATGTTACAAACAATTTTGCATGAATATAATCATGTTGATAAAGTTTTTTCAATATCTTTTTGATGATACTAGATGATACTAGTTCTAATACTGCTAGTTTGCCCGAATTAATTTTAGTTTGTATACCATCACTAGGTGGTAGATTTTTTTATATTAGATGCATTTGTCATATTTTAAGCTTGTATCACTACAAGAAAACAGACAGATACCAATGAAAATTAGCGACAAATTAAATCCGTCGATATTAGCAACGGAATAGCGACAGAACAACGATGGCAAAAAAATAAAACATGATAACCTGCCAACGACAATATTACCGACCGTTTTAATGACATAAATAGTGACGGATTATAATCTGTCACTAATCCGTCGTAATATTGGCGCCAAAAAAGTAAGCGCATTTTTTGTCGACGAAATAGCATTGGATTTTAAATTTGACATTTTGAAACCTTAACGACGGATAAAATCTGTCGCTATATAAATAAAAAAATAAATGAAAATTCTTTTTGTATATATTGGTGACGGAATAGCGACGAATTTAAAATAAGAATATAAATTTTTGTTTATTTTAAGTTTAGCGACGAAAAATGTGATTTTTAATGAAAAAAAAAATCACATTTCCATCGTTAAACTTAAAATAAACAAAAATATATTTTGAGTTTAGTGACTGATTTAGCGACGAAAAATGTGATTTAGGTTTTGGAATAGATACAATTTACTACATCTTTAAAAATTCTTAACATTTTTATGTAACTTTTTTTAAAAAAAAATCACTGCTAACCAATATCTCAATTAATTTTCTTTATCCAGAAAAAATTATATGAGATGTTGGTTAGTAGTGAATTTTTTTACAAAAAGTTATATAAAAATTTAAGAATTTTTAAAGAAATAAAAGTATATAATAGAAGAGGGACGGACAATTGCACATATACTTTTTTATATTTTTTTAATAAAGAAAACTATTTGAGATGTTGGTTAGTAGTTAAATATTTTATAAAAATTTATATAAAAAAAGTTAAGAATTTATAAAGAAATGAAAGTATATATTAGAAAAAAGAGGGACAGACAATAGCATGTACTTTTTTAATTTTTTTTTGGATAAAGAAAAATATTTGTGATGTTAGTTAGTAGAGAAATTTTTTACAAAAAGTTGTATATAAAAAGTTAAGAATTTTTAAAGAAATGAAAGTATATAATAGATAAAAGAGGGACGGACAATAGCATTTAATTTTTAATTTTTTTTTTTGGATAAATAAAACTATTTGAGATGTTAGTTAGTAGTGAATTTTTTTTATAAAAAGTTATATAAAAAAAGTTAAAATTTTTTAAAGAAATAAGAGTATATAATAGAAGAGGGGAAGGACAATAGCATATATACTTTTTCATTTATTTATATTTTCTTTTTGATAAAGAAAAATATTTGAGATGTTGGTTAGTAGTGAAGTATTATACAAAAATTTATATAAAAAATGTTAAAAATTTATAAAGAAATGGAAGTATATAATAGAAAAAAGAGGGACAGACAATAGCATATACTTTTTTAATTTTTTTTTTGGATAAAGAAAATTATTTGAGATGTTAGTTAGTAGTGAAATTTTTTACAAAGAGTTATATATAAAAAGTTAAGAATTTTTTAAAAAATGAAAGTATATAACAGATAAAAGAGGGACAGACAATAGCATTTAATTTTTTAAGTTTTTTTTTGGATAAATAATAACATTTGAGATGTTAGTTAGCAGTGAAAGTTTTTACAAAAAGTTATATATAAAAATTTAAGAATTTTTAAATAAATAAAAGTATATAATAGATAAAAGAGGGACGAACTATAGAATTTAATTTTTTAATTTTTTTAGATAAATAAAACTATTTGAAATGTTAGTTAGTAGTGAATTTTTTTACAAAAATCTATATAAAAAATTTAAGAAATTTTTAAAGAAATAAAAGTATATAATAGTAAATGGACGGACAATAAAATATATACTTTTTTAATTTATATATATATATATATATATTATTTTTTTTTTATGAAGAAAACTATTTGAGATGTTGGTTAGTAGTGAAATATTTTACAAAAATTTATATAAAAAAAGTTAAGAATATACTTTTTAATTTTTTTTTTGGATAACGAAAAATATTTGAGATGTTAGTTAGCAGTGAAATATTTTACAAAAAGTTATACATAAAAAGTTAAGAATTTTTAAAGAAATGAAAGTATATAATAGATAAAAGATGGATGGACAACAACATTTAATTTTTTAATTTTTTTAATTTTTTTTTTGATAAATAAAACTATTTGAGATGTTAATTTGTAGTGAATTTTTTTTACAAAAAGTTATATAAAAAATTTAAGAATTTAAAAAAAAATAAAAGTATATAATAGAAGAGGGACGGACAATAGCATATATACTTTTTTTAATTTTTAATTTTTTTTTTGATAAATAAAACTATTTGAGATGTTGGTTATTAGTGAAATATTTTCCAAAATTTATATTAAAAAAAAGTTAAGAATTTATAAATAAATGAAAGTATATAATAGAAAAAAGAGGGACAAGCAATAGCATATACTTTTTTTATTTTATTTTTTTGGATAAATTAAATATTTGAGATGTTAGTTCGTAGTGAATTTTTTTCAAAAAGATATATATAAAAAGTTAAGAATTTTTAAAGAAATGAAAGTATATAATAGATAAAAGAGGGACGAACAATATCATTTAATTTTTTTTTTTGATAAATAAAACTATTTGAAATGTTAGTTAGTAGTGATTTTTTTACAAACAGTTATATAAAAAAGTTAAGAATTTTTAAAGAAATGAATGTATATGAAAGAAGTTATGGTTTAAAATATAGGGTATGGGTTATGTTTTAGGGTATAGGTTAAGGTTTAGGGTATATGTATATGGATTATAATTTAGAGTATATGGTATATGTATATGATATGGAGTATATAATTTAAAAGTATGGGTGTCTGATGTATTGGATATATGGTATATGATATGAGTTATGGTTTAGGGTGTAGGATATAGGTGTCTGGTGTATAGGTATATGATATATGTTTAAGGGATTAGGTATATTAAAAATTCTTTTATTTAATCTTTTATTAGCAATTTTTTTTTTCAATTTACTTAGGTATATTAATATTTCATAGAAGTATAAATTATTAAATTATTTAATAGCCAAAAGCCAAGAGAAATAGCCGAACGGAATAAATAACCAAGATTCTTGAAGAAAAGCTTCAGCTTTTTCTAAATAAATTCAATAATCAAAACTGAGTAATTCAAGACCATAAAGATGTTTAAATACTTCCTAATAAACCTTAAAACGAATTAGAAACATAAAGACAAAATTAACCCCAAGTAAAGTGTTGAGTTTTATGGGTCCATGCGCAGCGAAATTAAGCATCAATTAACACAAAACCCAAGAGCCCTAAGATCCATTCTATAAGATTAAATTGAATTCCTATGAGATAGAATTTACCAAACTTAATTGCTTTCCGTTCTTGAGCTATCGAACAATCTATCAATGTGATTTTGAATCACAAACTTCGATCTTCAAAAACTTGAATCTTCAGATTAGAACTCTAGGCCTTGATCGTCGTACGAACGAAGACCCTCTAGTAGTATCCACACCTTTGAATGAACCAAGAACGATTCTTGAGAATTGCTAGATTCTTAAACCTTAGAAAGAAATTGAGAAACCTTTTATTGTGATTTTTCCTTAGAAAATTCGGCTGACAAATAGGGTTTACAGACCTCGTATTTATACTACGTTAGTATTAGTATTTGTGTCCTAATCGTATTAGGAAACAGTCTATAAACCTCCTATGGGCAAGATCTGTCGAGCGACCTATTGCTACCTCTGGGCAAGATCTGTCGCGCGATGACTCTTGCCAGATCAGGAACTCTCAATTTTCTTCCTTTGGTTTAACTAATTCATTCCAATTGTGTGTGAACCAATAGGATTATATTATGTTGGCAATGAGCCCGATCATATCGACCCTCATAAAACATAAGCGGACTCTAGCAAGCCATTATGTCTACCCAATTAATATAACGTAAGAGTTCACGTTTCCAATGGTACACTTCCATTTCTCCCTTTGTCTCACGATGTTATATTGAACACAAGTAATGGTCCACGTCAACTTGTATTTGTTCAATGCTTTCTCGATATTGAGTATAATGATAATCCAATCGCATTGGGGTATGGCCATACACTTTCATCATTATCACTCATCGAGGGGCCCAAGCAAAACATCTCTCTTTCGAGGTACAAATTCCATCTTGAATTATCATCCTTCCCATCATGAATCCGATCATGCCAAAGATAGCCTTTATAAATATCGTGTTAAGATATCGTTTGACTAAAATCAAACATAACTTTCATCATATGTAAGGTCATGATAATCTCAGGTCTAGGGACTAAATGAAGTGATCATATGAGATTTAATTATGACATTTGACCATGACATAAATCTCATACGAGTCAAGTCTAGTCACTTTTTGACTAACAAGTACCCATAATTTTAATGTGCATCTCTATGCATATAATCATCATATGATTATCCATTAACAATTATACTAATTATTCACTTAATAATTAGGGACGGAGATTATTACAATAAATATGCAAAATATGTAATAATAAAATAATAAATTTTCTCTATAATCAAGGATAAAGATGATACATAACGGTTCAAGTTAATCATAACTAAAGCCTAGGGCATTATACCAACAGTCTCCCGCTTGCACTAGGCTCCATCTATGTATCGAATACCCATGGACCTAACATGACCATCATGCTTCTGCCTGTGCGAGGGTCTTTGTAAGTGAATCCCTAATGTTATCATCGGTTGATACTTTGCATATCTTAACGTCTTCTCATTCTAATGAATTCTTGAAAAATGTCTAAGTGAGTATTTGGATCGCTGTTGTGACCTTGGTTCCATTGTTTGCACAAATGGCACCACAATTGTCACAATAAAAGTTTCACCAATTAGTGATACTTGGAACATTTCCAAAACACTAAATGAACTTTTGATCCAAACTGCCTTTTTTTAGCCACATCATATGTTGCTAAAATTCGGCCTTAGTAGTAGAATCGGCTACGATTTTCTGCTTAGAACGCTTCCAACAAAACCGCACCTCCAATAAGCATAAACAAATCCTAATTGCGATTTTAAATTAACTTTGTCAGTTTGGAAGCTAGCATCTATGTAACCCTTACAAAGAGATTAACTTCCAATCTTTCAAATACCAAGAACGTATCCTTAGTTCTTCTTAAGTACTTAAGGATCATCTTGACTGCCATCTAATGGTTCTCAACAGGATCAGATTGGTATCGACTCGTCATGCTTGAAGCGTACGAGACGTCGAGTCTAGTACAAATCATGGCATACATGACAGATCCAAATGCCGGAGCATATAGAACTTCATTCATTCCCTTTTGCTCATCAGTTGTCATAAGACAATGAGTATTGCTAAGATAAACACCATGACTCATTGACAAGTTACTTTTCTTAGACTCTTCTAAGAACCTTGTCAATGTGAGTATTTTGACTCAAACCAATTTATCCTTTTAGATCTATCTCTATAGATATTGATGCCAAGGATGTAAGCGGCTTCAGCCATATCTTTCATTGAGAAACCTTTGTTTGACCAAGCCTTGACAGTCTTAAGTGTAGGAACTTTGTTTTTCCAATGAGTAAGATATCATTGTAATAAAACAATAGAAATAATACTACGCTCCCACTGATTTTCATGCATACACAAGGTTCATCTTTGTACTTGATGAAATCAAACTCTTTGACCGATTCATCAAAATGAAGATTCCAATTCCTCGAAGCTTGCTTCAACCCATATTATGGATCTTGCAACATGCATACTTTATTAGAATTTCTTGGATTTGACAAAACTTCAAGTTGTGTACTATACACATCCTTAATAATCTTTCCACTTTAAGAAAGTCATTTGACATCCATTTGTCATATCACATGGTCACAATATGTGATAATGGCAATTGAAACTCTTGCAGACTTCGGCATTATAACTGGCAAAAAGGTTTCAACATAGTCAATACTATGAATTTGCCTAAATCCCTTTGCTACAATCCTAGTCATGAAAGTATACACCTTCCCATCCATGTCGGTCTTGAAGACCTACTTGCACCTTTAGTCTTTACACCTTTAGGTAGCCCAATCAAGTTCCAAACTTGATTATCAAACACGGATTGCATTTCGGATTTCATAGTTCCTAACCATTTTTGCGAACTTAGGAGTGGATATCGCCTCAAGATAGGAGGTAGGATCGTCATTCTCAATGACTTCCACCTTATTACTTTCCGATACGAGAAATCAATATTTCTTGAGTTCGAATTGTAATCTATCCGATTTACGATGGACTTGTGTATCTTGAACCGGTTCCACAACTCCTTGTGAACTTGGTTCCGTCTCTACTCTTGGTTCCATATTATTTTCGAGTTCTTGAACTTCTTCAAGATTAATTTTACTCCCACTAGATTCTTTATTGAGTAACTATTTCTCAAGAAACGAATCGTATAGAGCAACAAACATTTTGTTCTCTTTGCGGTTGTAAGATTAATTTCCGAAAATAACCTTTGTCAGATTTAGTGCTAACATATCAGAGACAAGTCTCTTCTTATAAGCTTTGCAAACCCAAATCTTCATGAAAGACAAACTAAGTTTTCTTCCATGCCACATCTCATGTGGGGCCTTAGGAACCGATTTAGTAGGGACCCAATTCAGTGTAACCACATTATTTCTAATGCATATCCTCAAAAGGAAATAGGAAAGTCAAATTAACACATCATCGAACGAACCATGTCCTACAAGGTTCAATTCCTCCTATCAGACACACCATACAATGTGGTGTTCCGGGTGGAGTCAACTCTGAAACGATTTCACAGTTTTGAGATGATTGTCAAACTCTTGGCTCAAATATCCATCACCTCGATCTAATCGAAGTACTTAATAGTTTTTCCAAGTTGTTTTTTACTTCATCTTAAATTATTCAAAATATCTCAAATGATTCACCTTTGGACTTCATCAGATAGACATAGTCATATCTCGATAAGTCATCAGTGAATGTGATGAAACACCAAAATCCTTCCTTAGCAATGCTGCTTAATAGTCCACATACATCTCATGTATAATGACCAATAAGTCACTAACCCTCCCACTACTCTTAGTGTAGGGTGGTTTGGTCAATAATCCCAATAAACAAGATCCACATTCCTCAAATGATTCAGAGTCACATGAGTTTAACAGTCCATATTAATGGAGTTTAGATATATGTTTCTTATTTATCTGACCAAGCCGGCAATGCCATATAAACGCGTTGTTCATATTATTCGGTTTAGATTTCCCATTTATATTATAGATATCTTCAATATTATTTTGTTTCTTAACAATAAGGATATGAAGACCATTCAATGACATAAGCAATACAATAAGGCATATCATTAAATGAATATAAAACTTCTTATTTTCAATAAGAAAATTATATCCTTCATCATCCATATAAGAAACGAAAATAATACACCTACTCAAATCCGAAACGTAGTAACACTTGTTCAAAACAAGTACCAGCCCACTAGGTAAATTGACTTCATAAGTCCCTATGGTTAATGCAGCAACTCTTGCTCCATTTCCACGCATAGGTTTAAATTACCTCCTTTGAGTAGCTTTCTATTCATTGTTCCTTGCACATTTAAACAAATGTGGGATCCATATCTGGAATCATATACCCAAGAACAAGAAGTCGAAAGGAAAATATCTATCATATAGATACTTGAAGTAGTGGCAATCATATTGCCCTTCTTCATCTTTTAGGCCTTCCTAATAAGCCTTGCAACTTTGCTTCCAATGACAATCTTATTACAATGGTAGCAAAATGCATCCTTTTTGAGACAATTTGAGTTTAGCCTCTTCGACTTTGGCAACTTTTGCCCTAGGTTTAGCAACCTTTGCTTTACCTACTTTGTGTTTACTTTTAAACCCCTTTATTGTGTTAACCATTAACACACTTACGGATTGCTCCTTTTTCATCTCATGCATTAGGAGCCTTCACCACAACATACATCTTTTGCCTAGCATGCACTTGGAACATTTCCTTTGTGCGTTGTGCTAGAACAAAAACAGTTATCATGTGCTCAAGATTCTTCATAAGAATCTTTAAACATGGTGGGAAGTATAAGACAAACAATATTATTAGAATCATCAACATGTTTCTAATGTTGCTCTTTATCTGCCCTTTGCAACATTTGCAGTAGGTTCAGCAGGAATGGATTCATCAAGAACGTACCTATTTGCCTAAGAACCATTCTTTAGGCTTCTGATCTAATTAGAATTATCTGTACCGTTCCTTTCGAACTTTGTCCTTCATAAGGACGAATCGCAATTTATTGTGTAATGCTATTTCTACAACAAAATATGCAAACTATATGAACACATATCAATATCAACACATTTATCATCTAAGAGCAAATCATGTATTTCAAAAATACTCCCACTAAATTATACACCTTACAATGCAAATAATCATAATATACATTTAATGGGCTAAGATCCAACTTTAATTTAATCTCAAGTACGCTATGGCGCACAGCTCAAGATTAAAATTAATTAGGTAGAAAACATCAATCATATCGTATATGACTCTTAGATATTTTATGAGATTTATTTAAAATATCATATGTCTAAGCATATTTTAATCTCATCTTATGCCTTGGGTCCAAAACCATTTTGATAACCCAATTAAGTTCATCCACTTTAAACGTATAGGAATCACCATTTCCTCATCTTGCTCGCACAACGAATAGAATCAAAGTACCTTGCTATGGCAAGCCCATCCAAAACTATCCGAGTGGTCTCAAGTGTTTTAATCATGGATTGGCGTAAAGAACTTAAAAGTTAAATGAAGGTTCTTTAAAGCAGATTATAAGCATATCAACAAAGATAATCATAATGTACACCAGGTAAGTTCCCAGGAAAATAGGTGAGCCACAAGAACTGCTTAAGTACCAAATCTTTCCTTCGACAGAACTCTCCTTGACATATACAAATACAATATCATCTTGATTGCAACATGATCAATACTTTGTATACTGACTTGTTTCTCACAAACAATCAGATTCCTTCAAATTTTGCGTAAACTGACTTGTTTCTCATAAACAATCAGAAAATCAAAATTTAATGTTTCAACTAAACATTCAGGAAATTATAATTCAATGTTTCAACTAAATATCTTCAAAACTCTTAACACTTAAGAACATATAATTCATGCATCGCAACAATTAATTAAAATCACATTTAAATTAATTAAGCATGCATAAACAATGAATTAATCTAGCATAGCCCTATAAATTTAATTTCTAGAAATTTATAGCAACCAGATTAAGACAGAAATATATCAGATTATAAACATAATCACATATTAGCAGAAAAAATTAACAAACTGATTCTGCCCAGATTTGGCAAAGTCTGTCGCGTGACATAAACATCCAGGAGGCCTGATCTGTCGCACGACCAGACGAGCCCATCTGACTGCCCATGGCCAACTCTGTCGCGTGACTAGAGTTGCCAGTTTTGCAAATTTTTCCAGCTCTTAATCAATTCAAACACAGAGCAATTAAATCAAATAAACAGCTTTTAACAGATTTAATTCAATATGAATAGAAAATGATTTTGACACATTGTTTCAAAAACAATAAAACTATCCCATAGAAAACATGCAAGGAACATATAAATAATTTATATCACTTTTCTAGCATATTAATTTAAACTTAACTATACGAACGGGGCTCTGATACCACTGTTGGGTTTTATGGGTCCATGCGGAGCGGAATTAATCATCAATTAACACAAAACCCAAGAGCCCTAAGATCCGTTCTATACGATTAAATTGAATTCTTATGAGATAGAATTTATCAACCTTAATTGCTTTCCGTTCTTGAGCTATCGAACAATATATCAATGTAATTTTGAATCACAAACTTCGATCTTCAAAAACTTGAATCTTCCGATTAGAACTCTAGGCCTTGATCGTCGTACGAGCGAAGACCATCTAGTAGTATCCACACCTTTGAATGAACCAAGAACGATTCTTGAGAATTGCTAGATTCTTAAACCTTAGAAAGAAATTGAGAAACCTTTTATTGTGATTTTTCCTTAGAAAATTCGGCTGACAAATAGGGTTTACAGACCTCATATTTATACTACGTTAGTATTAGTATTCGTGTCCTAATCGTATTAGGAAACAGTCTATAAACCGCCTATGAGCAAGATCTGTCGCGCGACCTATTGCTACATCTGGGCAAGATCTGTCGTGCGATGACTCTTGCCAGATCAGAAACTCTCAATTTTCTTTCTTTGGTTTAACCAATTCATTTCAATTGTGTGTGACCCAATAGGATTATATTCTATTGGCAATGAGCCCGATCATATCGACCCTCATAAAACATAAGCGGACTCTAGCAAGCCATTATGTCTACCCAATTAATATAACGTAAGAGTTCACATTTCCAATGGTACACTTCCATTTCTCTCTTTGTCTCATGATGTTATATTGAACACAAGTCATGGTCCACGTCAACTTGTATTTGTTCAATGCTTTCTCGATATTGAGTATAATGATAATCCAATCGCATTGGGGTATGGCCATACACTTTCATCATTATCACTCATCGAGGGGCCCAAGCAAAACATCTCTCTTTCGAGGGACAAATTCCATCTTGACTTATCATCCTTCCCATCATGAATCCTATCATGCCAAAGATAGCCTTTATAAATATCGTGTTAAGATATCGTTTGACTAAAATCAAACATAACTTTCATCATATGTAAGGTCATGATAATCTCAGGTCTAGGGATTAAATGAAGTGATCATATGAGATTTAATCATGACATTTGACCATGACATAAATCTCATACGGGTCAAGTCCAGTCACTTGTTCACTAACAAGTACCCATAATTTTAATGTGCATCTCTATGCATATAATCATCATATGATTATCCATTAACAATTATACTAATTATTCACTTAATAATTAGGGACGGAGATTATTATATGCAAAATATATAATAATCAAATAATAAACTTTCTCTATAATCAAGGATAAAGATGATACATAACGGTTCAAGTTAGTCATAACTAAAGCCTAGGGCATTATACCAACATAAAGTTCAAAAGAAACACCAGCAATGAATAAGGAAACAGCAAAATCGTCAATAAGAAAACAACTTCGACGTGAGGCACCCGCCCCGCCAAGTCTGAGGCGCCAGCCTCGTTCACAGTGTGTTCATGGCCTAGCCGAATTGCCTTGAGGCGGCCGCATGGTAAGAGTTGAGGCATCCGCCTCAAATCCAGAGTGTTGGCCGTTGTTCTTCCCGATTGAGGCGCTCGCCTGGGTGCACATGGGGCGCCCGCCTGGACCCTCTGCTGCCTGGAATGCTCGTTGATCTGCATCATCCTCCCCCTCTTGAAAGAAACTCGTCCTTGAGTTGGCATCATCATCACTGTCTCCATGGTATGCGGATAAGTCTGAAACATTGAACGTTGCTGAGACGTTGTACTCCCCTGGCAAGTCAATCTTGTATGCATTGTCATTAATCCGCTCCACTACCCGAAATGGTCCATCCGCCCTTGGTTGTAGCTTGCCAAAATGCCCAGCCGGGAACCTCTCCTTACGCAAATGAACCCACACCAAGTCACCTTTCTGAAACACAACCCGCTTGCGATGCTTGTCCACCCGCTGCTTATACATATTGTTTTGCTGAATAATTCGCTTGCGAAGCTGCTCATGAAGCTCCTTAATCTGAGTTGCACGCGCCTCTGTATCCGAACTGTATTGACTAGTAACTGGAAGAGGAATGAGATCCAAGGGGCTGACAGGGTTGCGCCCATACACAAATTGAAAGGGGCTTTTACCCGTAGTGCAGTTCTGAGAGTTGTTATATGCAAATTCAGCCTGTGCAAGCGTCAAATCCCATTGACGTGGATGGTCACCAACCAAGCTACGCAATAAGTTACCCAAACTACGATTAGTAACCTCTGTCTGCCCATCTATCTGCGGATGATAAGAGCTACTGAACTGTAAACGTGAACCCATCTTTCTTCACAACGTGCGCCAAAAGTGACTAACAAACTTGACATCCCTATCAGAAGTAAGGGATTTGGGAATACCATGCAAATTCACAATCTCCTTAAAGTACAAGTCTGCTACATGTGTCGCATCGAATGTTTTACTGCAAGGGACAAAATGGGACATCTTTGAGAAACGATCCACCACCACCATAATATAATCTTTCTGTTGCTGCGTACGAGGCAATCCCAACACAAAATCCAAGCTAATGTCCTCCCACGGAGTAGTAGGAATCAGAAAAGGAGTATAAAAGCCTGCATTGGTCATGCGAGTCTTGGCTACATGACACACACGGCATCTCTCCACAAACCGAGCAACATCATGCCCCAACTTTGGGCAAAAAAACTGCTCGCCTACAAGTGCCAATGTTTTATCTTTGCCAAAGTGTCTGGCAAGTCCCCCTTCATGACTCTCAGAGATGATTAGGTCCCTCAATGAACAATAAGGGACACAAAGCTTGTTACCCTTAAACAAGTAGCCATCATGGATCAAAAATTGCAGAAAATTACCTCGGGTACACTTATCCCACACATCCCCAAAATATGGATCATCACGATACAAATCACGAAAAGTGTCAAACCCACATTCTCAACCTGCAATGTAGCTAGTAAGGAATGTCGACGGCTCAAAGCATCAGCCTCACAGTTCTGAACTCCCGCCTTATGCGTAATGACAAACGTAAAAATCTGAATGAACTCCACCCACTTGGCATGTCGCAGATTAAGCTTATGCTGCCCTTGAATGTATTTGAGTGCCTCATGATCAGAATACAACACAAATTCCCTTGACAAGAGATAATGTTGCCAATGCTCTAAGGTGTGAACAATATCATAGAACTCCTTATCATATGTCGAGTACTTCTTCTTAGCATCATTCAGCTTCTCACTAAAGAACGCAATAGGCTTCTTATTCTCACTCAACACTCCGTCAATACCAACATTGGATGCATCACAATGAACCTCAAAAACCTCCTCAAAATTTGGCAAAATGAGAACAGGAGCTTGTGTCACCGCCTTTTTCAAAAGCTGAAAAGCATCGTCCGCTGCCTTATTCCACACAAAAACACTCCCCTTAATGCAGTCAATAAGAGGGGCAATAATACTGCTGAAATCATGAATGAAACGGTGATAAAAGGAAGCCAAACCATGAAAACGCCGAACATCATGAACGTTCGTCGGTGTAGGCTAGCTAGTAATAGCTTCCACCTTCGAATATCCATTCGAATACCCTCCTTCGTAACAACATACCCCAAGAAAGTCATTTGCCCGGTCAAAAAGTGACACTTCTTACGGTTAGCATATATTTTTGCTCACGCAGAACATCAAAAACCTGTCTCAAGTGTACGAAATGTTGTTCCACAGATTTACTATAAATCAGGATATCATCAAAATAAACAACAACAAACGTACCGATGAAAGGTCTGAAAATCTGGTTCATGAGTCGCATGAACGTGCTAGGGGCATTAAAGAGTCCAAACGGCATCACCATCCACTCATACAATCCATCCCGAGTCTTGAAAGCCGTCTTCCACTCATCCCCCAGTCTTACACGAATCTGGTGATACCCGCTCCGCAAATCAATCTTGGAAAACACCACTGCACCATGTAACTGGTCAAGCAAATCATCGATCCGAGGAATGGGAAACCTGTACTTGATGGTGATTTTATTGATCGCCCGACTATCCATACACATACGCAATGTTCCTTCAGCCTTAGGCACCATCAGAGCCGGAACTGCACAAGGGCTCATACTTTCCCGAATGACACCCTTGTCAAGTAACTCCCTGTAAGTACCCAAATCCGGATCGTCAAAATCCGTCAGAAAGTTAAGCGAAATCCGTTAACTGGCCCGCTCCAGGTTAACCGAAACTCGTTAAACTCCCCGTTTCCATGCCAACGAGACGTCCCGGGACTGCCCCATGCATCCCGACGTCGAAGCATACTTAACACGTGTCATCGCACGTAAAAGTACGGCTTTTCCTGAAAAACGCACTTTCCGACACTTTCCGGGGGCGTTTCGGACATTTTCCGGACTGTTATTTTAAAAAACGGACAAAACCGGGACCGGGGAACGAACTCCCACACCTTTGGTGACTCACAGGGCACGTGGCAGCCATGCCACCTCCCTCTAGTCACCTTTCAATCACAAATCAAGCTGAAAAGACCAAAATACCCCTGGATTTCAGTCAAAGTCCGACGGACTCCCTGTGCAAATTTTCCGAAATTGCCAAAGAAGCCCTCAAAATTCCAAAATACCAAAAAACCCTGAAAAACAGTCTAAGTCCGTCCGGGACTCTACTGCATTTTTTCACCTATAAATAGAAGTTGCTGTCAAAGCCAAAGGAGGAACTTTTTTACCCCCAAAATCACTCTACCCCACGGCCCTAAGCAGTTTAACCCCTCCCGAGCTCCCGTTTTGTCACGATTCGCGTGAAACTTCCGTATTTTGATCAAATACGCCCCTCACCACTCCGAAACACCGTTTCAAACTACTTTCCGTGTCCCGTACATACCCCCGAGCCAAAGGAGTCGACCCTAGCCATAGGTATAACTCCCTCTCTCTAAATCTCTCGTTTTGTCTCGGTTTACGCGCCAGTCGCTACAACCGTTTCTAACAACGTTATTGAAATGTAGATGCCTCCGTCTAACGGGGTCCGATACGTTTAGTCCCTCGATCCTCTTCTCTTCTCGTAAGATAAGTAATCACGGGTTAAAACGGCGTTTCGACCCCGTTCCGTTTACTTTTTATGTCATTTACCATTCCGGATCGATCGATCCGTCGATCGTCACTTACTTTCCGTCATTTACAATTCCGAGCCATTTTGGCTCGTTGATCGTCATTTACAATTCCGAGCCGTTTTGGCTCGTTGATCGTCATTTACAATTCCGAGCCGTTTTGGCTCGTTGATCGTCATTTACAATTCCGGATCGTTTGATTCCGTCGATACTGCTTTAAATACTGTCATTTACAAAGTCCGACCCGTTTGGATCGTGATAGTATTTACTTTTCAAAGTCCGAGTCGCAACCCGATTCGTTGATTGCATGTCATTTAATACGCATTTTTCCCGTAAAAATTGTTAACAATGTAATGCCCGGTTCAAAATCGGAGTTCGTCCTTCGAACTCTCTTTCAAAACGCGCGAAATGACGTTTGGCCTCCAAACGCTCATCTTCAAACTAAAAGCCGCCATTTGACATTCAAAATCATTTAATACATGTTTTTCCCGTAAAAATCGTTAACAATGACTCGCCCGGTTCAAAACCGGAGTTCGTCCTTCGAACTCTCTTTCAAGCTAAAAATTGACGTTTGCCACGCAAACGCTCATTTCAAACTCAAAACCGACGTTTGTCATTCAAACGCTCGTCTTTTCAAACAAAGTCACCTAATCAACGTTTGACATTCAAACCAAGATTAAGCTTATCATTCAAGCCCCCATTTCAAAACACACACACACACACACACACGTTTTCGAGAAAGGTAGAAAGACTCGTCATGCGAGGCATTTCGGGTGATCTCGTAATACTCTTCCCGAAACGTAACGTGACCTCCGAACCTAACAATCTCTGGTACTCAAAGCTTTTTACTCGTTTTTGCTACCAATAAAAATGATCCCCTGTTTTCAATGCTTTTTACTCGTTTTTGCTACCAATAAAAATGATCCCCTGTTTCCAAAGCTTTTTCCTAAGTTTTTGCTACCAATAAAAACGACACCATTTTCACAATAGCCGTTTCTCAACGTTTGGGCTCAAAATACAAAAAACCGCGTGGCGACTCCTCATTTTCCTTCCCATGAAGCGAGGTCTCAGACACCAACCCCCCGCGAAAGACAACCGCGTTTCGCGCCCGCGCGAAATCCCGGGTAATTTCACTCCCTCACTTGTCTCTCCAACTCTTCATGTTCCTTGGGTCTCAACCGATAAGCAGCCTTGTTCGGAATAGAAGCACCCAGAACAAGATCAATACAATGCTGAATATCCCGCATGGGAGGAAGTCCCGGAGGAATCTCTTCAGGAGTAACATCACCGTAGGCATCAAGCAATGACTGTACCTCTGCGGGTGTGGACATACCCGACTCATTCTCCTCTAGCATGACAAGAACATAGAACCCCTACTCCACTACTGTAGCTGAATCAAATTATGAATGGCTAAGGAGTTGGTGAACAACAGCATTCGTAGGTTTATCACTAGTAGTCTGCACCTGTCTTGGGTCCGTAGGACATAAAGTAATAGAGACATCATTCATGCAGAATGTGTACGTATTCTTGAACCCATCGTGCTTAACCCGCCTATCAAATAACCACGGCCTTCCCAATAAAATATGGCATGCATCCATTGGCACAACATCACACCACACTTCATCTCTATAACGCTTACCAATAGAAAACTGCACGAGGCACCACTTATCCACCTTGAGCTCATTTCCCTTGATCAACCAAGACAACTTATACGGCTGTGGGTGTACAACCGTAGGCAAACTCAGTTTGTCCACCATAGTAGTAGAAACAACATTCTCACAACTACCACCATCAATAATAAACTTGCAAACCTTACCCTTGGCAGTGCACTTTGTATTAAAGATATTATGGCAAAGCCACTGAACATCATCTACTGTCGTCGCGTTCAACACACGTCTAACCACCAAGGCCGAACCCTTGTCTACATAAACCACCTCGGACTCGACATCGAACACCTCGTCTTCTTCGTCATAGATCGGTAACTCTTCCTCAAGTAAGGCAACAACGTTCCTGTTGGGACACTCGGCTTGAAGGTGACCAATACCCTGACACTTGAAGAACCTCGCAGGCTGCCTCCCTCTAGTATTGGCTGCTGTGGTACCCGAATTGGCTGCAACCGGCATCTTAGGAGCAGCTGGTAGAACCCCTATGGGTGTGATAGAACTACCCCTTTGGGTGTGATAGAACTACCAACACCCCTAGTGTTAGTAAAATCTCTGCTCGGCCAATGATTCACCACCTTCTTTCTCTTCAACTGTTTCTCAACCTTCAGAGCAAGTCGACACACATCCGCATAAGTCCAATATTAGTGCAATTGAACCACCTCTGACACGTCAACACGTAGTCGCCCAAGGAAGCGAGCAACCATTTGTTCATCCTCTTCGGAAACATCACACCGCATCTGCAAACGATCAAACTCATTGATGAACTCTTCGACAGTCATATCACCCTGCTTCAGATTATGATAATCAAGAAAGGCCTCTTGTCTATAGTGTTCAGGAAGGAATTTCCGCCGTAGCAACTTTTTCATCTTATCCCAAGACTGAATTTTTGATTTCCCATCTCTCGCCCGTTGCTTCTTAACATGTTTCCACCAAATTGAAGCATGCTTTTTCAATTTGATTGCAACAACCTTAACCTTATGACTATCCTCCATATGTTTCAAATCAAACACACGTTCAACAGTATTTAGCCAATCAATGAACTCATCAGGGTTTGCCTTACCTTCATACTCCGAAATGTCGATCTTCATGCCGATATCCTTCGAAGGATCAGCCCCAAACCTGTGTCTACGTTCATGACCACGAGCAAAGGGATTGCGCTCGTCTGCAAAGCCTCCTTCAGTAGACGATTCGTCTGACTCAGAGCCCACATCAGTTGGAGCCCTCAACCGAGCAATCTGCTGTTGGAGCTGCTGAATCTTGTTTCACAATTCGTCATTCTCAATATCACGTAGGTCTCTATCGCAATGGATTTCATCCGCCTGGGGGTCTGCACGACGGCCTCTACCACGCCCACGACGACCATCACGAGCACCACGTCCGCGTTCAGCCATTGATAACCAGGAAACCGATACCAAATGATAGCCAAAAGCCAAGAGAAATAGCCTAACGGAATAAATAACCAAGATTCTTGAAGAAAAGCTTCAGCTTTTTCTAAATAAATTCAATCATCAAAATTGAGTAATTCAAGACCATAAAGATGTTTAAATACTTCCGAATAACCCTAAAACGAATTAGAAACATAAAGACCAAATTAACCCCAAGTAAAGTTCAAAAGAAACACCAGCAATGAATAAGGAAACAGCAAAATCGTCAATAAGGAAACAGCTTCGACGTGAGGCGCCCGCCCCGCCAAGTCTGAGGCGCCAGCCTCGTTCACAGTGTGTTCATGGCCTAGTCGAATTGCCTTGAGGCGGCCGCATGGTAAGAGTTGAGGCGTCCGCCTCAAATCCAGAGAGTTGGTCGTTGTTCTTCCCAGTTGAGGCGCTCGCCTGGGTGCACATGGGGCGCCCACCTAGACCCTCTGCTGCTTGGAATACTCGTTGATCTGCATCATTATTATTATCAATAAATTATATTTTTAGGCATTATTGTTTTAGGATTTAGAGTGGAATTCAAGGCTTAGATATATTAATATTTCTTAGAAGTTTAATTTATTTTGTTGTTTTAAGTATTTTTTCTATATTATAAATAATATTAGTAAATATTCTTCTTCTTGATATTTACTTGTTTTATTAATACTGATTATTACTATTATAATTATTAAATATTATTATGATAAAATATTATTTTATATTTATAATTTTTTTTGAAAGAGAAATTATTATTATTTTTGTTTATTATTTTAACTAATTATTTTAGTCATCTAGAAAATGCGTATATTATTATTATGGTATATTATTATTTATTATTTAATTATTATTATTAGATAATATTATTTTATATTTTAAATTATTTTTGATATTAATAATTATTTTTACTAATTATTATGGTCATTAAGAAATTTTTGTGATAAACAAATAAACATAAGAGGTGGCAATAAATCATTAGAACACATATATTCACACGGATCACTAACCTATCAAGATCTTAGCCGTTAAATACATCACAAACAATAGAATTCAATGGTCCAAATTCATTTAGCAAAAACATGACACCCTTTCATTTAATTGGCTTACCAATGTTCACATGGATTGATCCTTTAATCAATCTGGACCATTAATCATAAGCATCCAATAATCCAAATTTATCAAAACAAAACCATTTCACATTCCTTTCTCTCTTTCTATCCACCTCCCTCATGTCTCTCTCTTCAGTTTTCACAAACCAAACCCTTTTCTCTCCCCTCTCATTTCCCTTATCCAGCTCCTCCCTCATCCCTTTTCCGCTGCCCCCTCCCTCCCTAACCCTAATTCTCATCTCCGCCACCACACCTCCCCAATACGCCTCCCTCCCCCTTCCTTCCCTCCCTAACTCCGGCTACCTTCTCCCCCTACTCCGACGTCCGTTTCCCCTCTTCCCCCTCCCTATTTTCTCTCTATAAAATACTTCCCATTTCTTTTTTTTCCTCCCGGATATACCGTCTCGATCCACCCCCTATCAACATTCTAAAAACCAATAGTCTGATCTTTTATCGACGATCGGAGCATCTATTCACCTCTCGTATCCTCATCTGCAATCCACATTAATCGATTGACGCATCAAGGGTAGATCTGAGCTCCTAGGTGACATACCCGAGTTGAACTAGAGCCAACGATACCACCGGATTGAAGCCTTCATATCAGATCTAAAAGCTAAAGCGGCTTCAGAGAAGGCACGCAAGCTGCTTCAAAAAATCCATGTAAACATCTGTCACTCTCTCTCTTTCTCCATTTTCTTCGTCTCAGATGTTATAACAATCTAATTTTTTTGCTTGTATGTGATAATAATCTGAATTTTTGTTTTGAATTCAGATCTGGTTTGTAGCATATTATTGATTTTGGCGGTGGTTGCTGGTGGTTATTTGTGGTGGAAGTTTGTGAGGACCTGATCTGAATTTTTTGAAGTTAAGGGATCAAAGTTGAAATGATAGGATATGTAAGAACTGATTTGAATATAAAAGAAATTCAGGGGAGCAAAATGTAATTGTGAAATATCAAGGACTGATTTAAGATTAATAAAAGTTAAGGGACTGATTTGAAAATAAGAAAAGTTAAGGGATTGATTTAAATTGATTGACATTATAATTTGTTTTTGACAAAAATATTTAGAATATATATATATATATATATATATATATATATATATATATATATATATATATATATATATATATATATATATATATATGAGGCCGTCAAATGAGAACCTAAATTTTGTGAGAACCAATAACCACCATTGGACTAAAATTGTTGAATGGTTGAGATTAAGACACAATAAGAAGGGAAGCAATGGCATTTTCGATATTAATCTAAACAATGAGGTAAAAAATGGAGCTAAACATAACGTCCTATATGAACTATCTATTTAAAGGCATGCCACGTCATCACAAATAATTTTTCTCAAATTTCAAAATAAAATATCTCAATATCTATAAGTCGAATTTTTTTTTCGAAAACACTGATTTCTTTGTCTCGACGAGATGATTCAAACTAGATCCCTGGAGATAGGATTTAGGGTTTTGGTTTAGGGTTTAGAGTTTTGGTTTAGGGTTTAGGGTTTAGGGTTTAAGGTTTAGGATTTAGGGTTTAGGGTTTAGGGTTTAGGGTTTTGGTTTAGGGTTTAGGTTTAAGCGTATTTTAAAAATTAGATGTTGACACGTTGTTCAATACTTTTTTTTTCAAAATTCTATCTTCAGTGATGTAGTTTGATTCGTCTCGTCGAGACAAAAAAATCAGTGTTCTCGAATTATTTTTTCGATTTACGGTTAATGAGATATTTAATTTTGAAAATTTTGGGAAATTCTGGAACACACATGGTATTTTGTTTGGGTGATGACGTGGCAAATTCTAGAACACACATGGTATTTTGCCCTTCCCTTTGTCTGTCCACCCAATTACAAGAATGCCATCGAATTTTTAAACTAAAAAGGTAATCTAAACCATTGATTTGTGTCTAATCCAATGGCTATCCTTGGTTCTCATGATTTTCATGTAATTGGGTTCTCACATGAGCATGACCCTATATATATATACTAGTACATGCCCGTGTCCAAGGACACGGGTTTTTTTTTTAATTAAAAAAAAAAAAATTAATGGGAAAGGGACAAATGTATGAGGGCAAAATGAGAAATTCACCGCTTGACACTATATATATATATATATATATATATATATATATATATATATATATATATATATATGAGAAAAATATATACTCCCTCCGTCACAGCCCAATTGATACTTATTTCTTTTTTTGGCCCGTTCCAGTCCAATTGAGACTGTCCAAAATGGAAGAGAATCTTTACTATTTTTCCCACTCATTCTCTCTCCTATTTTACTTTTACACTCACAACATCAATTAAATCACTATTCCTTTCACTCATTCTCTCCTATTTAATTTTTTATATTTACAACATTTTTTTTTACTTTTTCTCTCTCTTACTTTTCCTTAATCTTAATCTGTATGCCCAAAAATTTGTTATCAATTGGGCTGAGACGGAGGGAATATATATATATATATATATATATATATATATATATATATATATATATATATATATATATATATATATATATATATATATATATATATATACATATATATATATATATATTAAAATATATTAATATATATATTTTTAAATATATATGTAATTTTTTTAATATAAAATGTCGATTTAGCGACGAAAATATCCGTCGAGAAAGCCCTTAATAATTTGGCATATAAAAACAAATAAATATTGATTTTTTAATAAATATAGCGACGGAATATTTCATCACTAAAATGGATCAAAAATAAAGTGACCATTTAAATAAAGACGAAAAATCCGTTGCTAATCCGTCGTCATATGCTTTGAATTGGTCGATTATCTTACGAAAATTGCCGACGGTTACAAAACATCGGCGACGGAAATATCCGTCGGTAATCAAATGGAAAACCGTCGGTATTCCGTCGAAAGATTTTACCGACGCACGTTTTAACAACAGAATTTTTACGTCGAAAATCCGTCGCTAATTTGATTTAGCGACGAATTTTGTGTATTTACCGACGAAAAAATCCATCGGTATCTGCCTGTTTTCTTGTAGTGTAAATGTGCAAAATGGTTTGCGTGCTTTGCAAACTTCTATTAATACAATTAAAGATGTTGTTTGTGATATTATGAAAATATAAAAAATTACAAGGCTATAAAAGCAATATTGTACAAACCATGGAAAAAAACAAAAAATATTACCAATAGATGTTCCAACTAGATGAAATTATACCTTTATTGTTTTAAAAGAAACTTATTCTTGAAAAAAATGAAATTTGAATGTTTTTGGGATCCATTAGTTATGGTACCTAATATGATACAAAATTATATACTACACAATGGGAAGAATGTGCAAGTATGATTAATTTGTTGAAAAATGGCGTCAACCTTTGCGTTATCCGTTACGTATTACCCTACTTCTACTTTAGTTGTTGATTATTGTGTGAAAATTTCTAATATATTTTCCGAATTTAAAGACGATATTATTTTTAAAGATGCGATTTTCAAAATGCGAAAAAAGTGAGAAAATATTTGCTTAACATTCCTGAATTTTTTGGTTGCTAAGTTATTAGATCCTAGAGTTATAGAGTATGGTTTA
The DNA here is from genome assembly GCA_022495995.1 of Adenophora triphylla var. japonica. Taxonomy (NCBI): domain Eukaryota; kingdom Viridiplantae; phylum Streptophyta; class Magnoliopsida; order Asterales; family Campanulaceae; genus Adenophora; species Adenophora triphylla. Next base: position 145,439 of record JAFEMH010004243.1, read on the forward strand.
ATTTAATTTTTAGAATATTATTATTCAAATTTTTATTTGGTGAGAGATACCAATATGCCTAACGTAGGTAAAAAAGTTGCTAGTGTTAGACAAGCATTTTTAGAAATTTATTAGGAATACAAGTTAATATACGGTGATTCGAAACCAAGTAAGCCTTCTTCTTCGGTACTTCAACATTTCTCAACATCATTTGTTGCAAGTTTGTATGGAATACAACAATCTCGTGGTGGTATTAATGGAGAATTTGATAAATATTTGACCACCTAATTTGAACAAGAAAATTCATTTGATATTTTGAGTTGGTGGTCAAGAAAAGCACACGTTTTGTTATCATTTCTAGAATTGCATGAGAATTACTGGCTTGTCCCTGATCAACGTTTTCGGTGGAGCAAGCTTTTAGCATTGCTGGGAATATGGGACAAAATCGTCATAATTTATCATTCGATAGTTTTGAAGCTTTTAAGTTGTTAATTGATTAGATTAGAGCTGAAAGAATAAAGCAAGACGACAAGCCAACATATATTTTTGATGGCAAAGGTGAGCAATTTGATTAAACTAAATCGGGAAGCCATTAGGGCAATTATAATGTAATTTATTTAATTGTTACTATAGATTTTTTTATAAGTTAAGAATTTAGATAACTATTGTATTAAAGGAGGTATCCTCCCTTAATTATAAAAGTGCAAGGTTTGGTTGTCCCCCTAATGTAATTTTTCCCAATAATTAATAAAATTTAAAAGGTCCGCCCCTTTTTTCTTTTATATAATTTTATTTGTTTAATTTTTTTATCTTTTTTATATACATTTTTTGTAAAAAAAAAAAACAACTAATAAAAAAAATTCTAAAATATTATTTCCTAATCAATAAAATAATAAAATAAATATAGGATAGTCCGTCTCTCTTCTCTTTTATATACTTTCATTTGTTTAGTTTTTTTCTATCTTTTTTTATATATCTTTTTGTAAAAAAAATCAATAATAAAAAAAGTCTAAAATATTATTTCTTAGTCAATAAAGAATTAAAAAAAATATATAGGGTAGTCCGTCCCTGTTTTCTTTTATATACTTTCATTTGTTTAGTTTTTTTGTATCTTTTTTTATATACATTTTTGTAAAAAAATCACTAATAAAAAGTCTAAAATATTATTTCCTCGTTAATAAAAAATTAAAAAATAAATATAAGGTAGTCCGTCCCTCTTTTATTTTATATACTTTCATTTATTTAATTTTTTTCTATCTTTTTATATATATATATACCTTTTTGTAAAAAAATCATTAATAAAAAAAGTTTAAAATATTATTTCCTAGTCAATAAAAAAATAAATATAGGGTAGTCCGTCTCTCTTTTCTTTTATATACTTTCATTTTTTTAGTTTTTTTCTATCTTTTTGTTAAAAAAATCAGTAATAAAAAAGTCTAAAATATTATTTTCTAGTCAATAAAATTTTTTTTTAAAAATAAAGGGTAGTCCTGTTGAATTTTGGGGTTACATGCGAAGCGAAAGATTTATATAATTCACATAATCCTAGCCATGAATCTGTCTAACATGAAGAGATTAAAACTATGAATATAGATTTACTAACCTTGGTTGCGAGTTTATCTTTCGTACACGATTTGTAATTCACCTTTTGAGTCGTACGTAGACGAAACTTTGATCTTCTTCCTTGTTCTTCCTTGTGATGAATCAACAATGCTAGGCCTTCAAGCTTTAGGAGATAAAGCAATCACCCTCTATTGGTAATCCACACGCGAATGAACCAAGATCGAATCTTGTTGGATTGCTAGATGATCTCCGATTGTTGAAACAATTTTCAACAATCTATGGCTAATATTGAATTTGAATCTAGGGTGTTTTGATCGTTGATTCGTAATCAAAATTAAGAGATTTGAGTTTCTCAAGCCCTAAAATTCGTGTATCTTGGCTGAGGCAAAAGGGACTATTTACATTTTATAAATATCCCTAACTATTAGGAAGAAAAGCCCAAATCCAAAGCCAAAAAAGAACTGCTGAAACAGGGTTAGGCGGTCGCCCATAAAGGTTCCCGGCGGCCGCCCAGTTGTACAACCTTTTTGTTAGTTTTCGTAAAACCTTGTGTGCGGTCGCCCACACCTTCCTCAGCGGTCGCCCAGCAGAACAGTGGATTGTAAGCGGTCGCCTACTATCCCCTCAGGCGGTCGCCCAGCTGATCAGTTCCATATTTGAGCCAATTTCAATCCGTTCTTTGTGTGTGACCCTTTAGGAATTATATTTTATCTTGGTAGTGAGTTGAAACATCAACCTCACAAGACATAAGTGGTCTCTAGCAAGTCATTATGTCCGCCCAATTAAATATAAAATCAAAGTTTGATTCCTTGATAGATCAATGTCACAATCCCTTTGTCACACGATGTCATATTGAACATAAGTCATGGTCCACGTCAACTTACATTGTTCAATGCTTTCTCGATTTCGAATATGTTGATAATCTAAGTGCATTTGATCTCTATCAAATCTCTTGAGTGTGGCCACACATTTCATCAACACTATTCATCGAGGGACCCAAGCAGACATCTCTCTTAACGAGGGAAAATTCCATCTTGACTTATCATTCTTCCCTACAAGAATCCAGTCGTGCCAACATAGCTCTTATTGCTATCCTATTAAAGATAGTGTTAGACTACATCAAACACAATGGTCATCATGTGAAAGACAATGATAATTCCAGGTGCTAAGGATTCCAATGACACAACTATCATGAGATTTAATCATGACATATATGACCATAGACCATGTCATAAATCTCATAGATGGGTCGGTCCAGTACCTTGTTCTCTAACAAGTACCCATAAGTGTAATGTGCATCCCCATGCATATAATCATCTCCATGATTATCCATTACCAACTTATACTAGTTATTCACAATAACTTGGGAGACAGAATATTATAACAAACATGTAAAGCATATAATACTCAAGATAAATATTCTCTATTATAAATAATAAAGACGATTACATACGGTATTAGTTATGAGTCAAAATAACTATACGCCTAGGGCATAACACCAACAATCTCCCACTTGCACTAGGCCCAATATCATATGTATTATATATAGGGCTGTTACACGAAACGAGCCGGCTCGAGCTCGGCTCGAACTCGGCTCTTAAAAAGCTTGAGTTCGAGTGGGCTCATGGTGAACTCGAGCTTGAGCTCTAATCGACTTTCAAACTCGGTTTTTTTTTCGAGCCGGCTCGAGTTCGGCTCGTATGTTCGACGAGCTCTGACTGAGATCAACTCGGCTCGAGCTCGGATCGTTAAGCTCGTTAAAAGCTCGAATAAATATAGTGAATTATGATTTTTTTTAATATCAAGGCTCGTCTAGGCTCGAGTTCGTTTATGCTCGAGTTCGATTGGAGCTTGAAAAGCTCGTTTGATTTCAGATTTTTTTTAAAAAATAAGTACAAGCTCGAGCTCGGCTCGTTAATACTCGAGTTCGAGCAGCTCGCGAAAAGCTCGCGAACAACTCCCGAAAAGCTCGAAACTCGAGTCGATCCGAGCTTGAACGGTCATACTGGGCTCGATCTCGAGCTCGAGAAAAGCTCGAGCTCGATAACTTTTATTCGAGCTCGAGCTCGAAACTTTAAAACTCGGCTCGGCTCATTGATAGCCCTAATTGTATACCTATGGACCTAACATGACCATCATGCTTTGCTTGTGCGAGAGGCTTTTTAAGCGGATCCCCTATGTTATCATCGGTTGATACTTTGCATATTAAACATCTCCTCTTTCTATGAATTCTCGAATGAGGTGGAAACGTCTAAGTATGTGTTTTCGTTGATGTGACATTGGTTCCTTTGCTTGAGCAATGGCACCATTGTTGTCACAATAAAGTTCTACCAGATTAATGATACTTGGAACAACTTTCAAGTCACTAATGAATTTCTTGATCCAAACTGCCTCCTTAGCTGCATTGGATGCCGCTATATATTCGTCCTTAGTTGTAGAATCGTCTATGGTACTCTACTTGGAACTCTTCCAACAAATCGCACCTCCGTTAAGCATAAACACAAACCCTGATTGCGGTCTAAAATCATCTTTGTCAGTTTGAAAGCTTGCGTCTGTGTAACCCTTTACAACAAGATCATCTTCTATCCCTCCAAAGACCAAGAACGCATCCTTAGTCCTTCTCAAGTACTTAAGGATCGTCTTAACTGCCATCAAATGGTTTTCACCAGGATCAGATTGGCATCGACTCGTCATGCTTAGAGCATACGAGACATCAGGTCTTGTACAAAATCATGGTGTTGGGTATGCATATGTTTTAACCCTTCTATTTTGTATTAGATTTGATTGATACCATAACCTCCTATTTATTTTAAGGACTTTAGGACCCTATGTAATGAAGCTCAGACTTCAATTTTTTAGCTAAGTCCATTTTATAGAATAGGTTAAATTTAGGCTTGAAGACTGGCACAAGACTCATTGGATCTGAGGATTGCAGTTCAGAGTTTCAGACCACCCCATTAAAACCGCCTAGGCTGAACCGCTCCTGGAACCGCCTGGTGTAACTCAGTCTGAAACCGCTTGTGGAACTTCTAAGTACAAATAGCTTATGAACCGCTTCCTTGCAGTTCACATTTCTTTAGGACCACACTCTGCAACCGCTTCAGGTGGAACCGCTTACTTTCAACCTCATGCACACCTGAACCGCTCCAATGATTGGATACTTGAAGTGAACCTCATTGACCGTTGGAATCCACATCAGCAATACCAAATGTCAACCACCATATCTTGTCACGTGACTACTTTTCAGACAAGATCTGCAAGGATCTTAAAAAGGTGACAGATGTCCTAACCACCTTGATTGCGGCGAGGTCGATCGGCTTTACTGCATCAACGGTTCCAAAGGACAAAAGTGGTTCTTTGTGGACCAATGGGATTGCATCAAGGGTGTCCTTACAACGGCGTGTCCAGCGGCTATATTCCTGATGCTTGGGTATAAATACCCCCAACCTTCATCATTTGAAGTTTGCTTGATACTTGAGAAATTGCTGTGAGTTCATAAGAAGTTGAAGCTCTGCCCAGAAATTCATAAGTCCTTTGAATCTTCATCTTCTACCTTCAAGAAATATTCCCCAGCCCAGAAATCAAGCCTTAACACATCAAGAATCATTGTGCTCTACATCTCATAGATTTAAATAGCCTTGATCTTGTTCTCACACACACACCTCACTTGTTTAATCACATAGATTAATCACTTGAGATACATTGGTTATAGTCTTAGGATTTGATCTTCATAGAATAGATTTTAGATTTGAGTATTGATCTTTGTAACTTGTAATCTCTCATACTCATAGTAAAATCACTCTTGAAAATCCAAGACTAACCATCTTGGTAGTGGACGTAGATCGTTTATCGATTGAACCACTCCAAATATTGTGTTCTTACTTTCAGCATTTATATTTCTTGTGCTTATTGATTATCTACTTTTCTCTCTGTTTGATCTTTATTTAGATATCCATTATTGTGAAATAGTGTTTGGAGTTAACATTGTCAAAACTACACTTGTTTGTAAAACTGCACTTGTCAAAACCGCTTTACCTAAACCGCTTTACAAACCGCCTCTCTCAAAACCGCTTTGTAACTTTATTATTCCAGTGCATTTTATAACTCTACTTGCGAGTTTCTTATACCTTTGCAAGAGGTTTTGTAAGTATAGAGGATTAGTTTTAAATCGAGGGCGAAAAATTTTAAACGGCTATTCACCCCCTCTAGGCGTATTTTCACCCTTGTTGCCACCTTTGGGACCAACAAGTGGTATCGAGCTAACACATTTTAAAACCACTTTGTTTTCAAGCTTAACGGCTTGTGTGCCGATTCAATATGGCAAATTCAAAGACAATGACTCTTTTGTTAACTATTCACATTCCAATCTTGGACGAAGACCACTTCGACATCTGGAAGTGCGAATGCTCATTCACTTGGAAACAATTGATGAGATCTTTGGTGGAGTGTGTAGTCAATGGCCCATGGATTCCAATGAAGGCCAACAACGATGCAACCACCGGTGCGAAACTCCGAGAGGTCAAAAAGCCAAAAGAGGAGTGGTCGGATGAAGAGAAGAGATTAGTTGCCTTAGACGGCAAGGCAAGGCACATCATTTACGGAACCCTCCCGTTTCAACTCTTCAGAAAGTGATGTACCTCAAAACAGCAAAGCAGATGTGGGATGCCATCGAGAGCTACCTCGAAGGTGATGACGAATGCAAGGAAAGCAAATTATATCTTTGTTGAAAGATCCTACAACAACTTCAACAGAAAACCCAATGAAACCTTGCGTCAAACCTACGACCGCTATGTTGAGGTAGTTAATGCTTGTAGATCTCTTGGCAAAACTTTAACCGATAAGGAAATCAATATGACTTTCCTATCTGCTTTAGGTTCTAGATGGGTTAATAAGGCTACCTCTCTAGAAGACTCAAAAGTTTTGAATACTTGGTCGTTAAGTAACTTGTATGCAAACCTTAGAGTCTATGAACTTAAATTAAATCATATCGAAGAGATTGAAGGGAAAACTAAATCACTTTCTATGTCCGTAGTGGAACAAGAGGAGAAACCATCTACATCAATCAAGCTGAGATTCTTCCATATCAACCTCATCACTCATCGAGATGGATGATGATGATTTTGCCATGTTTGTGAAAAGATTTCAAAAGTTTAGAAAAGCCTCAAAACCTTTCACAAAAACATTTTCAAAAGGCAAACCTCCGGCAACGTTTTCTAAATTTGGAGATACAAAGAAAAAGAGTGATCTAGTTTGCTACAAGCTGTAGAAAACCTGGTCACTTTGCATCGAGTGTCCACGGCCCAAATACGAATACATGAAAAAGAAAACCTCTCTGCGAAATTTTCTCGTCGCAAGGGAATGGTTCTTGAGGAGGAAGAGAATTCCAAGGAATTAGCAACTTGGATTGAAGCAGTTCGATGATGGAAGTGACGAAGAAACCGAAGAGGTTAATCTCTGCTTAGTTGCGAGATGCTTTCGATGAATCGGATTACGAGTCGGTCGAGTTGCGAGGATATGGAGGAAAAAGAGGTTTCAAATGAACTTCCTAATTATAAATTGGATGATGATATCAAACTTACTCCTAGCATCAAGATAGGAAATTGTTCGTATTCACGTCCCATTTTCTCATCTACAAATGCTCCACCTTCAAAAATAATTCCAAAGAAGAAAATTTTGAAAAAGGTGGTGGAAGAGGTTTCTCCCATGGAACAGGAAAGGATGTTCAAGGAAGACGAAATGGTGATCCATCAATTCTCTAATCTTAAGAAAGCCTTAAGCTTAGCTCATGATGAACTTAATGCATGCAAGACGGAGAAAAGCGTGATGAGGTCTGAAATTTCAAATCTTAAGGACCAAATCGGAAGTATGACTCCTCTTGCAATCAAAACCGCATCCTTGAAACTAAGGTTGCTGCACTTCAACTCGGGAATGATGACTGGTTACCCAACTCAACGATCGTCAAATGATTATTGATGGGTGGCTCAAGTCAAAATCCTACTCGGATCAAATCATAGATTCCCAAGTTCCCTCTGGAATTAAGGAAGGTCTAGGTTTTGGATCTGAAGAAGAGGAGAAGTGTGCATCCTCTAGTGAAAAGGATGAGGAAATTTTGAAACTAACTAAAGAAATTCCTAAGGGGAAGCATGCTAAAGGCTAGGGTAAAGGATAACAAATTAATTATGTCTACCCAAAGGGAAACAATATGGGAAGAACTCTCGAGATGAAGCTAAAGGATTACGAGTATTGCTTCGAAGGAAATGGCATATGGAGTTGGCCGCATCCCTAAAACCGCTTACGGTGGAACTAGAGATGCTTGGCAACCGCAAGTCGACCGCGCCTCTTCTTCGACCGCTCGACCTGCCTTCAAAATCAATAAGAGCGCTCCCAGAAAATACGTGGTCAAACTAAAGCCAGTTCCCTTTGTTAAGCCTGAAACCGCGCCTCCCAAACCCCATGCAACTCCTAAGAAGAGTAAGGAGTTAGTAAAACCTCATGATGCTTGTAGCTTTTATAAATGTTACGTGTGTGATGGTTTTAGGTCACAAAGGCTGAGAATGCCTTTTGCGATTCACATCCAATGCCGGGAAGAGTAAACCTCCTTACATCAAACGGTGTGGGTCGTGAAGGGTTGCTAACCCGGGACCCGAGGAATAAAGGGGACCTCGTTCTTAATGTTTACATTTCGGGTCCTCTGCAATGGTTGGTCACTCCAAGGAAAATGAATGGTATCTTGACGGTGGTGCTCAAGACATATATTTGGAGATAGATCATTACTTGAAGATGTCATTGAAGCAAGTGGTCCGTCTGTAACCTTTGGTGACAACAACAAAGGAAAGACCATTGGATATGGTGTTATAAGGAGAGGAAACCTAACCATTGAGAAGGTTTCTCTTGTTGAAGGACTCAAGCACAACCTCCTTTCAATTTCTCAATTCTGCGACAAAGGAATGCTTTGCAACTTTACGTCATCAAACTGCTTTATCAAAGATAGCATTTCCGGAGTCACCCTACTCACAGGGATTCGTAAGAGTAATATTTACATTATTGATCTAAATTCTGCATGTAGTATTACTAATCTCTGTTTTGTAGCTAAAAATGTGAGCGAAAATAGTTGGCTTTGGCACAAGAGGTTGAGCCACTTGAACTTCAAGTATCTTGCAAAGATTGGTAGGGAAAACCTCGTTCGTGGTTTACCTAAAGTGGCTGACCACCATCCAGAGAAATGCAGTGCATGCCAGCTTGGTAAGCAATCCGCGTCGTCTTTCACCAGGAAGACCGCTCCATCAACTTCAAGATGATTACAAATGCTTCACATAGATTTGTTTGGACCCGTAACCACTGCCAGCATTGGAGGAAATAGATATACCTTAGTGGTGGTGGATGATTATTCAAGATATACGTGGGTTGAGATGATGATTTCCAAAGATGATTGCTATGATATTCTCACTGCACTCTTTAGACGGCTCCAAACTCAAAAAGAAGATGACATCGTTAGTGTTCGATCAGATAATGGAACAGAATTTAAGAACAACGGTGTTGCTCAGTATTGTGATGACCGTGGAATTGATCACAATTTCTCAGCTATTTGGTGTTCCACAACAAAATGGGGTTGTGGAAAGGAAGAATAATAGGGCGTTGATTGAAATTTGGAAAGACAATGATATACGAAGCCAAGGCGCCTCGGTATTTTGAAATTTGAAGCAATCAACACGGCATGCTTCACTCGAACCGCTCCCTCATCAACAAAATCTATAACAAGACTCCCTATGAGCTTTGGCGAGGAAGAACCCCCAACATTGCATTCTTCAAGATCTTTGGTTGCAAATGTTTTGTCCTCTACAACGGAAGAGAAAATAGAGGTAAATTCGGAGCCAAAGCCGACGAAGGTATTTTTGTTGGGTATGCTAAACATTCAAAAGCTTTTCGTGTTTTCAATAAAACTAGTTTAAAAATAGTTGAGTCTGTCCATGTTACTTTCGATGAGCATTCTCTCCTTGAGCCACATTTGGCTCCAAATGTTGCTGATGATTTTGTTGAGCATAATGAAACAGATGAACCCTCTCAAACCGCACCTGAACCTCAACCGCAAAATCCAGCACCCCCAACTGAAATTCCCTCAAACTGCAGATTTGAAACCGCACCTGAAGTTCCTATTCCAGATGCAACTCCTAGGGAAGATGAAGTTGAGAATTCCCCTATCCAGCTTATAGAACCTCTTCGTCAACTTACCTTCCATGACTTCGCTGAAGGATCTAACAACGTCCCAATTGAAGATCTTCAGCAAACCTCTGTCAACCAGACTTACCCCTAGAGGTTCGTGAAGTCAGCAGTCACCCTCTCTCTAATGTGATTGGTGATCTATCTTTCGGTGTTCAAACAAGGAGATCAAATTATGACGAGCATACTTCCTTGATATCTCAAATTGAACCCAAGAAGATTGATGAAGCACTCCAAGATTCCGGTTGGGTCGTTGCTATGCAGGAAGAACTCAACCAGTTTGAAAGATGCAGGGTCTGGACTTTGGTGCCTAGACCTCAGGATCAAGGAGTGATAGGAACTAAGTGGGTATTTAGGAATATGATGGATGAGAATGGAAGCATTACTAGGAATAAAGCAAGGTTGGTTTCATAAGGATATAGGCAAGAAGAAGTAATCGATTATGACGAAACCTTTACTCCAGTTGCAAGATTGGAAGCTATCAGAATATTCTTAGCCTATGCCTCTTTCAAGCGTTTCAAGTTATATCAAATGGACGTGAAGAGTTCTTTCCTCAACGGTGAACTGCAAGAGATCGTGTATGTTGCACAACCGCCTGGATTTGAAGACTCCAAATTTCCCAATCATGTCTACAAACTCCAGAAAGCTTTGTATGGACTTAAGCAAGCTCCAAGGGCATGGTATGAGACTCTTTCTAAATTTTTACTAGAAAAAGGATTTAAACGCGGTAAAATCGATACAACTCTTTTTATTGCCAAATACAATGATCATAATTTACTTGTTCAAATATATGTTGATGATATCATTTTTGGTTCTACTAATGAGTTACTTTGTAAACGTTTCAAGAAGCTAATGAAAAGAAAGTTTGAGATGAGCATGATGGGAGAATTAACATTCTTCCTCGGGCTTCAAATCAAGCAATGCAAAGAAGGTATTTTCATCAGCCAAGCCAAATATACCAAGGAGCTAATAAAGAAGTTTGGATTAGAAAATGCTAAAGCATATGATACTCCAATGGCCACCGACAATAAGTTAGATAAAGATCTCAAAGGTAAGAAAGTTGATCAAACTTTATATTGAGGTATGATCGGCTCATTACTTTATTTAACTGCTAGTAGGCCCAATATCATGTTTAGTGTCTGTGTATGTGCACGCTATCAAGCAGATCCTAGAGAAGCACATCTTATTGCGGTCAAGCGTATAATCCGCTATTTATACGGAACCACTAACCTTGGACTTTGGTATTCCAAAGATTCGAACTTCGATCTTGTAGGTTATTCGGATGCGGATTATGCGGCTTGTACTATTGACGGGGAAAAGCACTAGTGGTACTTGTCATTTCCTCGGGAATAGACTAGTTGCTTGGGCCGGCAAGAAGCAAGCATCGGTCTCGGTGTCAACCACGGAGTGAGTACATTCTTCTTTGGTAGTTGTTCTTTGTCAAATCCTTTGGATGAAGCAGCAGTTGGTGGACTATGGAATCCATGAAGGAAATTGCCCTATCATGTGTGACAACACTTCAACAATTTCAGTCTCCAACAACCCTGTCATGCATTCCAAGACCAAGCACATTGATATCAAGTATCATTTCCTCAAAGACCATGTGGAGAAGAGGAATATCCATTTAGAGTACGTGGGGACAGACAACCAGATTGCTGATATCCTCACCAAGGCTCTTGACTCCAAGAGATTTTCTTTTCTCAGAGGAGAAATGGGTATGCTTGAACTTAAATAAATTCCATACTTTTTATTTGCTAACTTGTTTGTTGAGTTTAGGTTGAAATTCAATTGAGGATTCAAAACCGCCTTGTTGAAACCGCTTGTTCTTAAACCGCAAGTAGTCAAACCGCCTGCATCCAACCGCCAGTTCCAAACCGCTTGATGCAGTCAGACCGCTTGGATCCAAACCGCGTTTCAACATAAGAGTAAATTATGTCTATTTTTTTAATCCTTTTAAAAAAAATGTTCAAATTCTTTTATTCATTTTTTTAGTCCTTATTTTGACATAAGGGTATTTTTGCAAATATTTTCCCTCGTTTATTTCAAAAATTAAGAGCATTTAATGCTAAGGGAACATAACATGAGCATTATTTTCTCTCATGTCATCCGTCATAGAGAGATGTGCAGGAGGTGAAAGGGTGCAAACAGTTGGTATTTTCAATCATACCTTTCTGAACCAACTGCCTGCCCCCCTTCACCCTATATATATTGTTTGGTGAAATTCCTTCTTCTCTTCTGCCAACTCTCTGCACTTGTACTTTCCACCAACTCACTTTCTCTCTCTAAAACCTTCAAAACACCATTTTCAAAACCTTTAACTGAAATGGCTACGACATCAAAGAGACAAAGAGCCTCCACTGTTGCTAGGGCTCCCAAGAAGGCTATTCTGGAAATGGTAACAAATTTCTAACCCTAATTCTTTCATTTTCATCAAATCTGCCATGAATGAACTGAAAAACCCTTCGTATGCCTTGTTCATGATTTTTGATGATTTTGATCTTGTTTTTTGATCATTTTTGATGATTTTTGTTGGGTTATGCTCGGATTCTTGCATGGATTTAATATATGTAGTTTATTTCATGATCAATCCATGTTTAGAACACTAATTTTGTGATTTTCAGTTTATGAACTTTGAAAACCCACTTCGTGTTTTTGGTGTTTATGAATGATTTTGGGTGAAGATTGAAATTTTAATGATATATTGTTAATCCCCTTCCCAATGTGATCATTTTGACATGTTATTTGTTAATTTTGGTTAAGTTTTGATAAATCTCTGTTCTTGGTGTTCATGAATGTTCTTCGTGTTCTTCATGAAACCCATGAATTTTTCTTGAAAAATCATATGTTTTGGTTGCCTTGATTCTGAATAGTGTTTTTCAACACTTAGAAAATTTTTCAACTTTTTCAAAATTTTGGATTTCATTTGGGTTTGAAACCGCTTGCATGCCAACCGCCTCTACATTCAGTTTCAAACCGCTTCAACCTATCAACCCTTAACCGCATGCTAAACCGCTTTCTTAATTTCTTTTGAAACCGCATGCTGGTTAAATTCCTTCCTTCATTTCTTTCTGAGATTTTACTAAGTATATAGGCTGGAAACCAAGAATTTCCTCTCTAAGCACCGCTTGCAGTGTGGGATAAATTTGGATTACAATGCCACGTACTTAAGTAATGTTGTTCTCAAATCCTCATTATTTGTTTAAGTATTCATAGTTTCACTTGGGGTTTGAAATTTTCAAACCGCACCATTGCTCAACCGCTTGGTGCTCAAACCGCATGTGAACTATGAATACACAAATGGATCTAACACTTGGAATTTTACTTTGTAGGATCCAACTACCTTCCTACCAGGTTGGGAAGTTAATGAGGTTGAGCTCAAGACAGATGCTCTAGGAAGGGAGTTGCTGAGAAAGCTGAGAGTTTCAGGCATCCTACCGCTTTTCACCAAGAAGCAGAACTTCATAGTGCCATCCTTTGTAGATCAATTCTTTGCAACTGCCAAGAAGGAATTCAGGATTCTGGAACAAGGTCAGAAAGTTCCATGCCTAACCGCTGTTGTTGAAGGCCTAAAGCTCTCCATAGACTACATTGACATCAGAAGGCTTTTCAAGTTTGGTGTTGGAGGAGCTCCCTTGGAGGTTGATCAAGTAATCCAAGACAATGCAGCTTTAGCAACCGCCAAGGTAGATACCATGGCTAGGAGATACAAGAAGATCCCTAGGAAGAATTTTGGTGAGCTGATGAACTTCATAGGTCATCTTGTTGGAAGATCAGTTTGTGGGAAGACAGGAAATCACAACAACTTTACATCCCAACAATGGATGTATAGTTCTGCTATTTTTATGGAGATCAAGCTGCACTGGCCAAAGATCCTTTACTTGGAAATAAAGGATAGCATTGAGACTTATCAGTCTAAGGTCAAGGGAGAAGATCAGAGGTGGAGACCATTTTGCAGGGTTCTAACCGCTCTGTTGATGGATTTTGATCATCTAGATGAGATTGTCACCAAGAATCCAGAGCTGATGGTGGACTGCTCTTTTGATTCCACAGGATTTGCTTGCATGCCACTCCTTCAGGTATGCTAATGGAGATGCATTATACAAGTCTCTGTATGATGCATACACTTATCCTTTGAAGGAGCCATATGAGCTTAGAGACCCTACAACCGCTCCTCAAGCTAAAGGAGCCAAGCGGTCCAGGAAGCCCCATACCAGAGCAGAACCGCCACCAAAGAAGACCAAAACCGCTCCAGCTACCAAACCGCCTACAGCTGATGATGGAGCTGGTCCTAGTAAAAGGAAGAAGAAGGAAAAGCAGCCTGAAGCCATGAACTTGGTGGATGAAGATGATGAAGAAGAGGAAGAAGACCCAAGTATTCCAAACTTGGTGGCTAGAGCCAAGAAGGCTAGAGATGAGATGGCTGGATTAACTGTGGAAGAACAGATGAAGGTTCTTCAGGATAGAATTGATAGATTGGACAAGGAGCAAGCTAAGAAGTATCAGGCCAAGGGCAAATCAACTACTGAAGCTGGAACCGCCTCACCCCATGAACCGCCTCCAGAAAATCAACCGCCCCCAACCTCTCAAACCTCTCCTGCCCAATCACCAATCCAATCCCCAGTCAGATCCCCTTCCAAATCACCTTCCAAATCCAAATCCATAACTCCTTCCCCTATCAAAACCGCACCAATTCAGGGGGAGAAACCCTTGAGAAGAAAAATGATGGCCAGAAAGAAATCCTCTAAAAAGACCAAGCCTGTCCAACCATCACCCTCTCCTTCACCTCCCAGAAATTCCCCTCCTCAATCACCTCAAAATTCCCTTTCACTTTCCCCCAGAAAATCCCTTTCCCCATTATCCTCTCAATCACCATATAACTCACCCCAGCATTCCCATTCCATAAACTCACAACACTCAAACCAAACCCCTACTCAATCTGCCTATCAACAATGGCAGTCCAAGCCCTCTGCTGGACATGCTACATCCAAATCTGTTAGGGATGATCCAACCCCAACCAATTCCCCTAACAAAAACTACTCCCATTCCCCTACACCTAACCGCTCCAAATCTAACACCCCTTCAAAATCCCTAACTCCACACAACTCACCCCTTAGACAAAACTCACCTCCTCCAAACATTCCTCCTCAAACCCAAAAAGCAACTGAAACCAACCAATTCCAACTGCCTCCTACCTTCACAACCGCATCACCCTCAACTGCTCCTCCCACTGAATACTCCCAAATACTCTAAACCCTTAATCTGATTCAAGGCCAACTTGTTATAAACCAAGGCCATGTCATATCTTTGACCGCTTCAAATGCCTCCCTCCTTGAATCCAACCGCTCCTTACAAGCCAAGGTAGAATCTCACTCCCTTGAGTTGGCAACCCTTAAAGCTTCCTTGCTTGATGCCATTAAGGGGGAGAGATCTACAGCAATTCCATCCTCCTCCTCAACCGCCCCTCCTGACCAAACCGCTTCCTTGATTAAAACCGCTTCTGAAGCCTTTCAGAAATCTCTTGAAGTGGGTATGGTCAAAGCCCTAGAAGATAAAGCATCAGTTGAGGAGATGAAAAAATCTTTGGATATCCTTGGAGAAAAACTTTGTTCCTCCCTTGAAAAGGATCTGGGTAGCTTAAGCTCAAAATTTCTTGATTTCCTTCAATCCAGACCGCAATTATCTCAAGTTGTCCAGACCGCCTTGGATAATTTGCGTGAGGAAGTGCTTGCTCAGATTGACTGTTTCAAGGTGGACTCCAAAGTTAATTTGGACTGTGTTGGAGATGCCTCTATGGCCAAGTTAAAAGAGATTCAAGAAGAATTTACCGACCGCCTTGACAACCTGAAGACTGGATTCAATACCAAAGTTGAAGCTGAAATGAATAGTCTGAAATCCTCTCTGATGGTTACTGTTGATCTTGATCCGATAAAGGAAGCTCTCCAAGCCCAAACAGCTTTAGTTCAAGAAGAACTCCACACCATCTTCAACTCCATCTATTCCTCTGTCAATGTGAAGCTTGACATAATCAAGGAAAATCTTGTGGAAAATACCAAAGCGGTTGGTGCCACCAATTCTACTTCTGCTCACTCAGTCAATGCTTTGAAGAAGCTAGAGTCAACTTTGATAAGGACTGCTGAAGAAGTAAGAAGATTAAGGAAAGCATTTGAGCCAAACCAATCAAGAGCTGGGACCAGTGGAGCTGAACATGAAGTTAACAAGCCGCCCCAGCAATAACCGCTTCTCCTTAATTATTTTTGAACCGCATTTTGTAAGTTGGACCGCACTTTTCTTGTATTTCTTTTTGTCCAACTTACTTTATTTTTGTAACCTTGTAATTTTCTTTCATTCCTGTATCTGTAAACACTTTGGGAATTAATGGAAATTGCATCATGGTTCCAAAACCTTGTTCATATCAAACTGCTTGTTTGTAGAACAATGAAACCGCTTAAGGTCTTAAACCTCATTCAAATATTTTTCAACTTAAAAATCACTCTTTTGAATTGATGTTTAAACATTCAGTTTAAACTGCACTTGAACTTAAACTCACATTTTTTAAGTGCACTGAATGCATTTCTATACTCTTCAAATTGTAAGTTTTTCAATATTTCAGATAGTATAGAAATCTATGGCTTAAGCTAGTGTGTGGATTGACTTGGGACATGACTTACCATGTTAATTCTTATGGACATGTTTTTACCAAGTACAATGTTTGCTTTTGCTGTAGTAGGTAATGGAATCAATCAAATAGGGGGAGATTGTTGGGTATGCACATGTTTTAACCCTCCTATTTTGTATTAGATTTGATTGATACCATAACCTCCTGTTTATTTTAAGGACTTTAGGACCCTATGTAATGAAGCTCAGACTTCAATTTTTTAGCTAAGTCCATTTTATAGAATAGGTTAAATTTAGGCTTGAAGACTGGCACAAGACTCATTGGATTTGAGGATTGCAGTTCAGAATTTCAGACCACCCCATTAAAACCGCCTAGGCTGAATCGCTCCTGGAACCGCCTGGTGTAACTCAGTCTGAAACCGCTTGTGGAACTTATAAGTACAAATAGCTTATGAACCGCTTCCTTGCAGTTCACATTTCTTTAGGACCACACTCTGCAACCGCTTCAGGTGGAACCGCTTACTTTCAACCTCATGCACACCTGAACCGCTCCAATGATTGGCTACTTGAAGTGAACCTCATTGACCGTTGGAATCCACGTCAGCAATACCAAATGTCAACCACCATATCTTGTCACGTGACTACTTTTCAGACAAGATCTGCAAGGATCTTAAAAAGGTGACAGATGTCCTAACCACCTTGATTGCAGCTGAGGTCTGATCAGCTTTACCTGCATCAACAGTTCCAAAGGACAAAAGTGGTTGCTGTGGACCAATGGGATTGCATCAAGAACTGTCCTTACAACAGCTGTGTCAAACGGCTATATTCATGATGCTTGGGTATAAATACCCCCAACCTTCATCATTTGAAGTTTGCTTGATACTTGAGAAATTGCTGTGAGTTCATAAGAAGTTGAAGCTCTGCCCAAAAATTCATAAGTCCTTTGAATCTTCATCTTCTACCTTCAAGAAATATTTTCCAGCCCAGAAATCAAGCCTTAACTCATCAAGAATCATTGTGCTCTACATCTCATAGATTTAAATATCCTTGATCTTGTTCTCACACACACACCTCACTTGTTTAATCACATAGATTAATCACTTGAGATACACTGGTTATAGTCTTAGAATTTGATCTTCATAGAATAGATTTTAGATTTGAGTATTGATCTTTGTAACTTGTAATCTCTCATACTCATAGTAAAATCACTCTTGAAAATCCAAGACTAACCATCTTGGTAGTGGACGTAGATCGTTTATCGATTGAACCACTCCAAATATTGTGTTCTTACTTTCTGCATTTATATTTCTTGTGCTTACTGATTATCTACTTTTCTCTCTGTTTGATCTTTATTTAGATATCCATTATTGTGAAATAGTGTTTGGAGTTAACATTGTCAAAACTACACTTGTTTGTAAAACTACACTTGTCAAAACCGCTTTACCTAAACCGCTTTACAAACCGCCTCTCTCAAAACCGCTTTGTAACTTTATTATTCCGCTGTGCATTTTATAACTCTACTTGCAGTTTCTTATACACTGCAAGAGGTTTTGTAAGTATAGAGGATTAGTTTTAAATCGAGGGCGAAATTTTTTTAACAGCTATTCACCCCCCCTTCTAGCTATATTTTCACCCTTGTTGCCACCTTGGGACCAACACATGGCATACATGATAGATCCAATAGCCGAAGCGTATGGAATCTCATTCATTCTCTTTCGCTCACCAGTTGTCTTAGGATACTAAGTCTTGCTAAGAGTAACACCATGACCCATTGGCAAGTTTCCTCTCTTAGAATTTTCCATCTTGAATCTTCTAAGAACTTTGTCAATGAAAGTACTTTGACTCAAACCAATCATTCTTTTAGATCTATCTCTATAGATCTTGATGTCAAGGATGTAGGCGGCTTCACCCATATCTTTCATTGAGAAATACTTTCCTAACCAAGACTTGACAGTCTGAAATGCAGGAATATCGTTTCCAATGAGTAAGATATCATCAACATACAATATTAGAAATAGTACTACGCTCCCACTGAACTTCATGTATACACATGGTTCATCTTCGTTCTTGATGAAGCCAAACTCTTTGATCGAATCATCAAAATGAAGATTCCAACTCCTAGAAGCTTGCTTCAACCCATGTATGGATCTTTGCAACTTGCATACTTTGTTAGAATTTATTGGATCGACAAACCCTTCATGTTGTGTCATATACACATCCTCAAGTAGTTTCCCATTTAGGAAAGGTGTTTTGACATCCATTTGCCATATCTCATAGTCGTAATATGCGGCTATGGCAATTAAAATTCTAACAGACTTAAGCATTGCAACTGGCGAAAAGGTTTCATCATAGTCAACACCATGAATTTGCCTATATCCCTTTGCTATAAGCCTAGCCTTATAAGTATGCACCTTCCCATCCATGTTGGTCTTCTTCTTGAAGACCCACTTGCACCCTATAATTTTTACACCTTCAGGTGGATCAATCAAGTTCCAAACTTGATTATCGTGTATGGATTGTAATTCGGATTCCATGGATCCTAGCCATTTATCCGAATCAGGAGTAGACATTGCCTCTTGATAGTAAGTAGGTTCGTCATTCTCAATGACTTCAACTTCATTACTTTCCGATACGAGAAATCAATATCTCTCGGGTTCGGATCGTAACCTATCCGATCTACTATGGACTTGTGCATCTTGAACCGGTTCCACAACTCCTTGTGAACTTGGTTCCGTCTCTACTCTCGGTTCCATGTTATCTTCGGGCTCTTAAACTTCTTCAAGATTAATTTTACTCCCACTAGATCCTTTATTGAGAAACTGTTTCTCAAAAAAAGTACCATATTGAGCAACAAACACTATGTTATCATTGAGGTTGTATAAGTAATATCCTTTAGTTTCCTTAGGTTAACCAACAAAAATAACTTTGTCAGATTTTGGTGCTAACTTATAGGAGACAAGTCTCTTCACATAAGCTTCGCAACCCCAAATCTTCATGAAAGACAAATTTGGTTTTCTTCCATGTCACATCTCATGTGGGGTCTTAGGGGCCGATTTAGTAGGGACTATGTTCAGTGTGAACGTAGCAGTCTCTAGTGCATGTCCCCAAAAGGAAATAGGAAGGTCAACTTGACTCATCATCGAATGAACCGTGTCCAACAAGATTCTATTCCTCCTCTCGGATACACTATTCCATTGTGGTGTTCCGGGTGGAGTCAACTCTGAAATAATTCCACAATTTTTGAGATGATTGTCAAACTCTTGGCTTAAATATTTACCACCTCGATTGGATCGAATTACTTTAATAGTTTTGCCAAGTTAATTTTGTACTTCAGTTTGAAATATTCTAAATATCTCAAATGCTTCACTTTTGAACTTCATCAGATAGACATAGCCATATCTAGATAAGTCATCAGTGAATGTAATGAAATACCAAAATCCTCCCCTAGCAATGCTACTTAATGGTCCACATACATCTGTATGTATTAGGGGCAATAAGTCACTATCCCTTTCACTACTCTTAGTGTAAGGTGGTTTGATCATTTTTCTCAATAAACAAGATTCGCATATCTCGTATGATTCATAATCATGTGAGTCTAAAAATCCATCTTTATGAAGTTTAGAAATCCTTTTCTCATTTATATGACCAAGACGACAATGCCACATGAACGTGTTATTCACATCATTCGGTTTAGATTTCTTATTCACATGATAGATATCTTCAACATCATTTTGTTTCTCAACATCAAGGATATAAATGCCCATTAAATGAATTTGCAATACAATAAAGCATATCATTTAAAGACATAGAAAACTTCTTATTCTCAATAAAAAACTATATCCAGCATTATCCAAACAAGAAACAGAAATAATATTCCTACTCAAATTCGAAACATAATAACAATTGTTCAAAACAAGTACTAGTCCACTAGGTAAAGTAACATTATATGTTCCTACGGCTAATGCAGCAACTCTTGCTCCATTCCCCACACGTAGGTCCACTTCACCTTCTTTGAGTAGCTTTCTATTCTTTAGTCCCTGCACATTTAAACAAATGTGAGATTCACATCCGGTATTCAATACCCATGAACTAGAAATAGAAAGGAAAATATCTATCACATAGTTACCTGAATCAGTAGCAATCGTATTGCCCTTCTTCGCTTTTAGGCCTTCCTTATAAGCCTTAGAATTTCGCTTCCAATGACCAACCTCTTGGCAATGGTAGCAAATTGCATCATTTTGAGACACTTTGGGTCTAGCCTCTTCGGCAATGGCAACTTTTTCCTTAGGTTTAACAACCTTTGCTTTACCTATTTTGCCTTTCTCTTTGAACCTTATCCTTTGTTAATCATTAACACATTTGCAGTACTAGGCTTCTTGATATTTTTCTCTACAGTCTTAAGCATCGCATGCAATTCTGACAGATTCTTATCCATGCCACTCATGTTATAGTTCATAATGAAATGACTATAACCTTCAGGCAATGAATTCAATATCGTATCTGTTGCGAGTTCCAAACTCATAGGATATCCAAGCCTTTCAAGGTGCTCAATATATCCTTTCATCTTAAGGACATGAGGACCAACCGACTGCCCCTCTTGCATCTTCCATGCATTAAGAGCCTTCACCACATTATACCTCTCTTGCCTAGCTTGCACTTGGAACATTTCCTTTAAGCAATGTGCTAGGTCAAAAGTTGTTTCCAAGTGTTCAAGGTCCTTCTGAAGAGCAGTACACATAGTGGCAAGCATAAGGCAAGCAACATCATTAGAATCATCATCATGTTTCTTATGTCCCTCCCTATCTTCCCTTACAGCATTGGCAGCGGGTTCAGTAGGAATGGGTTCATCAAGAACGTACAATTTCTTCTCTTGCCTTAGAACAATTCTTAGGCTTCTGATCCAATCAGAATAATTTATACCGTTCTCTTCGAGCTTGTCCTTCTCAAGGACGGATCGCAGTGACAATGGTTGATTATTGTGAGATGCCATTCTACAATAAAACATGCAAACAATATGAACACATATAAGTATCAAAACATTTACCATCTAAGAGACAAATAATGTATTTCACAAATACTCCCACTAAATTATACACCTTCAAATACAAGCATGTATCATATAATTATAATGGGCTAAGATCCATATTTCACTTGATTTTGATTTAACTGAGTCAATGCCCAAAATCAAGTTATTTAGGTAGATAACACTTATCAATCATATCATATATTACTCTTAGAATTTTTTACGAGATTCTAGACATCATATGTCAACACATGTTTTAATCTCATCTATGCATTGGGTCAAAACTCTTTTGAAAGCACCAATTAAGTTCAACCTTTGTCAAACGTATGAGACACAGAACGATGCACCCAACTGAGTCGAAACTACATCAACCGTTATCTCATCTTGATCACATATTAAGATATAATGATGCGCCCAACTGAGTCGAAACTACATCAAAATACTCGAATATTTCACAAGTGTTCTAATCAAGGGGTGACATAAAACTTAAACATTTAAGAAGGTTTTTCTATATAGCAACAAACATCGCATGGTTGTATATGAAACTTATGTGTACATAACCATGAACATGGGATTTCACATAATATCCTACTTTAGGATCATACAAATAATCATGTAACAAATAACATTTATTAATTACATAATTATTCAATTCTCAAAATTTAAGGATTCAAATAATCATGTTAATCAAATTAAATATGACATCAAATCCTAAACAAATAATTTGTTTCAATTTGAGTATTTACTAATCTAATTAATCAAATTAAAAAGATCAATAACCTATATAGAAGATTAATTACATCGATCAACTATTAATCATAATCATGTTATATTGCATATAATTGTTTCACAAACAATACACATAAAATCATCAATCTATATCATATAGCATGTTAAAGCATATAATCCAATTATATCTAGCTTGCCAACTATCCCCTCCATCGGTCGCCCACACCTTCCCGACGGTCGCCCAGTAGAACAGTGGATTTTGGGCAATCGCCCACTATCCCCTCCGACGGTCGCCCAGCTGATCAGCTCCATATTTCAATCTGTTCTTTGTCTGTGACCCTTTAGGAATTATATTTTATGTTGATAGTGAGTTGAAACATCAATCTCACAAGACATAAGTGGTCTCTAGCAAGCCATTATGTCCACCCAATTAAATATAACATCAAAGCTTGATTCCTTGATAGATCAATGTCACAATCCCTTTGTCACACGATGTCATTTGAACATAAGTCATGGTCCACGACAACTTACATTGTTTAATGCTTTCTCGATTTCGAATATGCTGATAATCTAAGTGCATTTGATCTCTATCAAATCTCTTGAGTGTAGCCACACATTTCATCAACACTATTCATCGAGGGGCCCAAGCAGACATCTCTCTTAACGAGGGACAAATCCCATCTTGACTTATCATTCTTCTTTACAAGAATCCAGTCATGCCAACATAGCCCTTATTGCTATCCTATTAAAGATAGTGTTAGACTACATCAAATACAATGTTCATCATATGGAAGACGATAATAATCTCAGGTACTAAGGATTCCAATGACACGACTATCATGAGATTTAATCATGACATATATGACCATAGACCATGCATAAATCTCATAGATGAGTTGATCCAGTACCTTGCTCTCTAACAAGTACGCATAAGTGTAATGTGCATCCCGTTCCCCGGGGCATAGCCGAGTGGTAAAAGGAGGGGGACATAAGATTCTGGAGGCATGCAGCGTGGGTTCGATTCCTGGTGAAAGCAATTTGCTTTCTTCTGGGGTTGGACCTTGTATGTGATATTAGTTGACATGTTCTCAAACCCTGTGTCATTCGGGCACATCCTACGATTTACCTCCGCCAGTTACTGAGGGGCCGGTGGCTGGTGTTTCAGGACTTAGTCCGGCGAAGCCAAAAAAATTATGGGAAGGGAGTCAAGTTTGTTTTAAAATAAATACTATAATTAAGGCATCCAAATTTATCTTAGAAGGTCAAAAAATTATTTACTGCAATTTTAATGAAAATTAAGGAGGTCAAAACTGATAAAATTGCTAAATTTGGAGGTAAAATGCAATTTTTTTTAAATTTCAAGGTGCAAAATTTGACTACAAAATTACTCTTCCTAACTATGCATTGAGCTTTCTCAAACATAATTCCATTTGTTAGGTTTTTGGTGTTGCAGAGGAATTGATTACTCCTAATATTTAACTTGTGTTTCTCTTGCTCATTATGTGGCATGAGCTAACTACTAAATCTGTTATTTTCCTACTTTGAACATACATATTGGACCCTATCACATATTTTGATATATGGTGATATAGGGACAGACTAATCGTCCTACATTGAACTTTGGATGCTTTTAACAGTCAGAGAATCCATGTCATTTTTTTTTGGTTACCCAGGTTCCCAGCTTCGCCGGACTAATCCTGAACCAACAGGTACCGGCCCCTCAGTATATTGGCGGAGGTAAATCGCGGGATGTGCCCTATGCAGCTAGGGTGGCAGCACCCCTTATACTCCAGAGCCCCAAGGGAACCCTCCTACAAGGCATTTACATCACTCTTACATCACCAATTAGCTGCTCCAGCTGCTCCTGCCAAAGAGGCATTTGCATCACTCTTACAACACCAATTGGCTGCTCCAGCTGCTCCTGCCAAGATTCGAACTCCCCACACCGAGGTACAAGCCCAGCAATGCTGCTTCCTTAACTGCACGGATGTGCCCCGGGTGGCTCCTAAGGACCCTGAAACCAAGGTAGGAATTAAAGCCCAAAGAATCCCCTTGGGAGGACTCGAACCGGTGACCTCCCATTCGAAAAGCCACCATGATACCACAAGGCCAAGGCCCATTAGGTCCATGCCATATTTTTTCCACTTATGTTTGGAGAGTGAAGTTTATATTACTTTGATCTCTGACCCAATCTGGCTGATGAAGAGCCCAGGCGGCCTGGCTGTTACAACAATCCATCAATGATAAATTATGCCCCAATGTTTTACTCAAATTATTCTTTTGATTTCAAAATTTTGTGCAATTTACCCAAATTTGGATTGTTGCAATACAATATTCACCACGAATTGCCGAGATATAATAATGTTTTACTCAAATTATTCTTTTAATTTCAAAATTTTGTGCATTTTATCCAAATTTGGATGGTTGCTATTTGGCTCTTCCGACAAGTTCAAACAAAGTAGCTGTGTTTATCTAAAATAAGATGGAACTCCATTCACACTATTAGGTTAGGTGAGGCATTAGGTCAAAGGCACCCAACGAGACTAAAACTTGAGTTGAGGGAGAAAAGTGATGAGGTCCCATTTGAATTTTTATTTTTTTCATTGGGAGATAAAATTGATTTACAAGGATTTTCTAATACCTTGAAGGTTTATAAGGATCAATAATTTGCATTTTTTTTTGTTAAAATTGATTTGGGATTGGTATTTCATTTTATGGATCTTTTAAAATTTCTTGATTATTTCTCTGACCCATGAATAAACTGTAATCGACACACTATTACTCAGATAAAATGCATTTTATTATTTTTTATTGTAAAAGCAACAAATTATCGTTAATATTTTTTGAATTGTTAGACAATAAAAGATATCGACAAATAATTACTCCCTCCATCCCATTGATAATTTCACTCACTACAAGAAACACACTCATTAGGGTCGGCCCGTCACCGTCCCTAAAGCCCAATTTGCCGTCCCTAAAAGTATTTGGGTCGGCCTTAAGGACGGGACTTTGGGGTCCGGAATAAAGGGCGACTCTAATACTTTGGGACCCCCGTCACCGTCCCTAATAAGTTTTTAAAGACGGCATGCATCGGTCTTTAAAATTAATTTGGCGGGGATTATTTTGGAGCCAATTTGTTTTTGGGACGAGGTAATAGGGTCGGATTTGCCGACCCTAATATTAATTTAGCGCCAATTTAAATTTTCCCCGGGAAATTATTAGGGACATGCGTCGCCGACCCTAATATTAATTTAGCGCCAATTTATTTTTTGTCCCGGGAAATTATTAGGGACGCACGTTGCCGACCCTAATGTAATTTTGCGCCAAAATATAATTTTGGAGGGAAAGATTTAAGGTCGGCTTTCAACGACCCAAACAAGCTTGTTTCCCAAAATATAAATCTTAATCATCAATATGAACTACTCCATTCGTCTCAAAATGAATTGAATGTTCATTCTTTTATATATACTAAATGAATTGTAATTATATAATAAAACCAAACCTAAAAATCAAAATTCAAACACACTTTGCAATAAAATTGCTATTATAGATCAAAAGACAACTATTTCATTAAGAAAAACTCAACCTAATTTGGTACTACTGTCTGTCTGCCAAGATCAAAAGGACATCATAAATCTATAACACATCCATGCTTAGTTCAACCACTTAATATTTGAACAAAAAATGTCTGCCAAAACTCAGTAAAACTATGATAAACAAAATAAATGCATCAACGTTGATAGTGCTTAACTTGGTTGCTCAGCATCTACGATCTTTTTCCTTCACATATCTGCGATGAGGAAAAACGCAATTCAAATTTAAGTCACAATTCATCAACAGCATTTCATTTCGGATGGAAAACCATTAAATACCATCTTCAGTGGTTACTATAAACTTCATAATATCACAAGACTTGCACAATTTACACAGTCAAAGAAGCCAGTAATGTCAAATGACCCACAACTTAAACAAAGCAAGCATGTGAATTATGAATGTATCGAGAGGGTGAGTGGCAGCAGTGCCTAAAGTGAGAGCCCCTATGGCAGCAAGCATGTGAATTATGAATGTCTGGTTCTTCAAGAATTCATTCATCCGAAATATTACCGAAGTACTAAGATTACTGACCCAAAGATAAGAGTTGACAACAAAAAGCACGACCAAGAATAAAACCAAATACTAAAGGATCGAACAGCTACAAGACATCCGTAATATTAAGACGACCAGTGGACCAAAACTGAGAAATCAAAAAAAGCAAAGAAGGTTAGAATGCAACAACAATGTGGGGTCATATTACTCCATCAAAATATTAGTGCACGTTTGTTAAACAATAATCATGATCTTTCCATGTTCCTTGAACTGTTCCGTAATGAAATTGGCATAAACGTGACATGGAACGACCGTTGTTGCATGCCAAACAAGCACTTGACATTTTGACAAATGATCCAAAAAGACCGGACAGTACGAGAACATTTAAAAGACAAAACCCACAATAGTATCACTTGCAGATAACACCTAGAAACCCCATAATTCAAGACAGCTGAAGTTCATGCTAAGTAGGATACGCAAGAATGAGACAACAGGCGAGACTTTCAATCAAACAGGTGGTGGGCATTATCACTGGACCCAAATTGCTTTAAGTAAAGCTAATTATACAAGTATCAAAAAGGTCAATGTTTCAAAAAAATATCCCTAACTGATGGATGATATTTTTTGTGCAACAAACATCCTCGTTGTCAAGGGCAAAGCTAGGGGAATAAAAGAAGCATATAAAAAGATAAATACAAGGTGACAATTTTATTGCTTGTATCAATGGTGGATCATATTGAATTAGAAGAGAAAGCATGTACCTCTATATCAACTGATTTCTGGTGTTTGACCCGCCACTTGAATTCCCGCGGATTGGAGTTGAACCATTTGAATTTATCCCTGCAGCATTCAATGCCTGAATAACTCGAGCCTCAGAATCCATTGCAGATCGCTGAATAACTTATAATAAAGCCTTCAACGAAGCCATTTCACTCCTTATCTCCTCCTCGTAACGGTCACGTGCTGCATCACGAAGATCACGCTCTAGATCACGCTCTGCAAGCAGACGATCACGTTCTGCAAGTTCTTCCCTTAATTTTGCAAGGTCAGCCTCAAACTCCTGAATAGATGAAGGCGATGTCCCATCCAATGTTGCAGATGAGGTATACCCTAATCTAGTACCCACGCCACCACACAGAACTCGTCCGTGTCCATCATTTCCGATTATATCTACGAAAATCCTTTCCCTTTTCTCTGGATCATCTTTTTCCTCTTCTGGTAGCTCATCAAGGCGTCTTTCAAATTGTTCCTGTAACAGAATTCAAAACAAAAAAAAATTGACTACAAAAATAGATATGAGGACAATAAATGTTAGAAATCGAGCATAATTCATGATATACATTTATGCCAGCAGCTCCATCATCTTCGGTGAATTTTCCTTTCTTGGCACGAGTTGCTCTCCATATGCTAATTCCATCTGTAGGCTCATTATTTTCTTTTCTCTAATAAGCCATTTGTCAGCGCACCAAAAATAATATAAGATAGTAGTTAGCTAAGTTATAAAATAATTCATTAAAATAAGTAAACTACTTTAGTAAACATAACAACACTTACCTTATGGACAATATTTGGAATTGAATTCCTTCCAATTCGAGGATAGGCATTTAGGTTACCTCGATTGTCCATGTTTCGCATTGAAATTTCCTGTAAAAATCAATAACGTCATGTGAAAAATATGTTCACAAACAAATATATCAATTCATACGAACTCATGAATAATTACATACTTGTGTCGATTCCATACTCCAGTAGCTCACTAATTCTGACCATTGATCGGGTTGGACTTCTGGAGGTACAACAAAACAATGTTCAGGATCATCTTTAAAGGGTGTGAAGTACTTTTTCTTCAGTTCGTACTTAAATGATTTCCAGGACTTGTTTAGTTTTTTGAAGCAAAGCTTCTTAAATCCGTCAGGTGCATTGGTGTTTGCCTGCAAAACAAAGAGTTAAAGAATGTTTAATTAACTAGAAATAAAGGGAGAGCAGCAACAAGAAGAATCAAAATTAAGTGTCATTGCTCACCTTAACATCTTTCCAAATATTTTCAAGAGCTTCCTTTTTCATTCCATCCCATGAAGTCCAATCTAATGGGAACCAGTTGCCATTTCTTGCACATTTTCCAAGATGACTTGCTAACTTGGCACCATTTTCACCTAAATAATTATTATCTTTGTCCCATTCGATGATTTTCTTTTCATCTCCCCACCCGTCCCATAACTGTGCTCGGCCCCTACCTTTTCTTTTACTCGTAGAATCACCATCAGTTTCATCTAGTCCAAAAGAATACTATTAAGTTCAGAAAGCAGTTAATCTCAAGGTATATGACAAGTTTACACTCAACCAGTCCATGGTTAGGATACAATCAGTCTGTGTCAGATTTACCCTAAATTAGTGCCATTTGAATTTGATATTTATTTCCAGATTTATCAGAGTGGTTGGATGAAAGTAACAATCAAGAAAGAACATAGACATGCAGGTTAAGACACAGGGATCATAACTGCCAGAGAAAGAGTGTGAATGAGAACTGAGAAGTGAATGTTTATTTGGATGAGTAGTAAACTAGAAGGGATCAAACAAGAAACAGTATTAGCATTAATAAGATAACATAAACTTTCTCAGGGAGCAGTAAAATGAAAGAAAACTGGTTACTATGGTTCCAAAACTCTATAACATCAGACCAACAATGCCAGATAAGAAGTTCTAAGTGGAACATTAACTAGGTACCGCAAAGACCAAAACTAACATACACGGATATAACTAACCATGACAGGTTCTGGCTTGAGCTTGATGGAACTAAAAATGAGTAATGTTCATGTAGCTGAATGAACAATCTGATCATTCAGCTTAATAGAATTAATAGAATTTCTCTTCAGCATCATTATACTCTATGATAATCATCTTCTCATAAGTTACTCATAAAATGTCATATCGAATTGAAACACGATGATATGCTACAACAATATTAATTCTTGTTAAGCTGAATGAACAATCTGATCATTCAGCTTATAACTGATGGATTATTGATTTATTAGTCTGTTATAACAGCTTACCTACTTCACCACATATTCTCATTTGTGATAACTCAGTTTGCAAGCATATAAAAACAAACAAACTTATTGCCAACAAAAGCACTTAAGTGGGGGCAGATCATAGCCTGCAATACTTACAAGGACTACACAAAGTTTTTAAGTTATATAAACAGAGGCCACAATTGGTTTAAAATAACTTAAACGAAATTGGTCATATTGGGTAAAGTAATGCAATTACCTGCTAAATTATCACTATGCTCGTTATCCTCGGGCGATGGTTGCGAAAAAGCATTACGAATTTGTCTTCGGACTAAAGGACCGTGCTCTTTTTCCCATTCATCAACTAACTCTTTCATACGCTTAGCATGCCCATTTGGACGTGTAGTTACTATCACAGATGATCCACCCGATGACCCTCCAGTTGACCTTCCACCGGCTCTATTATTATCCATGGACCGAGAAGTTCTTAGACTGATCTTCCTGCACTTATTATGGACAGAGATGTATAAAACTCTTAAAAATAAATGAAGTATAACATGTAACTATATGCAAATAATAAAGCTCAAGAAATAAATCACTGATTGTAATAATAGCAAATTAAAATTGTCGCACAAAAAAATAACTCAAAATGTTTTTGTTAGAACCATAAGCCTAATTTATAATCAGGTTTTCGCTTTCATCCATCTCATCCATGTCAACATCATCATTCTCTCGGTATTGTTGTGTCAACTACAATTCCATCTACGCCTTGTCGCGCCCACGAGGTGCTTTGATGTAGCTCCGGCCGCCACTCTTGAATGGCTCCACTCGAGTGACTTCTATTTCTTCTTCAGCTATTGAGTACTTATCAAATTTATCTCTTGGATTCATTCGAGCAACAACATGCCAATCCTGATCTATAGGATCTTGCACATAAAATACTTGATCTGCTTGGGATGCTAAAATGAAAGGTTCATCGCCTGACCGATTATCTTTATATAACAAATGGTTGAAGTTCACTAGTGTAAAGTTTAATTCATCGACCATCTTCCCTCCCCGTGTGTTGACCCAATCACATTTGAACAACACAAATTTCAAACCATTCAGATACTGAATTTCAAGTATATCGGTTAATACCCCATAATACACAACATCCCCAGCACGAGGATTTGAATCTCTACTGCTGGAATAACTCATTTGAGTTGCCTTTAGAACAACACCACTATTTTGTGTTTTCCGACGCATATCTAGCTTTTTCGTTCGAAAGCGAAAGCCAGATATTATATAAGACTTATAACGATATGCATTTTTTCGAGGACCCAGAGCCAAACTCCTTATTTCATCTGTGATCTGGTCATCATTAGCATTCTCACTTACCTACAATCAGTAAACAAAAAATAAGATAGCCATTTTCACCTAAATAATTATTATCTTTGACCATACACAAATCTTACATGATTGCGTAACCATAAATGAAACTCCTCATTATGCTTACGATTAACAAGATGCTTTTGCGAGTTGAGGGGGTACAATGCCTTGAGCTCAGAAATGTGTTTTCTGCCAATAAAATAGTCATTATTAGCGATTTATAACACAAGTCATATATACTTAAGTTTCTAGTTAAAATTAACTTACTCGATGAACGGTGTCAATGCCTCAAAGTTTCCGAGCACATATCGATGTGCTTGTTTGAATGTGATATCATCAAGCTCAACCTCTACCCTTTTCCCCAATCCTCGACCATATTGTTCACCTCTGTCGTCATTTCTTGCAACCCGATTGGACCTTGTTTCCACATTATCATCAATATACCTTGTACAGAAAGTCATGCATTCCTGTAAAAGGACATTTTTAGCAATTGACGCCTCAGGCCGAGCTCGATTACGCATATAGAGCTTAAGCGTGTGGAGATATCTTTCCATTGGGTACATCTAACGATAAATTACTGCCCCTGCCAAACAAAGCTCATTTGCCAAATGTATAGGCAAATGCTCCATGATATCAAAGAAACTTGGGGGAAATATCTTTTCAAGACTACAGAGAGTAAGAGCCATGCGATCTTCAAATTTATCTAAATCAGCCAAAGTATTCACACTTGAGCATAACACTGCAAAACAATTACTCAACTCAATCAATGCTTGTACAATGTGCTTTGGTAGAACTCTTCTTGCAGCTATGGGAAGTAATTGTTGCATTAAAATATGATTTTCATGGCTCTTAAGTCCCCAAATAGTTCGTTCTTTAACATGCACACATCGTGAAATATTAGACGAGTAACCATCAGGGACTCTAACATCTCTTAACACTTTTAAGAATATTTCCTTCTCTCTGTTAGTCATTGTAAACTCTGTCGCTGGTATATAGTCTATATTTGCCCCTCGAGGATGAGGATGTAACTCATGCCTAATATTCATGTCTCTTAGGTCTTTCCTGGCTTTCGCGTGGTCCTTTGTTCTCCCCTTAACACCAAGCAATGTAAACAAGACATTATCACATACATTTTTCTCAATATGCATAACATCAAGATTATGGCGAATTGCATTGTGCTCCCAATATGGCAATTCCCAAAAGATGCTTTTCTTCTTCCAGTTATGTATTTTATCAGCCCCCTTCTCTCTTTGTTCCCTATTTCTCTTTCTGAGCACATCTTCTTTCTTGTACACAGTTTCAATGTCATAGTCATTTAATTGTTGTAATAACTCAGATCCTGTGAGCTTACGAGGGGCTGGCCTAGTATTTACTTTGCCATCAAAAGCTATTTTTTGATTCCTAAACCGGTGACGTGTAGGTAAAAACCTGCGATGACCCCAATAGCAAAATTTACGACAATGACTCAATTTTGTTGCCTGATTATCTATGTTGCAAACAGGACATGCAAATTCTCCTTTCGTACTCCAACCAGATAAGTTAGCATATGTAGGAAAATCATTAATTGTCCACAACAAGGATGCTTTCATTTGGAAGAATTCTTTGTTAGATACATCATATGTAGATACCCCAGCCTCCCATAATTCTTTCAACTCCTCTATGAGTGGCTGGAGATAGACATCAATATTATCCAAAGGCCCTTTCGGTCCATCAATGAGCACTGACAAGATGAAGTTTGACTCTTTCATACATAACCATGGGGGCAAATTATAAGGTATGACAACAATAGGCCAAGTACTATGAGAGACGCTCATATTTGCAAAAGGATTAAAACCATCAGTTGCTAGTCCAAGCCTAATGTTTCGACTTTCACTAGCAAAAGATGGGTAACGGTGATCAAATCTTTTCCAGCAAATGTAATCCGTGGATGCCTCATCACACCGTCCTCGATCCGTTCTTCCTTATGCCATTTCATAAGTGGAGCTGTACGAGAGCACCAAAAGAGTCTTTGCAATCTTGGCTTTAAAGGCCAATACCTAACTTGTTTTTCAGCTACTCTTTTAACCGGTGCACCATCACTTGTACCTTGATTTTCGCCCCCAATTCCACTTTGACTTTCAATACTGCTCTTATATCTAGATGCACATCAAATTTCACAAATTTCTAGATTTTCTGCATCATTACGAAATAGCATACAACTATTTGGACATGCATCCCAAGTCTCATACTTGAAACCCAAGTCTGAAGTTAGCTTATTAGCCATATAATAAGATTTTGGAATTTTTGCTAAAGGGAAAATCTTTCTTAAGAACTTCAAGATTTGCGTGATAGCTTTATTTGTCATATTATTGACCTGCTTTATATTCAAGAGCTCGACAACAAATGAGAGTTCTGTTACTCCTTGAGGACAATTTTCATACAACTCGCTCTCGGCATCCTTTAAGCGTCTATAAAACTTTCTAGCATTTTCATTGGACCCCATAACATCATCAAAATCTTCAAAAGCATCATCATCATTATTTATGGGTTCATCATATGTTTGTTGTTCATCAGATATTGGTGGAACCCCCATCCCCTCTTGGACTAACGAGACCATATTGGAGGTTACATCAACAACCTCAACTCTTGTAGCAGCATCTAACATGTCCTCCTCTAAAATATGAGAATTTCTATTCAATTCATGTGAAAAGTTCTCCCCATGATGATCCCAATTTGTGTAATGTTTATCAAAGCCATGCATCTCTATATGTATCTTTACCATCTCAAGGTTTCGGTAATAACGATTCCGACACTTGCTACACGGGCAGTAAATCACGTCTCTCGCGATATCTTTCTCCCTAAATGCAAAGCTTAGGAAAGCATCAACCCCATCTTTATATGACTTTGAAGTCCGATTTCGTAATGCAATCCAAGTCTTATCCATAACTACTTTAATGAGCTGTTAACATATACAAACACATAATATTAATCACTTAGAAAATTATAAGTAAACAAGTACTTTCTTAGTATATAACATGCCTACGCAAAACATACTTTGAATGGTAAAACTATAATATAATGTCCA
The DNA here is from genome assembly GCA_022495995.1 of Adenophora triphylla var. japonica. NCBI lineage: Eukaryota > Viridiplantae > Streptophyta > Magnoliopsida > Asterales > Campanulaceae > Adenophora > Adenophora triphylla. The sequence goes on from JAFEMH010004243.1 coordinate 179,091, forward strand.
TCGTAAAAAATAACCAGATCCTTCATATAAGAATCAGGCATTAATATTAACATAAAGGCAAGTGCCAATATATTTGCCATGAAACAAGTTGGAGTAGAAACCAAAGATATGATATGATATGATATGATGGATCCTATTGATTCCCATGTCTGTCTTTATTGACTTGGAAAGTCCAGCTTTTACTATAATAATGCATTTATTTTGAAATTAACAATGGATTAAGATTTTGTTGGATAGCATAATGCACAGTTGCTGATATGTTATATTCCTTCTGCCTTAAATTGCATGATAATTTTTTCTAATTTATTTTGATAGAAACATATAATATTTTTATCCATCACATGAAATCAAGAGATGCCAATTCATTAGCTAGTAGGAAAACATGAAGCCGAGTGCCGACACATGCATCATATTAGTATATAGTAGAGGATGAGATGATTTCATCAAGTCGCTGTTTTGGTCAATCATCTTCAATATTTCATTTTCTGTAATTAAATTTAATAGTTATTTTTTTTGTGAATCAAACAAACAAAAATAAAAAACGTGATTTTAGTTCAAACTACAGGTTTGGCATGTCAATTTTATCAGAAAGGGGCATAAAGAGTTTTAATATTGATTTAATCATTGATACATGTTTATCAGACCCCATGAGAGAGTTGTCCATCAAAACAGAGAAGAACTAGAAGAAAAAAAAGATGATGTAAAATGATACCCGTGGACAAGGAATTTACTTCTCTGAATTTTACTTTTCTGTTGTTGGTTGTGTCCCGAGTCATTTAAGTTCCACACATTTTCATTGTATTTTGTAAAACGCAGATAATAATGATTTCTACTCTTCGTATTCATGGAACTTTGTTGTAGAATGATTCTACCTACTTCGGTGCTATTGTTGGACGGGTTGCTAATAGGATTGGAGGAGCTCAATTCACCTTAAACGGAACTCATTATAAGCTAGATGCTAATGAAAAGAAAAATATGCTTCATGGTAAGTGATCTTTTTTTTTCGTTCTTTCATTTCCTCTGTTTGCATTATTAAAGAACAATTTTGTATTTCATCCCACAAATACTAGGTGGACACATAGGATTCAGATCCTTCATATAACATACTGCAATCATGAAAGTTCATAGAAAACAGGGGTTTGTTGATAAACTTCCACGACCCAACTCCACAAGGGAAGGGAAGGAAAGGAACCTCATTTTTAGTTATCCATCCACCCGTGTTGATGGATTCCATAACTCTTATTGATCTTGAGAAAATCTCATCAACCCATTCCCTTATAAAGCTTGGTTGAAAACATTATCTGGGCAGGCATAAAATACTTTGAATAAACATTAGTATGACTCAAAATTTGATGACATATATATGTGACAGTTTGGTATTGATATAGTATACAACTCAATACTCAAAGATTGCGGGTGTGTAGTGGTGCCTCATCCCGTAACTATTAATCAAAGTCAGGTCACAGTAACTCTTACCTGGAGTCACAAAAGTTATAATGAAATCACTAAAGCTTTGTTTCACTCAGGTTTGTCATGTTTAACAAAAAAGTATTAGATAACATTTTTAAAGATAAAATTTCCATGCTTCCAACAAAGACCAGTTATTTCCTATATATCCTACAGACAACTTAAATCACCCAAACAGGGAAAACAGCTCCCATCTTGACGACAGTTAAAGCACCAGGACTATTTGATATGGTAGAATGCATTACCAGTATGTGTTTTCAAAATAATTAACAAGGGACATCAGTCACATCATCAATTACTACGGGGCTGTTAATTTGTACAAGCACTGTAAGAGAAGAGCCGGCGTAAAGTCTGTGGTTACTAGATTCAGAATTGTGGCCTGGATACCGATAAAACATATTTGTAAGTGTCGTTCTAAGGCTGCACAATGTAAACCCTTCCTATATTTTAAATCAGTAATGAGTCGTGGTTCACTCGCCAGCAAAAGCAAACTTTTTATAGATGGCAGTAACATAATTATATTCATAATAACACAAGGCAAACTTTTTAAATCAGAATTTAAGCATACAACGCTCTGCACTAAAAATATGATACAGATTAAACATATGGACCGCTGTTTACAAAAATAGGACTAATTGCAGAACGATTACAGAAATAGGACGATTTGGGTCAAGGAAACTGACGTTGCAGAAGCTATTAACAAAAAAATTCATTACAAATAAGTAGAGAGAGAAAGTACCTTGACGATTGCAGAGAACGCGGATGAAATCGATTAGAGAGGGGCGAGAGAAACCTTGACGATTGTAGAGAACGGCTAATGAACAAGAAGAATCGAACAATAGATGGGATTATTACGGTTTACAGAGGCAAATCTAACAATAGAGGGAAACATTGACGACGATTGCAGAACAATAGAGGGATACCTTGACGGACGATTGCAGAAACCTTGTTGACGACGACGACGATTGCAGAAACCTTGAGAACGCCGATCGCAGAGAAGAGAACGACAGGAGTGGAAGTTGGCGTGAGATTGAGGGTTTCGTGGGTTTACTTTGAAAATCCTTTTGATTATAGCATATTAAACTGACCTAGACTCTTTTAAAATTTTAGGAGACCCGCTCTGTTAGTCCTTAAAAATCAGTTTTGGGTCTTTAATATATAAACCAATTTTGTACGTGCTTAGCCGACTTATTAAGGAGACAATAGGGACTAGAGAATTCTCCCGACCCAAAAAATTCAGTCCCTAATAATGTCTTTTTTTGTAGTGACTTTTTGTCAAAACGGGTGTCCGTTAAAAGCTTCACCTTTCCTAAAATGGCAAAAAATCTTTACTATTCCACCCACTAATTATCTCTCCTACTTTACTTTTACACTCACAACACTTTTCAAATTTACTATTTCCTCCACTCATTCTCTCTCCTATTTTACTTTTATTCTCACAACACTTTCTCCTCTTTTCTATTTTCCTTAATTTGTGTGCCAAGCCCAAAATGGTGAACTAATCAACAGGACGGAGGGAGTATATTTGTAGATCTCTTTCATTCTCCGTGTGTGTGTAGTGACTATATTTACCAATCACTTTTCTTTAATAAAATGAATAAACATACAATTTATTAATTAATCTTATTGATGAGCCCGAACCTGCTGGACCGGGCCCACGCTCGGTCTGGTAAAAGGAACCTGTGTCGTGGCATTCTCTAGACCGCTGGAGTCAAGACCGCGGACAGATAGACCCTTGAGGTTAAGACCGCGTTCCTCTCCGCATCATCCTTCTCAAAGACCGGAGGGATCCTGACCGCTAGAGCTGTGCCCGCAGGAGGTATGACCGCTCCATCCGTGCCCGCGTCAAATACCTTTGACCGCGCCTAAGATGTTGACCGCGGGCTCATATCTGCCTCCCGGTTATCTCACCTGCGTCCCGGTTAATGTCAAGCCTTACTGAGCACGTTAGCTTACTGACTCTGACATACAAGTTGCCGGCTCCCCCATCAAGCATTCAATGCGGCTCAGACAGGCGCCTACTATTTCATTTAATGCGCCAAGCCATATACACGGCTCATGTCCCTTTCAGCCATGTCCCCTTTACAGTCAATGTTCCCTCCCTGACAGGGCCAATTAGCTGCGGACACGTGTAGGTGGTCAAATACCAAAGTGCCCTCTAGGGCTGATCTCATTGCTTACATCAACAAGCACCTCTCCATTGCCTATAAATAGAAGACCTTTGTCCCCTTGGGCAAGGTAAGTTCCAAATATATTGAGTAAGCCATATTACTCTAAACCCTAAACACACACACACACACTCCAAGACATTCAAACGTCTTATATATCTCAGTATTCTTACTCTCACACCCGAGGGCCTGAGTTGGAGTAACATCCAACTTTGACCTTAACGGTGCTTGTTTGTGTTGTGTTCTAGGTACAATAAACCACCAAATATATCAAGCCAGATATCCTTGAACCGCTCTTGACCCTGAAAAGCTTGGCGTCATCAGTGGTTCCATTGCCGGGAATTACGACTTTCATTTGTTTTCCCGTTTAAAAATCTTTGTTTTCAGGCACACTTTGTGTCCTAAACAGCTGACTGTCAAAAGACACTTCTTTTCAGTCATTCTCTTCTTTTTAGAACATGTCTAAAACTTTGCAAAATGCTGGCCATTTGACCATTGAGGAGGATAACCAAGCCTCACCTTCTAATGTCAATAAGGGTAAGGCTACAACCTCCGTTTTTAACAGAATGGGGGCACGTTCTCATCCACAACACAACCTCTCCCCTGGTCAGAGGACTATACACAAACTAACCGACGAGATAAGTGCTGAGAAAGTGTAAGTACCCAAATCTGGCTCATGCCTTCCGGTTAAATTTCCCGGCAATTTCGGTAAGTTTTCCGGTAATTCCCCAGACCTTCCCAGCGTTCCGGAAACATTCCGGAACTGTTTTTTATTAAATAAGGGCTGAAGAGGATCCTTCCTAATTAAGAAACACGTTTTTCTTAATTAGGAAGGAGGGTTCTAGAATTTGCCACCTTGCATGGTTCTAGAAGAATAACATTTCGATCTGTCTCGCGATCTCCGTCATTCCAAGGTGGAAGAATGACATTTCGCTCTATCTTTCGATCTCCGTTATTCCAAGGTGGAAGAATAACATTTCAATCTCTCTCGCGATCTCCGTCATTCCAAGGTGGAAGAATGACATTTCGCTCTCTCTTTCGATCTCCGTCATTCCAAGGTGGAAGAATGACATTTCGATCTCCCTCGCGATCTCCGTCATTCCAAGGTGGAAGAATGACATTTCGCTCTCTCTCTCCTTCGATCTCCGTTATTCCAAGGTGGAAGAATAACATTTCGATCTCTCTCGCGATCTCCGTCATTCCAAGGTGGAAGAATGACATTTCGCTCTCTCTTTCGATCTCCGTTATTCCAAGGTGGAAGAATGACATTTCGATCTCTCTCGCGATCTCCGTCATTCCAAGGTGGAAGAATGACATTTCATTCTCTCTTTCGATCTCCGTCATTCCAAGGTGGAAGAATGACATTTCGCTCTCTCTCCTTCGATCTCCGTTATTCCAAGGTGGAAGAATAACATTTCGATCTCTCTCGCGATCTCCGTCATTCCAAGGTGGAAGAATGACATTTCGCTCTCTCTTTCGATCTCCGTTATTCCAAGGTGGAAGAATAACATTTTGATCTCTCTCGCGATCTCCGTCATTCCAAGGAGGAAGAATGACATTTCGCTCTCTCTTTCGATCTCTGTTATTCCAAGTTGAAGGAATAACATTTCGATCTAGTCAAAGCTTGAACTACGATCAAGGCTTGATTCCTCCGGGATACGTAGGTAGCCTTTTATAAAAGGTCCAGCCATCCGACCACTTTGGTCACCCTGTTCCTTCGTCACTCCTCAGTGATGAAGTAATCCCTCATAGAGACCACCTTGGTCATTTCTAGCATGTCCCCAATAGGATCAATTGCTTGACCTCCTAGGTCATTTTCTATTTTCCCCAGCAAGAGACCAGTTTTCTCTTCTCCCTTCCTCAGCGGATCTTATTCCGAACTACGACCTGGCTTGATTCCTCCGGATACGTAGGTAGCCTTCCAAAAGGTGCAGCCACTCGACAGTCTCGGTCATCTAATCCGTCTCGGCATTCGCCGAGATCGGATCCTTTTCTATCGACAACCCCACTTGCCTTGCAAGTGACGTTGCCGAGGGCTTCGTAAGTACCCAAATCTGGCTCATGCCTTCCTTAAATTTCCGGCAATTTCGGTAATTTTCCGGTAATTCCCTGTACCTTCCCAAATGCTCCGAAACATTCCGGAACTTTTATTAAATAAGGTCTGAAGAGGATCCTTCCTAATTAAGAAACACGTTTTCTTAATTAGGAAGGAGGGTTCTAGAATTTGCCACCTTGCATGGTTCTAGAATGCTGAGTCATTCAGGATAAGCCCGCACGGCTGCATTAGCTCGCTGCTCTTAGCCGCACGGCTTCATTCACCTTATCCAGATTACCTATAAATAGAGGCCTCCTCTACCCATTTCAAGACACAACATTACCACCCCAAAAACAATACATCCACAATCAGTCACTCCCAAGACGTGAAGAATATTGGTGAAGGCTCAAGAAGGTGAAGAAGAAGCTAAAGAAGCCATCTCCCTCCTCCTTGAAGACCCAAGACCAACCTCTCCTCCTAGCTCCGTCCGAAGAAACAAAGGAAGCCATTGGTAACCTCGCACGCCCTAACCTTGCATTTTAATTAATATACTTGCTCATTGCATTCATATATCTTGCTTGGGACTTGGCATTCATAGTTAAAGATCATATCTTTATCATCCCCTTCCCCTTTTGCATGCATTAAGACATCATAAAAATGTAGTCTTTTTCATAAAGGTGCATCCTTTGCACCTAAAACCCCCATTTTCAAATAAAAATGTCATCTTTATGCATCATTTGCATATAAAAATCCAATCTTTTCAATAAAAATGTATCCTTTGCATTCAAAAACCTTTTCCAATGCATCATTTACATAAAAATCCTATCTTTATGCATCACTTGCATAAAGATCATTTCTTTCAATCAAAAAGCATCATTTGCAACCCAAAAATGTCATCTTTTCATTAAAGAGTCATTTTTCATCATGCATTTCCCCTTTCCCCCAACCTTGGAACGGACCGGTGTAAAAGATCCTATCTTTACATCGTTCCTTCCATTAAAGGTTCCATATTTCTTTAGAAAGGGACACCTTGAACCCTATATCTCCGATTATCGCTTAAGAAAGAGTATGAAGCATCTATACGAGCTCGACCGTCTTAAAGCGTAGGATTGATGGGCTAAGGACCCTCCTTTTCTAAAGAACCTCATCTTTGACCAAAAGAGAGTCATTCTCTCGATCACGCAAGTCCCGAGGGTCCCGAGGTTAAAATGCGATGATCACAAGTCATAAGATGAGGACGGGATCATAATCCCAAATACATAAAATTCCAAGGAATCCCGAGCGACAACCAACAAATGGTTTGTACGTCCGGAAGACAACTTGGGACACCCCCCCTTTTTTTTCTCAAACACATGCACACAAGAAAGCACGCAAGCAAGCACGATTACTGAAATCTTGGGAGACTTGCTCCGGCAAGGCACTTTGGGTGAACGCCAAACGTTCTTCCCAAGGGGTAACTTAACCTCCGAACCCAAGTAAAAACCTTTTTTTCAAAGTTTTGAGGTAATCAAAATGGCGTGGCGACTCCGTTTTTCAAATAACTCGGATGTCTTCAAACTCGCGTGAATCCAACAAAATTTGGGCACCACATTCACAGTTTGGCGACTCCGCTGGGGAATACCCAAAGGAGAAAAGCTTCTATTTTCAAAACAAAAAAAATTGATACTCGGTATATAGGTGGAAACCACTTACCCTTCCTGTACACTCCCTGACGTGGGAGTTGGGATAACCGGTGGTTTAACAATCCCACGTACCAGTATCCCTTTTCGAATTATTTTTTTTGAAAAATAAAGAAAGCTTTTCCCTTTGAGCGGGTTAGACTCCCGTCGTCGATTTCATTAATCGTGCTTGCTTCCTTTACCTTGCATTGCATCATTTGCATCTTGGATTTCGTGCATACTTTGAGCATAAAAAATAGCAAAAGGAGTGGAACCTGGAAAATTGATCCATGCAGTCGTACGGCTCAATCCTCCTTGGATTCTGACCGGGCGACCTCAGTGGCAATTCCACCAGAAAATTAAGGTTAATCTGGCGCCCTAGCAGCTTGGGGCTACTCACCATGATCGATCGGGGCTCCTGTAAAATTTACGTGCTTACGTGTTGCATTTTCCCCGTCCCGAAAATCATTCCTTTAAAACACATTATGAAAATCTCTGTTTTAACTCAAAAGGAACATTTTTAGGAGACCGCACACTACGCGCACCGATATATCCCGTACACTTTGCACGCACGTCCTTCAAACCCGAGGGTGGTTCCACTGCAGCCACGGACAGCCTTACGATGCTCCCGGCGCGCACGGAATCATCCCAACCTCCCCATGGCAAATGTCGACCAATGCACAACCGTGTCACACGTTTCAAAACCGTGACTTTTGGTTGGTTTTTGGTCTAGTCCGTGTCATATAGCCCAGCTTGCATACCCTCGTAAAGGTCAAGCCTTAGTTCATAACGGAGGAAGAACTCTGCCAAAATTCCGACAAGGAAAAATTGGCGAGATCTCAACTCCGACATTGACTATTGACCTTGACCTGCACGGAATGCGTAAGAGTCAAGACCGAGTCTTTGCCAAGAAATCAAAAGATCTTTCGCTCAAGCGAAGCTCTGCCAAAATTCCGACAAGGAAAGATTGGCAAGATCTTGACCCGGCATTGACTTCGATTCTAACTCACGCCCGGCGTATGCAACGAAGTTCAATGTGACACTGTGTCATCCGGCTTTTGCCGCCCGACCCATGCCTATTATCTTCTCGGACATTACCGAAAGTCAAAACGTCATTCGCTCAAGCGAAATTCTGCCAAAATCCTATCAAGGCAGAAAGACGAGACTTTCCCGGTATTGCCTTGACTATAATCCGCATCGCTCGTGCGTTAAAAGGTCATATGACCTGCTAGACCCATTAGGAGCATTCTTTACTCTCGGTCGGTGGGATCCGCGTGCCCTATAGGACCCTCGCCCGGGGCTGTCCACCCTGGGAGGTCGAAATACAGGTGGAATACGAGGGGCTTATAGACGTAGTAACGGAACCCACTGATCCAGGATCTAGAGTAGTTGCGAAAAAGAAGGGCAAACCCCCCTTTTCCAACCAAATAGGAATAAATAAAAGACATGATTTTAAGTAAACTTGAACAATTAATGTAATCATAATTGCATTTTCCTATCTCTGATATCCCTAATCGAGACCTCCTCGGTCCGATTTCCGATCTTCCATCTCCCGACCTTTCATGGTCAAATCCCTAATCGTGACCTCCTTGGTCCGATCTTCGATTTTTCATCTCGACCTTTCATGGTCAAATTCCTAATCGTGACCTCCTTGGTCCGATCTTCGATTTTTCATCTCGACCCTTCTGCGGTCAAATCCCTAATTGTGACCTCCTCGGTCCGATCTTCGATTTTCTATCTCGACCTTTTACGGTCAAATCCCTAATCGTGACCTCCTTGGTCCGATCTTCTATTTTTCATCTCGACCCTTCCGCGGTCAAACCCTAATCGAGACCTCCTCGGTCCGATTTCCGATTTTCTATTCCGACCTTTCACGGTCAAACCCTAATCGAGACCTCCTCGGTCCGATTTCCGATTTTCTATTCCGACCTTTCACGGTCAAACCCTAATCGAGACCTCTTCGGTCCGATTTCCGATTTTCTATTCCGACCTTTCACGGTCAAACCCTAATCGAGACCTCCTCGGTCCGATTTCCGATTTTCCCATCTCGACCTTTCGCGGTCAAAACCCTAATCGAGACCTCCTCGGTCCGATTTCCGATTTTCTATTCCGACCTTTCACAGTCAAACCCTAATCGAGACCTCCTCGGTCCGATTTTCGATTTTCCCATCTCAACCTTTCGCGGTCAAGTCCTTAATCGCGACCTCCTCGGTCCGATCTCCACTTCCAATCTTGACCTTCCAAGGTCTCATCTTTTCCGATCAATTAGGATTAGAAAAAAAAATGTGTTTCGAGCAAAAGTTAAAGCGATAAGTGCATGTTACTTGAGCCTTCAGCCTAAACATTTACCTTCGAGTCTAAACCTTATCTATCCCCAAGTCTAAACCCTGCCTATCCCTTTCCCGCAGCAAGAAGGAGGTGGACAAGAATTCTGGGTCAGCAGTTTTTCAGAAAACCTTAGGTTCAGACTGTTCATCGCCTCGTAGAGTCGAATGGCGTATTTGATGTAAAACAGCTGAGGTGCAGGAAGTCGATGGTTAGGAAGGAAGAGTTAGTCCCGGCCTTGGAAAGTGCCCATAAAGTTCATAAGGAACAAAGAAGCCATGCTTATCGATGCGCTCCGTCGTCATGGGGTTCAGTATAGTGGTCGAGTCCAACGGTTCCCTCGGTTATGGTAGAAGATGAGACTAAGTAGCCATCTCAAACTCTCCCTCACTCCCTATAACCAATACCTTCCTCCATCAACATATGATCCCTTGCCAAGGACCACTTCTCCTCGCCCTTTCCAACATCCCACTCATCGTGGCCCCATCACCCTCCTCGTAACGGATTGGGCTTCACCCCACCTATCCCTCGCTCAAAGAATACCGCGCTTACGCTCCGGCCGCATAATCAATTTGAGTTATGTGGCTATGTTCTCAAGCCCCTACACCCACCTGAGTGCGATCATGAGTTGCCAAAGGATGATTCAAGTCTCCATCCTGTCACCTCTAGGGCTTAATGAATTCAGCCGTCGCTTGCTACTCGTGTTTCCTCCGCCGATAAAAGTCCCGTTGCGATTTCCAATAACTCGAGAGTCCCCGCTGACCCCCATGTGGCAATATTGATGGAACAAGTGAAACAAATGCAAGAGAAGTTTGACTTCATGATGAGTATCAATACTCCCTTGACCCCGCACGTCGAACCAAGCAAGGAAATGACTCCACCAAGCATGACCCAATGCCACCAAAGACCAAACAAAGAACCGTACCCATGTCGCACTAGTTCTCACAAAGGAAAGAGTGTCGTAGCCTCCTTCACCAAATCCAACAATGGAACCAACGGACAATGGAACTCCGAGTCTTGAGAACAACAATGTCTCCGAAAACTCCGCAATACGGATATGCCTTTAAGCAAGATTCGGGAAGAGCCGATGAAATAAAAGCCGATAAAGCCACCGGAGAATTGGAAGCCCAGAACCCCAAGCATTCGGTTGGATGAGTCCAAGCACTGTCTTTTCCATCAATACCCTGGGCACAACACTGATGATTGCACCTATTTGAGGCATGAGATCCAGAAGTTGATAGAAAATGGGAAGCTCGAGAACCTCCATGGGCCAAAAACAGAAAGCTATGGTAAGAGGTCAATTCAGGAAGCGCAGGGTCAGAAACGTCAGCCTGATGATTTTGGGATGCCCATGAGCAAAGTATTCGGCGATTTGGTGAAACGAGGCCTTCTCACACCTCTCGAGAATTATAAGCCGAGAAACCCAGGTAGTGTTGACAGGACCAAGTTCTGCGAGTATCACAAGCATTTTGGTCATGTGACAGACAAGTGTGTGGATCTGAAGAAAGAAATTCAGTGGCTGATCTACGAAGGAAAGCTCAAGTTACCTGGCAGTCCAACCAGCGAAGAGTAGCTAGACTAGGGTCTACTTATCCTTAAGTAAGATTAAAAAAAAAAATAGTCTCTCAGTCAACCTTCGTAGGTTCTAGTACTTTTCTCTTTCAATCAAGTCCTCTACGGACATTGTATTTAATCTTCAATTTTCTATAAAAGAGTCTTCTTCTTTTCTTACTAGACTTAAGACATTATTTGCATACCTACATTACATTTAATGAAATGGTTTTATTTTATATGATCACTTGCATTGCTCAACAAATAATCTCTCGAAATAATTAACATTTTGATTAATCGGTGTGAGAAAGTCAACTAATGCCATCAAGCCATACACTTTCCTCACCTCGCAAAAGGCCTTCATCAAAGCCATACACTTTCCCAAACCATGTCCTCCCCATCACCTTGACCAAGTCAACGACGGCGGCATCATCAAGGGACAGCAAAAGGCCACTCAGCTTCAAAAGATTGACCCCGTGTCGGCAACAACCTAGGAGCTTGGCTTAGACCTCAAGGATATCAAGAATGTTCAAGCAGGGGCTCGCCTTGGTCCTCGGGTGCTTTAGAAAATAAAAGAAAAAAAATCTTGGTGCAAAAAGAGTAATGCCCAGCTAGGCTGAAAATCCCAAAAAAAGGGCAGTCTAGGCAAAAAAAAAAAAGGGTTGCACATAAAAAATAAAAGAAAAAAAAATGAGGCCAAGGACTCAGCGTCACCAATCAAAAGCTTGACGGACAGGCAAGATCAAAGCTCAGAGAATGAAAGTTGTCGATAACAATGGGGTGGTCGAAGCAAAGCCAGAAGCATTTCATAAGCTCATAGGCACGTGCAAATCATTTCTCCCCCAATGAAAGAAGAAGCAATCAGAAGCAGCCGTCCAAGAATGACTTGGTCAAGGAATCATCTCGAGGCCCACGCCTCATCATCAGCTCATCCTAGCCTTTTCACTAAAGGAACCATAAATCCCATTTCCCAAACACAATCCGGCCAAGGCCGAACTACGCAACCCGAGCTCCTCACAACGAGGGAACGTAGGGCAACCAAAGAATGGTCCTGGTCATAAGCACAAATAAATCCCGTGAAAATCCGGTCTCATCGGATAACCTCTCCCATAAGCACAGCCAAATCCTTAAAATCCGGTCTCATCGGATAACCTCTCCCATAAGCACGCCAAATCCCGTAAAATCCGGTCTCATCGGATAACCTCTCCCATAAGCACGCCAAATCCCGTAAAATCCGGTCTCATCGGATAACCTCTCCCATAAGCACAGTCAAATCCCAGAAAATCCGGTCTCATCGGATAACCTCTCCCATAAGCATATTCAAATCCCAGAGAATTCGATCTCATCAAATGACCTCTCCCATAGACACAGTCAGATCCTAGAAAACCCGGTCTCATCAATGACCTCCCTATACACAAACCTTTCTTTCACACCAGCCAACCTTGATCCGTGACACTGGTTGACTTTCTCCTCATGATTAATCAGAATGTTTGTTCATATCGAGATTAGTGGTTGAATAACCCGAACATCAATAAAGGGTTTTAAGCAATCTTGTGATCATTGTAAATAAAACAAGTTTTCAGATGTCTTGACAAGTCTTCCTTTTCTACATCTTAGGAAAAATAGTGCTAAACACCGATTTTCCGTCGCCAGGGGCTTCCATACACTTTTACAAACCCTTCTACGCTTATACTCTCTCAAAAGAGTCAAACCCGTGAGCGAGTTCCGTGCCTACGTCGAAATAAGGCCATCAAAATAACACAAAATCGGGATCTATTCCCATCTTTCGAAAAATATGCCCCCGCATGTATAAATTTCTAAGAATCTTTTCTTTCACATCTTCTTAAGGTTGACTCGATTGACTAAAAAAAAAAAAAAAAAAAAAAAAGGATAGGTTTTCCTTTTCGCTACAATTCGCATTAGGGCCGCTCGAAACTCTTCAAGGTTGGGACTTTGTCCAAGCATTCCTTTAAACTGGGCTTCTTTAGTCATTTTCGGGTTCGCATCGGGTTCTTCACTAGGTCCCTAGATAGATTCGATTTTGGTCGATCAACCTCAGATCACTTTCGCAGCACTCAATCATATTGGGATTTTTGCTAGGTCATCGATTGGGGCTTCATCAAGTCACTTGTCCGTAACCTAAAACTTTGCCTACTCAGTTCATCCAACCGGGCTTTGCCAAAGAAAGGATCTTTCCTTACTTCAATAAGATATAGGGCTTTTGCAGAGAGTATTTCCTTAGACCGGGCTTCGATAAGTTGCATCCATCCCTAGAAGAGAGGTTTGGTCACTTCAACATCTCGCTTTGGTTGTAAAAGCCTGTCAACATCGCCTTCAAATGCCGTAATGTGAGAAAGGAACATTCATCGAGACTCGAGGTTTAAACCCTGGGCCTCACCAAGAGGGAAATCCACCACGTTGACAACATCTCAAAGAATAACAACAAGCTCACCCGCGCCCAAGGGATACAACCCCACCTGTTTGAAACCCGTCTTAAACGATTCCCAAACACAATTCCATATGTACATCCAGACCCAGTCCCTACCATGTTTCCAAGAAAAAAATCACCCCTAGGCTCAATTAACGTGCCAATTGCTAATGATAACATTTTCTCCTAAAAAGCGCCTCCGTTACTTCCGTTATAACGAGATGACACCAGGCGACAGTTTCCTAATTGTCAAAAAAAAATCCAACTCTAGCTACCTATATCACAGATTGAGAAGTATGCTCAAGTTTGTCCAGCTATAGCTACCTCTATCTACTCGATAGTGACGTAAGCTTTAGCTTCCTCAGGTGACAACCTCCATTAATTGTCAAAACCTCAAGGATCCTAGACATCGTTCCTAACTGTCTAGATGAAGCTTGAACTACAACCAAGGCTTGATTCCTCCGGGATACGTAGGTAGCCTTTCATAAAAGGTCCAGCCATCCAACCACATTGGTCACCTTTTTTCTTTCCCCATTCCTCAATGGTGCGTAAGCTTTTCATAAAAGTCCAACTATCTGACCACATTGGTCACCCCCCTTTTATTTGGCACATTCCTAATAGGATCGGCCGTTTAACCTCCTAGGTCACCCCGTTTCCATCCTTATAGTAAGGGACCAAAGATCTCTTTGCAATTTTGCCCCTGAGGCTCAATTTTACAATTTTGTCCCCCGTAGGCCTGTTTTACCCTTTATGCCCCTGGCATTTCCAATCATATCAATCAAATTTTTCCCTCCAGTGCCCCCGAGGCTTATTTTACAAATTTATCCCCTGTGGATCATTTTATTTGCCTTTGGCATTTTTAATTCACTTCTTTTACAAAATTATCGGGTACATCCCACTTTCTTTACAAAAATCATTGAGTCCTTCTTACTTCTTTACAAAATGCATTCTCTCTCGCGATCTCCGTCATTCCAAGGTGGAAGAATGACATTTCGCTCTATCTTTCGATCTCCGTTATTCCAAGGTGGAAGAATAACATTTCGATCTCTCTCGCGATCTCCGTCATTCCAAGGTGGAAGAATGACATTTCGCTCTATCTTTCGATCTCCGTTATTCCAAGATGGAAGAATAACATTTCGATCTCTCTCGCGATCTCCGTCATTCCAAGGTGGAAGAATGACATTTCGCTCTATCTTTCGATCTCCGTCATTCCAAGGTGGAAGAATAACATTTCGATCTCTCTCGCGATCTCCGTCATTCCAAGGTGGAAGAATGACATTTCGCTCTCTCTTTCGATCTCCGTTATTCCAAGGTGGAAGAATAACATTTCGATCTCTCTCGCGATCTCCGTCATTCCAAGGTGGAAGAATGACATTTCGCTCTATCTTTCGATCTCCGTTATTCCAAGGTGGAAGAATAACATTTCGATCTCTCTCGCGATCTCCGTCATTCCAAGGTGGAAGAATGACATTTCGCTCTCTCTCCTTCCGATCTCCGTCATTCCAAGGTGGAAGAATGACATTTCGATCTCTCTCGCGATCTCCGTCATTCCAAGGTGGAAGAATGACATTTCGCTCTCTCTTTCGATCTCCGTTATTCCAAGGTGGAAGAATAACATTTCGATCTCTCTCGCGATCTCCGTCATTCCAAGGTGGAAGAATGACATTTCGCTCTATCTTTCGATCTCCGTTATTCCAAGGTGGAAGAATAACATTTCGATCTCTCTCGCGATCTCCGTCATTCCAAGGTGGAAGAATGACATTTCGCTCTCTCTTTCGATCTCCGTCATTCCAAGGTGGAAGAATAACATTTCGATCTCTCTCGCGATCTCCGTCATTCCAAGGTGGAAGAATGACATTTCGCTCTCTCTCTCCTTCGGTCTCCGTTATTCCAAGGTGGAAGAATAACATTTCGATCTCTCTCGCGATCTCCGTCATTCCAAGGTGGAAGAATGACATTTCGCTCTCTCTTTCGATCTCCGTTATTCCAAGGTGGAAGAATGATATTTCGATCTCTCTCGCGATCTCCGTCATTCCAAGGTGGAAGAATGACATTTCACTCTCTCTTTCGATCTCCGTCATTCCAAGGTGGAAGAATGACATTTCGCTCTCTCTCCTTCGATCTCCGTTATTCCAAGGTGGAAGAATAACATTTCGATCTCTCTCGCGATCTCCGTCATTCCAAGGTGGAAGAATGACATTTCGCTCTCTCTTTCGATCTCCGTTATTCCAAGGTGGAAGAATAACATTTCGATCTCTCTCGCGATCTCCGTCATTCCAAGGAGGAAGAATGACATTTCGCTCTCTCTTTCGATCTCTGTTATTTCAAGTTGAAGGAATAACATTTCGATCTAGTCAAAGCTTGAACTACGATCAAGGCTTGATTCCTCCGGGATACGTAGGTAGCCTTTTATAAAAGGTCCAGCCATCCGACCACTTTGGTCACCCTGTTCCTTCGTCACTCCTCAGTGATGAAGTAATCCCTCATAGAGACCACCTTGGTCATTTCTAGCATGTCCCCAATAGGATCAATTGCTTGACCTCCTAGGTCATTTTCTATTTTCCCCAAAGAAGAGACCAGCTTTCTCTTCTCCCTTCCTCGCCGGATCTTATTCCGAACTACGGCCTGGCTTGATTCCTCCGGATACGTAGGTAGCCTTCCAAAAGGTTCAGCCCACTCGACCGTCTCGGTCATCTAATCCGTCTCGGCATTCGCCGAGATCGGATCCTTTTCTATCGACAACCCCACTTGCCTTGCAAGTGACGTTGCCGAGGGGCTTCGTAAGTACCCAAATCGCTCATGCCTTCCTAAGTTAAATTTCCCGGCAATTTCGGTAAGTTTCCTGCAGAATTCCCAGATTCTTCCTGCCGTTCTAAACATTCCGGAACTGTTTTTATTAAATAAGGGCTGAAGAGGATCCTTCCTAATTAAGAAACACGTTTTTCTTAATTAGGAAGGAGGGTTCTAGAATTTGCCACCTTGCATGGTTCTAGAATGCCGAGTCATTCAGATAAGCCCGCACGGCTGCATTAGCTCGCTGCTCTTAGCCGCACGGCTTCATTCACCTTATCCAGATTACCTATAAATAGAGGCCTCCTCTACCCATTTCAAGACACAACATTACCACCCCAAAAACAATACACCCACAATCAGTCACTCCCAAGACGTGAAGAATATTGGTGAAGGCTCAAGAAGGTGAAGAAGAAGCTAAAGAAGCCATCTCCCTCCTCCTTGAAGACCCAAGACCAACCTCTCCTCCTAGCTCCGTCCGAAGAAACAAAGGAAGCCATTGGTAACCTCGCACGCCCTAACCTTTCATTTTAATTAATATACTTGCTCATTGCATTCATATATCTTGCTTGGGACTTGGCATTCATAGTTAAAGATCATATCTTTATCATCCCCTTCCCCTTTTGCATGCATTAAGACATCATAAAAATGTAGTCTTTTTCATAAAGGTGCATCCTTTGCACCTAAAACCCCCATTTTCAAATAAAAATGTCATCTTTATGCATCATTTGCATATAAAAATCCAATCTTTTCAATAAAAATGTATCCTTTGCATTCAAAAACCTTTTCCAATGCATCATTTACATAAAAATCCTATCTTTATGCATCACTTGCATAAAGATCATTTCTTTCAATCAAAAAGCATCATTTGCAACCCAAAAATGTCATCTTTTCATTAAAGAGTCATTTTTCATCATGCATTTCCCCTTTCCCCCAACCTTGGAACGGACCGGTGTAAAAGATCCTATCTTTACATCGTTCCTTCCATTAAAGGTTCCATATTTCTTTAGAAAGGGACACCTTGAACCCTATATCTCCGATTATCGCTTAAGAAAGAGTATGAAGCATCTATACGAGCTCGACCGTCTTAAAGCGTAGGATTGATGGGCTAAGGACCCTCCTTTTCTAAAGAACCTCATCTTTGACCAAAAGAGAGTCATTCTCTCGATCACACAAGTACCGAGGGTCCCGAGGTTAAAATGCGATGATCACAAGTCATAAGATGAGGACGGGATCATAATCCCAAATACATAAAATTCCAAGGAATCCCGAGCGACAACCAACAAATGGTTTGTACGTCCGGAAGACAACTTGGGACACCCCCCCCTTTTTTTTCTCAAACACATGCACACAAGAAAGCACGCAAGCAAGCACGATTACTGAAATCTTGGGAGACTTGCTCCGGCAAGGCACTTTGGGTGAACGCCAAACGTTCTTCCCAAGGGGTAACTTAACCTCCGAACCCAAGTAAAAACCTTTTTTTCAAAGTTTTGAGGTAATCAAAATGGCGTGGCGACTCCGTTTTTTCAAATAACTCGGATGTCTTCAAACTCGCGTGAATCCAACAAAATTTGGGCACCACATTCACAGAAAGCCCAAGCCCTACTAAATAATAGCCCAAAAACTCCCCAAGATCCTATAAAAAACACCGCCTTAACTACTCCACTCTCCCCGGAGCAAATTCTGAGAAGGCAAGAAATTCTGGCCTCCAAATCCAAGCTGATCGCTGAGGCCATGGCCGTCGCTGATGCTCAAATGGAGATGTTCGAGATAGAGGCCAACGGAGGGCTCCAGTTCCCCCAAGGGTCACAAAGGTTCTCCCAACGATCTCCCCCTAAATCGCTTGCTAGTCAAGCTAGGGGGCAAACCGGGTTGAACCAACCCTTGATCGCGGACAGCCGGCCAGACGCAGTGTGGTGCACGTAGAGGACATCGAGGAGGTTGAAGAAGAGGCCCAATCAAATCTACGTGCGAAGTCCAAAGCCAGACCCTTGGCTCCGGCCAAGGAGAAGGCCGTGACTCCACGGGCTAAAAAGCAGAAGGTTGATAACCAGAGCCCGGAATTCATCAAGTTTATGAACGAGATGTGGGAGACCCACCAAAAGGCCGCCCAGAGGTGTGGCCGCACCATGGATGCCTTCAATGATAAGATCGCCCGAGCACCTATTCAGAAGGGCAAGCCCCCCCAGATGGACACCTATGATGGCTCAAAAAATGCCAAGAGCCATATGGGACGATTCGAGGGACAAATGGCTTTATTCTCCTCGGATGAGTCCGTGATGTGCAAGGCATTGGCTGCAACTTTCACGGGCAAGGCCTTATCTTGGATGTTAGCCCTCAAGCCCCGGACCATCCAATCATTCAGTCAGTTTAGAAGCATCTTCCTTAATGCCTTTGCTGGGGCAGGGGTGCCCGCTAGACCAAAGACAGATCTTGTCCGTGTCAAGCAGGCCCCAAACGAGCCTACAAAGGATTACATATCTCGATTCAGGAAGGTGAGCGAGGAGATTGTGGATCTAGAGGAAGGAGACATCAGACTCTGTTTTGAGGACGGCCTCAGCTCCTCCTTCCTCAAGATGAATTTTGCCTCCAGCCGGCCTAAAACCGTGGAAGAAATGTATGAGAGGGCCTCGGCCATTGCATCCGCCTAAGAGCCCACTGTGCCCGCTCCCCGAGCTTCAGCAAAAGAAAGGATAATCCAAGTACAAGAGACTACCCCAGAGCCTGCCCGCACCAACAACCAGGGCAAAAACAGAGGCCGTGGGTCGGATAAACTCCGAAAAACGGTGGATGAAACAGTTTATACCGAGCTCACCGAGTCAAGAGTGGTAATCATGAGAGCCTCAGACTTTCCTCCTCCTCCCCCAATGCTCCGAAATCCAAATGAGAGGAGTAGGGCTAAGTTCTGTGAGTATCATAACGACCACGGGCACGGAACTGAGGACTGCTTCCAGTTGAAGCGAATTATTCAACAAAAAATCAATGACGGGGAGCTGACAAAGTGGGTTAAGGGAAACAACAATGCCCCCAATAATAATAATCAACAGCGGGCACGAGGCACGCGTGGCCTAGAGAGGAACGAAAGAGACCACTATGATGATGATTTGGGGGATTATGACATTAATTTCATTGGCGAGGAGCCTCCCTCCAACAAACAAACTCTCTCCTTCGTATTCGAACGTTGGAGAAAGTTTTCTCAATCCCCGCAATGGCTCCGGAGGAAGAGCAAGAAATAGGGTTCAAAAAGAGTGAACTTGCCTCCTCCCTATTTCACTCTACTCAAATTTCCTAACTATCCATATGAAAATCAACCGGGCCAACATACACCGAGTTTTGGTTGACACAGGGGCGGCCAGGGACATACTCTACTATCATACCTTGATAGGCATGAGAATGATCGAGGCTAATCTCACTCCTTATACGGGCATGCTTGAGGGGTTCACAAATCACGCCGTGGGGGTAAAGGGGACGATTGTGTTTGAAGTAACTATTGGGGAAAAGCCCATGCAGAAGACGGCCAAAATAACATTCATGGTGGTCGATCTTCTTTCCCAATACAATGCCATTCTCAGAATCAAGCTCAGCCGAATTGGGAATAGTTGCTTCCGTTCCCCACCAAAGGGTGAAATTTAACACCCCGGGCGGGGTTGCTACCATCAAGAACCAGCCCAGGAGATTCCTCCGAGCACTTGAGGAGAAGAAAAAAGCGGATAAAGGCCAGACGTCCTACCCGCAGATAGGGGGCGAGGACAAATCGAAAAAGGGAAAGGCCCTAGCACTTGTGCCGGCACCCATTCCAATTGGCATGCTTTCTTTCCATACCACTAAGGTGGAGCTCAAGACGACCAGAAAATCAAAACAGTTGACCCCGGTTGAGGGAGGTTACATTGATCGAGGAATTGAAGGAAAAATTGACCGTGAGGTCATATATTCAATGGCAACGCTGACCGGAGCTCAGGTCAACCCCCCAACTATTATCATTGACTCTCTGCACAATCGTGAGATCAGCGACCTTCAACCTAACGACGAGCTCGAGGAGGTGGTAATCAACTCCCACTTCCCCGAGCAAACTGTTAAGGTTGGGCTGGAAATTCACTGCGAGGAGAGAAGGATCCTCAATGAGTTCCTTAGAGCAAATTGTGATGTGTTCGCTTAGAGGGTCGAGGATATGCAAGGAATCAGTGAGGACGTGATCCTCCATAAAATCAATGATGACCCATCCTTCAAGAACATTCACCAAAAGTCAAGGTACTTCTCCTCGGAGAAAGAGATCGTGATCAAGGAAGAGGTGGAAAAATTGCTAAAAGCGGGGATAATAAAGGAGATTTCCTACCTCAAATGGCTAGCGAATGTAGTAATGGTCAAAAAGTCCAATGGCAAGTGGAGAATGTGTGTTGATTTCACCGATCTCAACAAAGCATGCCCCAAGGACTGCTTCCCTCTTCCTCGCATAGACAGATTAGTGGATTCAATAGCCGGCCACAGAGTATTGAGCTTCATTGACGCGTACTCCGGCTACCATCAGATTCAGATGGATCCTGAAGATGTCCGCTCCGTAGCTTTCATCGCTGCGGGCAAGACTTACTGTTACACAATGATGCCCTTCGGGTTAAAAAACGCAGGAGCCACCTATCAGCGAATGGTCAATCTGGTCTTCAAAAACCAACTAGGCAGAAACCTTGAGGCCTATATTGATGACATGGTTATAAAGACAAAGGAAAACTCCCACGAGCTCGACGTGGAGGAAACCTTCCAAAACTTGCGCCGCAATAACATGAAACTAAACCCCCTGAAATATGCCTTTGGGGTAAAGGCGGGCAAGTTCCTTGGATTCATGGTCAACCAGCGAGGAATAGAGGCTAATCCCGAAAAAATCCAAGCGCTGTTGGACATGAAACCTCCTGCTTGCGTGAAGGATGTACAAAAACTCAATGGTCGCATCACCGCCCTTGGCCGCTTCATCTCGCGGTCAGCAGAGAGATGCCTCCCCTTCTTCAAAACTCTAAAAGGGGGGAAGAAGCCTGATGAATTTGCATGGAACAATGAGTGCCATCAAGCTTTTGAAGAGGTCAAGACATACCTCGGGCAGCCCCCTCTAGTCAAGAGCCTCTGCCCTGGAAGAACTTTTTCTGTTTTTAGCAAGCATCGATCCGGGCAAGAGCCGCCGTTCTTGTAAGGGAGGAGAATAACTCCCAAAAACCAGTTTATTATGTATCTAAGGCACTGTCCGCCGTAGAAGGGCATTATCTTAATATAGAAAAGTTAGCTTACGCCTTGCTTGTATCTGCTCGAAAATTAAGAGCCTACTTTTCTGCACACCCTATTACTGTACTCACTGAGGCCCCGCTTAGAAAGGTTTTACATAAACCAGAGTCTTCGGGGAGAATTCTAGCTTGGTCTATCGAACTCACCGAGTTCCAGATCACCCACTCCCCGAGAAAGACAATCAAAGCGCAGGCCTTAGCTGATTTTGTGGTGGAATCATCATTAAAATTGACGGAAAGCGACCTTGAAAAAAGAAATCAGGCAGAATTAGAGGAGGCCCCAGATAGCTCGAGCATAGAAATTATACAGCCAAGTGAGCGTCCAGAAGAAGTGTGGACTTTATTCGTGGACGGCTCTGCGAGTAAGTTAATTAGTGGAGCGGGCATACTCCTGATCGCACCTTGCGGGGAGAAATTCAAGAGGGCCTTGAGATTCAAGTTCGAGGCATCAAACAATCAGGCTGAGTATGAAGCGATTATAGCGGGCATGAAATTGGCAAGAGACTTGGGAGTTCAGAATATTGAGATCAACAGTGACTCTCAGCTCATAGTTAATCAAATTAGGGGGAAGTATGTTACTATCAACCCAGTGCTAACTCAGTACTGCGGTCTTGCAAAAACCCTCATAAAAAATTTCACCTACTATGAGCTGAACCAAGTCATGAGAGAGGATAATATGGAAGCAGACCTCCTCTCCAGAATAATCGATCAAGAGATTGTTGACTTAGAGAAGGATTGCCAGATTGAATTCACGGAGAGACCTGCTATAGATCGAATTCAAGTAAACAATATTGAGGATCAAGTGAGGGATTGGGTAGATGAAATCAAGGATTACATCGAGAAGCAGACCCTCCCCGAGGATCCAGCAAGGGCTAGAACCATGGGGTACTTTTTCGATGATCATTCACCAAGCCTTTGCTAAGATGTGTCAAAACTCACATGGTCATCAACTTACTCTATGAGGTTCATGAGGGAGTTTGTGGCGGACATCCTGGTGCTCGCACCCTCTCAGACAAGATCAAATTCCAGGGCTTTTGGCCCACAATGAGAAGGGATGCGCAGGAGTATGTGAGGAAATGTGATAAGTGTCAGAGATTTGCGGACATCCCTAGACTACCATCAACAGAGCAAACTTTGGTTGTACCATCGTGGCCGTTTGATACGTGGGGGATTGATCTCATTGGACCATTCCCAACTGCTCGAGGGAATATTAAGTATGCCATTGTGGCCGTGAATTATTTTACCAAGTGGACAGAAGCCAAGGGCTTAGCCACTATCTCCGAGGAGAATACCATCAATTTTGTCCACGATCACATCTATTGCCGATTTGGGGTTCCGCGAGCAATAATTTCAAACAATGGCACCCAATTCTCCGCAAAATTCACCGCTGAATGTGTGAGAATGAAGGTGCAACACCGTCAGTCCGCAGTTGCTTATCCTCAGGGAAATGGCCAAGCTGAGGCCGCGAACAAGCTAGTCCTGACCGCCCTAAAGAAAAACTTGGAGGGACGAGGAGGATGATGGTTGGACGACCTCCAGACCGCATTGTGGGTGGTCCGCACCACAATAAGAAATTCTACAGGAGAAACTCCTTTCTCGCTCACGTATGGGTCAGAGGCAATGGCTCCAGTCGAGGTTGCCTTACCCTCGTACAGAGTCACATACTTCGATGAGTCTCAAAACGAGGCAAACAGAAGGTGTGACCTGGACGATCTCGAAGGAAAGAGAATGCGGGCAAATGAAAAACTGGTGAACTACAAGCAGAAGGCGAAGAAGCACCACAATAAAAGAGTAAATAGGAGGAGTTTTTCGCTTGAGATTGGGTACTCGTAAATGTGGAGGTCCAAGGGACCCAAATTTCTTTCAACAAGCTCTCCCCCGAAATGGGAGGGTCCATATGAGGTCACTAAAATAGTCAAGGAGGGCACCTACATATTGCGAACAAAGGAAGTAAAAGATCTCAAGCACACTTGAAATAGTGATCATCTTAGAAAGTTCTTCTTTTGAAATCGTTGTAATTTTTTGAGGGAGTATAGACCCCTACATATTAGTATGAAGTTGCCATCAAATTTTTGTACAAAACTATTGTAACTTTATTCCCACCAGCCTCAAAAGCTAGAGTGGATGTCCGCAAGCGGATGCCAGTAGGTTCAAGGGCCAACATATGAGCTCCTACCTACTGATGCGCAAAGATCCATTAAGATCCGCAAGCCTATATGGGTACAAAGGCCACTAAGCCCGTACTCGATCGCGGGGAGGATACTCTTTCCTGCCCGCGTGACACCACCAAGAAAAAGTGGATATAGATGAACGTGGGTACAAAGGCCATGATGTCCGTACCTACGGATTCTAGTGGGGACAAAGACCTGAAGTCCGGACCCACTAAGTGCGCGAAAGCCCTCGTTAGGGCCGTTACTCGCATGCCTGTATGTAACAAAGGCCTACATATAAGCCCGCTTACATGATCGCCACAAGACCCTCACAAAAAACTCCAAGGGGTTTTGAATAAAGGGTCAAAAAGCGTGAACCTCCAATAAGGGGATACAGATGCCAGTGGGTTAAAGGGCCTCTATGCTAAATATGCTCCTACTTACTGTTGCGTAGACAATAGCCTCACGACCACATTCTACATGCCCTATGAAAGTAGCTTGCCTTGGCTGCTTTTGACTTACACCACAGCTCGCAAGGCTGGGAATAAGTGTAATGGATGGGAGTGATCAAAAGAGTTTAACAAAGCCAAATAGACAAATCGGGGTTAAGGCCTCAAGGTTTGCTACAAGGCTAAACAAACACGGTCACAGAGAAATAGGGCTGACTCTCACAAAAAGCCCAAGGGGTTTTGAATAAAGAGTTAGGAAAACTCAAAAAATGCGGGCAAATGGCCTACTAAGCTTTTGACCGCGGAAGGAGAGTATAAAATTTAATTGTTAGTCAAAAACGCTGGTAAGAGTAAGAGCAAGAATACAAGTATCAAGGTACTAAAAAATTGCCAACACTCAAAACAGCCTACAAGACAAGCAATTAAGAGAAATAGTTAAGAAAAATGCTTCAATTCATTGATAAAAATTTACAAGATCCTATCCATCTATTACAACAAAAGAAAAGGAAAAATCCTAAGCTAAAGGAGCTTGCTCCTTGGGATCTTCTGAGTTGGGAGTTGGAGAAGGCAGACTGTTCACGAGCAGGTCCGTGATGGGATCAAAAGCGTCCTCAGCGGAGATTGGAATTGGAGCTGCCCGCTGGGGAATAAGATCACCAATTGCCGATCCATTGGGAAGGACGCGGGCAATGGCCTCCTCGTAAGATATTGGGTCATCCCCAAATCTCAGAGTATCAATCTCCCCAATGAGAGCGGTGGCCGTGATCTCAGCAGTGGCGGGCAGAGAGGCCGCTGCGGCCAGCTCAAGGCCCTTGATATCGTCCTCGGTGAAGGGGACTAGGGCATGCCCGGGCAGGCACTCCGCATCAGTAGCAACAAGTGAGCCAATAATGGCCAACTGCTGAGCGGAGAACTTGCCCGTAGCAGCAAAATTCCTGAGCTGGGTCCGGCAGCCGGCCTCGTACTGGGCCAAATTCTCAGCAACGAGGAAGTCCTTGAATTCCTCTGATTTCTTACACTCCTCCACCGCCTCCTTCCGAGCAACGAGCAGCATGGCATCCCTCTCCAACTGAAACTGCCTAAGTGGGAGCAGCTGCTCAGAGAGTTCATAAACTTTGGCCTCCAAGGTGGAGACAGTGGCATTGGATGCCTCCAACCTTTTGGCCAGCTCAGCATTCCGAGGCTCCCACTCGGCCCTCTTTCCCCGGAGCTCATTCCGCTCCCCCTTGGCCTTTTCAAGGTCCTTCTCCACATCTGCCAGACGTTCGGAGAAGTCCTTCAAATCAGCCTCCTTCTGAGCGAAGGCCTTGTCCTTAGCATCCAGGAGAGAGTTCAAGGTCCCAACCCTCTCCTGTGCCTGCTCCAGCTCGCGGAGCTTTTCCGCCAAGGTTTTGGTGTGGCTGTCAACCTCGGCGGTCAGGCCATCACAGCACTCCCGCAGCCTCAGCACTTTGTTGCCCGCCTGCGGGGAAAGAGAGTTAGACAAAATTCAAAAATTCAAGGAATAAGATAACAAGGAAAGAAAAGTCCAAACCTCAGTAAGGGCAAGGCCTATATCCCCCACCAGGGCGGAGGCATTCTCCTGGGCAACTACATTCTTGTAGAAGTTCGGGGAGTAAAGACGGTTCACCAGCCTGATCCCCACTGAGGAGTTGTTGGCATTCAAGGCATAAATGTCCACCCCGGTGACAGCGGGCACGTCAGACAGCTTCTTTCTAACGGCTAGTGTCTCCTCGCGAGTGGTCAGAGGGGCCATGGGGTAAGAGACTGAGCAGATGGTGCCCCCTACTGGGGGAGCAGTGGAGGAGATCGCAGCGGGGGCAGTGGTAGCCCGAAGGGGTGCATCCCCAATTTTCTGAAGCTTGGACCCTTTCTGTCCATGCCCCAACTCTCCATCTCTCTCGCTCCTCTTCCTAGTTTCTTGGTTGTGCCCGGAAGAAATGGTGCGGCCGGGAGAGGATGCCCGGTTGGCATGGGCCAGAGGAGGACCCCTGGGGGGTGGAGGCAGTTCCCCAGTTGTGGGGATAACTTTGGGGCCGGTCAGAGGTTCACCGGTCTTCCTATTAGCAATGGGCATATTAGCACCCTTGCCCGCTGCTCCAGCCAGCTCAACTTGCCTCCTCGCGGCAGCTTCCTTCTGGGCCTTCATGTTCTTGGCATTCAGCTGAGCGGCACTCATTGGGGCCATCAGAAGTTATACTCCTCGGGGTCTACTCTGAAAGAAAGCAGAAATGGTTAGAGGACAGTTCAAAAAATCAAAAAGCAATAAAAATAAGCAGTTCCATAAGGAGTCAGAGACCAATTAATTCTGGAGGCACGCATTCCGCGCCCAGCTTGTAGGTCTTACAATCGGCCTCAAACTGATAATACTCGTGCACCCTCCAATGAGGGTCACGAGGCTGGGCCTCTATCTCTACTCTAGGGGCATATGGGGCGCCCTCCCTTTGAGGAGCCACCCCTGAGTAGACGAGCAGGGGCTCAAACTCAACAATTGCGCCTACATCGTACATGGGCTCCACATCATCGGCTATATACTTGGCCAGATAGGATTCCAGGGCAACTCGCATAGCCTCGGAAGGAAAAGGGTCAGGATAGTTCTTGACGGTCACCCTCATCGAAACAGGATTTGAAGGCTTGGGGAAGGGCCAGCCGAACCTAGACTCTATAACCAGTATATCCTTTTGGTTCTACTGGTCAAATTTGTTGGAGGGTGGAGAGAAGGTCCGGGCATAGTAATTCCTAGCCTTTAGACTCAGGTTCCCATTGGAGATTTGGTTCTGATAATAGGCATAAAGCCCAGAAAGGGTTGGTTCATAGCCCAAGACCCTGCTGGCGGTTATGAAGGAGACAATAACCCTGATGGCATTAGGAGTCAGGTGCATGGGCAGGCAGCTATTGAACTCCAGGAAAAAGTAGAAAAAGGGGTCCAGGGGCAGCCTCAGACCATTCTCAAATTGGGCACCGTAAAAGACACAGGCCCGGTTATCCTCGCGGACATCAGCTATGGTTTCTGGCCGCAACTTGTCTTTCTCCTTTATCTGTACATGGCCCAGGGTGCGAGCGCGAAAGGCATTGCGGTCAACGTTGTAAAGCTCATATATTTCCTCCTCTCAGTCAATAGTAGCCACTTCCTTGGCCTTTCTCTTGCGACCACGGCCACGATTTGCCTCCACCGCAGGTCTTTTGCCTCTACCTCAGGCACAGGCAGGGGCCACAACCATCTCCTCCTCGGAGTCAGAGTCCTCAAAGGCATCAACAATTTCCGTGGTCTCAGCAGCCTTTCTAGAGGTCCCCGCAGCCCTCCTATCCTCCTCCTCGCGGTCATCCTCCTCGATCTCCGAGCTCATCGAGCCAAAGAGACCGGTGGCATCACCGCGGGCAGAGGTCACTTCAATTTCCTTCTCCCCACCTCCGGTCACCTCAAAATTCAGAGGCTCTAACTCCTCGCTGCTACTCAGTTCAATTGCCCCCGTCCTAGGGGTCCCGAGCACAATATCGGGAAAAACGGTCCTCAGAGGGAGCACATCTAAGGGGTCACTCAGGTCCTCGGGGACAGATGCCCGCGACTCATTGGTGTTGTTGGAATCCATCAATTCGCACTTTTCCCAGTCACAAATTACTTCGGGGACGCGAATCGCTCTCCTCACTAGTTCAACGGCGTTCAAAGCTGAATCTCTCTCGCGGGGAAACCTGTACAAAACCCCCATTACAAAATTTCTCAGCCTACTTGTATTCCCCAACACCAAAACATCACCGTTCTTTTTTACCCTTTTATCCTTGGCCTCCCACAATCGGGGTGGGACAAAAGGCCCCCATTGGGATTTCTCACAAAAATATTGGAAGCACTCCATGGATAACCTAAGCCAACCATGGCCTACCTTCCTAAATATTTCCCCTGTGCGTTTACAAACGGCAAAAAGATCCGGAGTGCTCCCATCTCCTAACTCTATGGGACGGCGGGGTCCAAATTCACGAGTTGTCATTCTCAAAACCCAGAAAAATAGAAGGAGATGAAGAAGAATCAAATAAAAATTACTTACGAAAAGGTAAGGCTTGAGGAGGGGGCTCGAAGGACGCAAACACAAAATTCGCAGCAAAATTCTCTCTCTAGCTCTTTGAAGGTTTGAAGACGGTAAAAAGGGTTTGAGGTTTAAGGGTTTGGTATTTATAAGGCCTACCTATACAGGTTAACCCGTTTAACCCGTATTAATTAGCCCACAAACCGCTCCTCGAACCACGAACCGTCTCCAAACGTTTGAAAATTCAAAAAATTCCCCATTTTGCATTAATGATACCCCTTGGATGACTGACACGTGCCCTCCGTGCCTGACACGCGCTGTCTTTTCATATACCAAGGGGCCCACTTGCAAATCGGGAGGCAGAGCATTCAAGGCACACGTGTCTCATATCTGTGCTTTCCGAACATGCTTATAAGCCCATGAGGCAAAGCAACAACCAACGAAAAACGCCAACACTGGTGCTCGCGAAAATAGCGGTCTGATCCAACCGAGCTTCTAGTACCTCCTCGCTCAGACCATAAATAATCACACTTGAAGCTAGGGGCCAGTGATGAGCCCGAACCTGCTGGACCGGGCCCACGCTCGGTCTGATCCAAGGAACCTGTGACGTGGCATTCTCTAGACCGCTGGAGTCAAGGCCGCGGATAGATAGACCCTTGAGGTCAAGACCGCGTTCCTCCCCGCATCATCCTTCTCAAAGACCGGAGGGATCCCGACCGCGCCAGAGGCGCCCCGCAGAGGTATGACCGCTCCATCCGTGCCCGCGTCAAATACCTTTGACCGCGCCCAAGATGTTGACCGCGGGCTCATATCTGCCTCCCGATTATCTCACCTGCCTCCCGGTTAATGTCAAGCCTTACTGAGCACGTTAGCTTACTGGCTCTGACATGCAAGTTGCCGGCTCCCCCATCACGCATTCAATGCGGCTCAGAAAGGCGCCTACTATTTCATTTAATGCGCCAAGCCATATACACGGCTCATGTCCCTTTCAGCCATGTCCCCTTTACAGTCAATGTTCCCTCCCTGACAGGGCCAATTAGCTGCGGACACGTGTAGGTGGTCAAATACCAAAGTGCCCCCTAGGGCTGATCTCATTGCTTACATCAACAAGCACCTCTCCATTGCCTATAAATAGAAGACCTTTGTCCCCTTGGATAAGGTAAATTCTAAATATATTGAGTAAGCCATATTACTCTAAACCCTAAACACACACACACACACTCCAAGACATTCAAACGTCTTATATATCTCAGTATTCTTACTCTCACACCTGAGAGCCTGAGTTGGAGTAACATCAAACTTTGACCTTAACGGTGCTTGTTTGTGTTGTGTTCTAGGTACAATAAACCACCAAATATATCAAGTCAGATATCCTTGAACCGCTCTTGACCCTGAAAAGCTTGGCATCATCACTTATATTTTTACTAGCCTAAGCCCGTGTCCAAGGCCACGTTTTTTGTTTTTGTGTTTTTTTTTAATTTTTTTTTTAAATTTAAAAAAAAAAAAATTTTTTTAAGGGCAAAATGGAAAAGGGACAAAATAGTGAGGGCAAAATGGGAATTTCGGCAAGTGAAACTATTCATACTACTGTTCAAAAGACCCCTTTTTGATTTATACTATAGATATGCATATTTTATGTTATATTTTCTAATTAGATAATTAGTCCTACTCATCTAATTTCGACGAATTACTCACAAGTTAATTATATATTAATGAGTGATTACTTTTTTTATGATTTTGGCACATAAATGGCGGGTTTAACGAGTCAGGTGTATGTATGTGCATGCCAATCCGTGAAATTTTTGCTTTAAATGAGCTGATCAATTACAATCGGTCTATGCTAACGAGCCGAATTGTGTAATTAACGGATTGAACCAAGCAAGTAATGTTCAGAATTGTCAGGCCTTGTCTTTCATAGTAATAAAACCCACCTCATTTGAGTATTTGTGTTAAGTACCAATTTGGCTAGTAACGAGTAAATAATAAAATAAGGTCGAAATGGAGATCATTCTTGTATTGAGGTATTGATGTTTCAATTTCATCAAATTAAGGGTTAAAGTTTCAAAAATTCATCAATTTGACAATTTTTTTTTAAGAAATTGTTAAAAAATTTAGCTATGTCATCACGTGTAGTACATGTACACAACCAAATTGGATAGTTCGAAACCATTATTGGTGTAAAACGCGTTAAATAAATTTATGAAAGTTTAAAAAAAGGATAAATAACAATTTAGGGGCTAGACTTATGGGGAGGTCTTCTAATCGGGACCGATGTTTTTTTTTTTTTTGGTCACATCATAACTCCAAGTGTAATTTGTTTGGCCGGTTAAAAGTCTTTTAGCGAAATTCGTTAAAAATATTTTTAAACCTCAATACGCCGAGCATGTAATCAACAAATTAGTTAGTTAGAAATTGATTTAGTTTACAAGGGGCTTAGTGAAAGTATTTTAATTTCAAATTGTTAAAAGCTATAAATGAGGGGTTCAAATGTCAATAGCCTTCCATATGGGGAAAATATAGATATATATATCCACGTACTTAGATCAATTATTTAGATCTATTCTTATACAAGATAATTGCTATATTTGCCCCTATATTAAAAAAAGAACTGAGTATATTTGATCACCGTTAACTTTTCGTCCAAAAATAAATAAATATTCTGACAAAGCAGCATAATTGAAATTTAGTATGTAACACATAGATAAAATTGGACACGTAGAATTTCAGATAATTAAGTATTACAAGAACATATTTACATAAATTTCATAGTACCAGGGCCTATATGCATCTTAATTCTACATATATGGGCATAAATCTATATTTTCTCTTTACCGCTTAATAACCACCACCGCCACATTCCACTAATACCATTATCACCACCACTTTACCACCATCACCGTTTCTAAATACTACTATCACACCACCTTCAGTACTATATCTATCATCGATATTATCACGACCATCACCGCCACTCATCACTACCACAACCAATGCTATAACCACCACTATCATCATCAACAAAATCATTACCACCACTATTATTCACCAGCAACATCACTACTACTATTTTTAGTTGGGCATTGATATTGTTGGTGACATTTATGTTGGCGGCAGTGGCGCTGGCTTTGATATTGGTGGAGGGTAAGTGGCGGCAATGGTGGTAATAACGATGGTAGAAGATAGTTTTGCGTGTTTAGTGGTGGTAATAGAAGTGTTAAAGTGTTGGTGATGGTGATGGCGTAAAAGTAGAGGTGAAGACGGTGTTGGTGGCAGTGGTGAGGTGGCGATGATGGTGATGGTGTTGAATTAGTGGTGGTGGTAAAACGGTGGTATTTGTGGTTATGATGGTGATAAATGATAGTGGTATTATTGGAGATGGTGGTGGTGGTGTGGGGCGCATGAGCTTAAAGTGTCGAATCAGATTGAATCCGAGTCTGTTCGTGTATGGGTGCGAATCAGGTTATAGCTAGAGTTGTTGGGTGATACACCTGTTCACACTAGATCGGGATCGGTTCCCTAAATTTGGTTTCTCGATCAGGTGTGATCCGGGCAAAACTGTGTTTGTTTCCAAAAAATCACCAGAATTATTGGAAAACTATAAAAGGTCCCCCCAAGATCGTCAAAATCATTCATTCAGTCATCAAGCAGTCAATAGCAAGTTAGAGAGAGAGAGAGAGAGAGAGAGAGAGAGGGAGGGAAAGAAAGAGCACATTGAAGCATAAATTCCTTTCAAGTTCAGAAGTTTCAAAAATCAAATTTGTTCATCGAAGTCGTTAATTTAAAGTGAATCTATTGAAGACATTTAAAATCGCTGAATCTTATGAGAATATTGTCGATAATCATCGCGTGTCAATGGGGAGCAATTACTTGTTACGAAGATTGTATCCAACACAAGCCTCAACTTTTTTCTTTCTTGATTTATCTATTTTTGATATTTCTTTTTAAAGAAACCTTTCTATGTTAATATTTTCCCAACCATTGAAACATTGGATCGAAGTAAAAACTTATACTTCCTCCGTCCCACTATACTTGACACTTCTTTTCATTTTAGGTCGTCCCACTATACTTGACACCTTCCAAAAATAACCAAGTTTTTATATTTTTATATTCACTCTACCCCACCACTCATTCTCTTTCTTCATTTTCTACCACACATTTATTCAACCAACACTACTATTTACCCCACTCATTCTCTCTCTTCATTTTCCATCACACATTTTTTTTATTTTATTCTTTTTCCTTGGTTTTTGAACCCACCCCTTGGGTGTCAAGTATAGTGGGACGGAGGGAGTAAACTTGATCTATTTAAAGGTGGTTGCATTAAAACTTACTAAAATGGACAATCAATATTAAGACAATTTCTTTTAAAGATAACTATTTTTGGAATTTATGCAATACAAGTCTACCAATATATATATATATATATATATATATATATATATATATATACTCCCTCCGTCCCAATATTTAGTTCACCATTTTGGTTTCGATACGCAAATTAAAGGTGAAGAAAATGTTGTGAGTGTAATAGTAAAATAAGAGAGAGAATGAGTGGAGGAAATAGTAAATTTGAAAAGTGTTGTGAGTGTAATAGTGAAATAGGAGAGAGAATGAGTGGAGGAAATAGTAAAGATTCTTTGCCAAAAAAAAAAAAGGTGAAGCTTTAAATGGGACACCCAAAATGACAAAATGTGAAGTTATTAATGAGACGGAGGGAGTATATATATGCACATTATTTGATTTATAAATGATATCATACTAATCATTATCACCAAAATATTCAACATTCACTCCATGACACTTGTACTTTAAAGTGCTCTTCAAATCCAAATAGAAATTTGGTTTCCCTTTGCTTTTCTTGTTTATTTCGAACTTTTATTTGCCATGATTATTGATACATTACTTGTAATAGCAAAAGAAAAAAAAAAAGACATGAAATTGAGGAAGCATCTAAGGAAGTTCTTAACAATGCATAACAGCTTCATTAGTTTATATTGAATTTAAAAAAAAAAAATTCATAGCCAAAATTTAAAAATATTCAGCTGTATATATATATATATATATATAGATATGAAATTTCCTTCAAACTTCGTCGTCATGATAGTAGGGAATAGTATGACAGTGCCAAATAAACAAAATAAAAACTAGAATATGGTCTTGACATGTGATATTTGAATAAACATAACTTCATGTGAACATTAAAAAAAAAATCAAATAGTACCACCATCTTAATTCAAAAAACATAAACAGTTCGTACTCAATTCATATACTCCTTTCAAGAGGTGTGGGCATTCCTTTTTATGTTTTTCATTTGAAAAGTACTCAAATTTTATGTTTAGGTGGCGTTTGTTTTTTGTTTTATCCTCTTATTTGCCTCTGAATGCTTATGCATTTAGAGGTGGAGTAATTAAGTCCGTTTATTTTTATTTTTTTTTCGATTAAGACTTAACTGCCTCTTATTTGTCTCTTATCATACCCGTTGAGTTACAATCCAAAAATTTTGGACTTTAAAAACAGTTTTTCACAAAAAGCGGGACCTAATTTTTCAAACTTTAGGGCTGACAAAAATATATATATATATATATATATATATATATATATATATATATATATATATATATATATATATATATATATATATATATATATATATATATATATATATATATATATATATATATCTATATCTATATTATAAATGGAACCCCCTTTTGAACAGTTCTATGAACAGTTCTAAGGGGGGAAATTGTTGGAATAACTATTACAAAATCTATGCTGGAAATATAGAAACTAATTTAAAACAGAAATAGAAAATACAAGAGAAGAAAATGAATTTGTCGCTGTCCGAGTCGTGTGAAAACACACTCTCCTTAAGACAAATTACGCCCCCTCACCACGTTGTGCTTGAGTTGTTACGGAACGCTTGCCTCCCAGGATGAAACGGATATACCGGACGGTGGTTGCACAAGAATACCTCCGGCGAACTGAAGTGGATGCTTGAACTTTATCACCACGAATGCAATGCAAGGAGGCCAAGGAAAATATTTGTTCAATATGAAACAAGAGGAAGATGAGAGGAATTCTGGAAAAATCTGTGTGTCTTTTTTCTCTTGTTGTGTTCTTGCCTTTTTATAATTAAAGGAGAGAACAGAAAATTAAACCAAGGTTTAATTTTCTTAATTAATACAATTATTCTAATATAATTGCATAATTATTTGGCTCATAAACCCTCTTTTATCAGTTATATGGCTGTTGGATTTACACCTTCATTAACCCTTTTGAGCCGTTACAAAACATTGTAAAGTCATTTTTCCCGTTCGGCCACTTTGGACCCAGCGCGCCCGCCTCGGAGAACGCGAGGCGCCCGCCTCGAACTGGTTCAAATGGGTCTCATCTACTGGAGTCGAGGCGCCCGCCTCATGCAGGTCCAGGCGCCCGCCTCACTCCCAGTTTCATTGGGTTAAGTTTTGGAAAAAAAAATTACAAAAAGTGGGCTCGCGCGGACAGGCTATTTCGGAGCTACATTCGTGTCCGCAGGACGCGCATGCACATGAGTTCGGTAGCCCGAAGCCTATTTCGGTCCATGATTTGCACCCCCCCCTGCGCACCTGTGCGCGAAAGATAACCTTTATGTAACACAATCTTACTCCCTATCAAAGTGTAGGAGTATTTAAACTTAGCCACTTTTTCATCTTTTTCCAATGTGGGATAACCACATTTTACCCATTCCAACCCATTAACTTTGAGCCTTCATATCTCATTCATTTCTCAACCATTTTGAACAAATGAATATATGAATTCAATGTACTCATGGAGTAGAACACAATCCAACAATCAATTTGTCATTTTAACAAATAACAAATTAAGAAAATAACTCATTATTTCCTTCAAAACACACTTTTTTCCAACAATCCCCCACATGAAGGAATAATGCGGAATTGGTGATAAAGCCCGGCAGACGAAAACTTGCATACGAAGATGTGGGAATGCCCATTGAATCTTCGCTCGTACAAGCATATTTACTCTACTCGCAAATCGATAGACGCGATGTCCTTGAATCGTTATGCTTTTTGTGTAGCCGATCATATGCTTGACACAAGTATCGTCCTAACATACTTCAATTCTCATAGCTATGTTCAATCATGGCCCCGAACATACGCCCGGTTCTCAAGCGAGAGGGTCTAAGAATTGAGCCTCACACAATTCTCCTCGAAGCGGCCCCACTTCTCTCTCACATAGGTGATTTCTTAAAGGTAACCCGTATTACCCCGCTCGAATTTTCGACGCGTAAGAATCATTAAAAGCCATAGGCTTATCCTTGTCCTTTCGTGGATGTCACTAATAGGAATGGACTTGGGGTAGATTCCCCACAAAGGACGCTACAAGTCTTTTAACAGTTAGGTTGTCCCATTGAATCTAGTTCTTGGGATCTCCAGTCATCTAGATTGGGTTTTCCGCTGTGTTTAACTTTTCAGAGGCTTTAGTCTCATTCCCCTCGTCGAGCTTTCAACTAACTCTCTATTTAACCCTTTGGTTAATGGATCCGCTAAATTCTCCTTTGACTTAACATAGTCAATGGATATTGTACCAGTTGAGAGTAGTTGTCTAATGGTATTATGTCTTCGACGAATGTGTCTAGACTTACCATTATACATATGATTGTGTGCCCTTCCAATCGCTGATTGGCTATCACAATGTATACATATTGATGGCACGGGCTTCATCCATCTTGGAATATCTTCTATAAATTGGCGTAGCCACTCGGCTTCTTCACCACATTTATCTAACGCTATAAACTCAGATTCCATCGTGGATCTAGCTATAACCGTTTGTTTAGAAGATTTCCATGATATAGCCGCTCCCGCTAATGTGAATACAAATCCGCTCGTAGACCTTGAGTCTTTTATATCGGATATCCAATTAGCATCGCTATACCCTTCAATTACCGGATGTCTAGTATAGTGTAAAGCATAATCGCGAGTATATCTTAAGTACCTTAGTACTCTCACTATACCATTCCAATGTTCCGCTCCGGATTACTTGTATACCGACTCGTTTGCTTAACCGTGTAAGCAATATCTGGTCTAGTACAACTCATCAAGTACATTAGACTTCCAATGATTCTCGAATATTCAACTTGAGAAACCGTGTCACCTCTATTCTTTGATAGATGTTGACTCATGTCTATTGGGGTTCTAGCAATAGCTAAGTCATCCTTGCCGAATTTCTCAAGAATTTTATCCACATAATGTGACGGCTTAAAGCAAGTCCATTTGACATTCTTGAAATTTTCACGCCAAGGATTACGTCGGCTAACCCCATATCTTTCATGTCAAACTTTGAGTTCAACATATCTTTAGTGGACTTTATCATTTTATCACAACTTCCTATGATAAGCATGTCATCTACATAAAGACACAAAATGACGTAGCCATTTCCCGTGTCTCTAACATAGATACATTTGTCACATTCATTTATTTTAAATCCACTTTCCATCATGGCTTGATCAAACTTTTGATGCCATTGTTTTGGTGCTTGTTTCAAGCCATACAATGACTTTACTAACTTGCACACTTTATTTTCTTGCCCCGGCGCGTAAAATCCTTCCGTTGCTCCATGTAAATTTCCTCTTCTAAATCCCCATTTAGAAAGGCTGTTTTAACATCCATTTGATGTACTTCAAGATTCCGCAATGCGGCTATCGCAAGTACAATCCTTATCGATGTTATTCTCGTAACCGGAGAATATGTATCAAAGTAATCAAGGCCTTCCTTTTGCTTGTAACCTTTAATTACAAGTCTTGCCTTATACTTGTCAATTGTTCCATCCGTCTTCATTTTCCTTTTAAAAATCCACCTATATCCTAGAGGTTTACTTCCCGAGGAAGATCCACTAACTCCCAAGTGTGATTTTGTAAAATGGAATCAATCTCACTTTTAATGGCCTCTTTCCACAAAGGTCCTTCTAAGAGCTCACGGCCTCTTTATAACTTTGTGGTTCACTTTCAAGCATATAGGTTAGAAAATCTGGGCCAAAAGATTTTTCTACCCTACCTCGTTTGCTCTGTCGAGGTTCTACCTCCGCTTCATCATTTTCATCATGATGATTTGTTCCTTCGACTTCTTCTTCTTCTATTGAATCATGTCTCCGTTTAGATGAACTTGCATCATCTCTTTTGCACGGAAACACATTCTCAAAGAAAGAAGCATTTCTTGACTCCATTATAGTATTCTTGTGTATATCTTGAATCTTCGATTCATGCACAAGAAACCTATAAGCACTACTATTGTGAGCATACCCAATAAATATGCAATCAATAGTTTTTGGTCCAATTTTCACCTTTTTGGGAGGTGGTATTGAAACCTTTGCAAGACACCCCCACACTCGCATGTATTGGTATGAAGGCACTCTTCCATGCCACAATTCATAGGGGCTCTTATTTATTTTCTTTCGGGGCATTTTATTTAACACATAATTTGCCGACAAGACGGCCTCTTCCCACATGTTATCCGGTAACCCCGAACTTATTAACATGGCATTCATCATGTCCTTTAGAGTCCGATTTTTTCTCTCGACAACTCCATTGGATTGTGGGGTGTATGGTGGTGTTGTAACATGTTTAATCCCATGTTGAGCACAAATACCTTCAAACGGGAATTCATACTCACCACCACGATCACTTCTTATGACCTTTATTTTCCGGTTGAGTTGATTTTCAACTTCATTTTTATAGAGAACAAACTTCTCTATAGCCTCATCTTTACTTTTGAGAAGATACACATAACAATATTTTGTGCTATCATCAACAAAAGTCATAAAGTACTTATTGCCCCCTCGTGTTTGTGTTGACTTGAAGTCACATAAATCCGTATGAACCAACTCAAGTGGTTCATTATTTCTTACAACCGAATGGAACGGAGGTTTTGTAAACTTTGCCTCTACACAAGTTTCACATTTATGTTTGTAGTCTATTTTACATTTTGGTATGCAATTCATGTTAATTAATCTACGTATAGTATCATAGTTAACATGTCCTAGTCTACCATGCCACAAATTGGAAGACTCAAGCAAGTAAACGGAAGAATTATTCTTATTCATCACATTCATCTTAGGCTTGTTAGCCATTACATTGCTTTTAACAACCATAGCACTAAGCTTAAACATACCATCACAAACATAACCCTTTGCCTACAAACATTCCACTTTTAGACAAAGTAACCATATCGGATTCAAACACAACACGAAACCCATGCTTAATCAAAAGCGATCCGGACACCAGATTTTTCCGGATTTCGGGCACATAGAGCACATTGTTGAGAGTCAACTCTTTCCCGGAAGTCAACTTCGGCTACCACCTTTCCTTGACCTTTCACATCGGACGTGCAGAATTTCCCATGAACAATTTCTCACCATTTTCAAGGGCTTCAAAACTACTAAACATTTCCTTGTTTGAGCAAACATGTCTAGTAGCACCGGTGTCAATCCACCACCGATTTGGGTTTGAACCCACCAAATTCACCTCAGAAATTACCGCCGCCAAATTCATATCGGAAACTTCATTCGAGATGACATCCACCATGTTTGCTTGTTTCTTTGGCTTCCTACACTCGGAAGACTTGTGGCCCACAATGCCACAATTGTAACAAGTTCCACCCGAACTTTTTCTTGGAGATTCCTCCCTTTGGCTTCAAACTAGAACCACCCTTTTTGGGACCAAACTTGCCTTTGGCTTTGCCATTTGCCTTGCCATTGGCCTTGGAGCTATCAACATGCTCCACAACATTGGCTTTCGCCACAAGAAGATTATTCAACTTCTTCTCCGCAATCCTATTCTCTTCCTCAATCCGAAGACGAATAGCAAGCGCTTCAACATTCATTTCTTTTCGTTTGTGTTTAAGATAATTCTTGAAATCTTTCCAAGCTGAGGCAACTTTTCAATTATTGCCGCCACTTGAAAGTTTTCACTAATTACCATCCCTTCGGCATGAATTTCATGAATGATTATTTGCAACTCTTCCACTTGACTTTTAACAGCTTTTGAGTCCACCATTTTGTAATCGAGAAAACGGCCCACAATGAATTTCTTTGTGCCCGTCATCGATCTTATATTTATATTCCAAGGACTCCCAAAGTTCCTTTGCGCTTTCTTAACACTATACACATTGTATAGCGTATCCGACAATCCATTGAGGATGTAATTTCTGCAAAGAAACTCGGAATGCTTCCAAGCATCAAGAGCCGAGATGGCTTGCCCATACGTCTCATTCTCACCCAACCGTGGCGGATCTTCCTTAAGAAATCTCACCAAGTTCAAGGTAGTCAAATAGAAAAGCATCTTTTGTTGCCACCTTTTAAAGTCTTGGCCAACAAACTTTTCGGGTTTCTCACCATGATGGTTCGAAACAGCCGACAACCACCCTTTGAGAGTTGGTTTCCACACGAAGCGCTTCCTCCACACGAGGATTCTCGGAGTTGTTCCCGTCATTGGTTTCCACGTTTGATAGAGTAGCCATCTGAAACAAAACAAACAAGTTTAGTTCACTGCTTTAAATAGTTTTCCTTCCAACGAAGAGACAATAATTTGTCTTAAGATTGTTGGAATAACTATTACAAAATCTGGAAATATAGAAACTAATTTAAAAGCAGAAATAGAAAATACAAGAGAAGAAAATGAATTTGTCCTCGTCCGAGTCGTGTGAAAACACACTCTCCTTAAGACAAATTACGCCCCTCACCACGTTGTGCTTGAGTTGTTACGGAACGCTTGCCTCCCAGATGAAACGGATATACCGGACGGTGGTTGCACAAGAATACCTCCGTGAACCGAAAGTGGATGCTTGAACTTTATCACCACGAATGCAATGCAAGGAGGCCAAGAGGAAAATATTTGTTCCAATATGTCAACAAGAGGAAGATGAGAGGAATACGGAAAAATCTACTGTGTGTCTTTTCTCTTGTTGTGTTCTTGCACTTTTTATAATTAAAAGGAGAGAACAGAAAATTAAACCAAGGTTTAATTTTCCTTAATGATAATTCAATTATTCTAATATAATTGCATAATTATTTGGCTCATAAACCTCTCTTTTATCGCTTATATGGTGGTACATTGGATTACACCTTCACATTAACAGCCTCTTTCGAGCCGTTACAAAACATTATGTAAAGTCATTTTTCCCGTTCGCCCCACTTTGGACCCTGTGCGCCCACGCCTCGGAATGCATGTGAGGCGCCCGCCTCGAATCGGATTCAAATGGGTCTCATCTGTTTGGAGTCGAGGCGCCACGCCTCAGCTTGCGAGTCCGGGCGCCCGCCTCACTCCCGGTTCCGTTGGGCCCATCAAGTTAAGTTGGAAAAAAATTACAAAAAGTGGGCTCGCGCGGACAAAGCTATTTCGGAGCTACATTCGTGTCGCGCGGGACGCGCATGCACATGAGTTCGGTAGCCCGAAAGCCTATTTCCTCGGTCCATGATTTGCACTTCACTGCGCACTCCGTGCGCGAGAAGCTCTCTGCCTGTACTGCGCAATCTTACCTTCCACTACCAAAGTGTGAGGAGTGAATTTAAACTTAGCCACTTTTTCATCTTTTTTTCCAATG
>JAFEMH010004244.1:0-219939 GCA_022495995.1 Adenophora triphylla var. japonica
TTTGAATAAAAAAACTCGATCTTTCTGTGTATCCCCTCATTGCCACTTTAACAAATGATAAATTAATTAATCAAAACATTTAATAATGATTCACTTGATAAAGACGCAGACACATTAAATGAACAATGCATTAAGCAATCTTTAAGCATGTTGTCAAACGAGAGAAAAATCGGGCCCAAGCTGCCAAGAAGGTTCTAACCAAAGTGAATTTGGGGACTGCTGAAGAGCCTACAGAGACGCAAATCGGAGAATTCTCCGTCGATACTTCGCCTAAAGAATATCGAGTCTTCTTCTCCCCCCTACACTCTAAAAAAAACACAAAAAAAATCATACAATCAAACCTCGTAGGTTCTAGTACTTTTCTCATTCAATCATGTCATCCTCGGACATTGTAATTAAGTCTTCAATTTTCCATACGCAAGTTTTCTTTCTTTTCTTGCTAGACTTGGGACATTATTTTGCACCCCACATTACATTTAATGAAATGATTTTGTTCTGTATGATCACTTGCATTGCTCAAAAAATAATTCCCCAAATGATTAATGCTTTGATTAATTGGCATGAGAAAGTCAATCGATAGCTCCCCATACACCTTACCATAACCCACACAAAGGCCTCCATCAGGCCATACACTTTCCAAGTCACATCCCTACCATCACCTTGACCAAGTCAATGATGGCAGCGACATCATTAAATGATCACTCTCATGTCAACAAAAGGCTAGGGGATTTTCCTTCCCCCTCATGAGCATCAAGCAAGTTCCAGCAGGGGGTTCAAAAAAAGAGAGAGGAGCCAAGGACCTTGCTAGTCGAAGCTCAATATAGGAAGAAGACGAAGGCAAAAGTGCATTGTAAGTCCTTAAGATATATTCAAATTCTTTCTCTTCCAGTAGGAGAGCGCTGATCAAGAAGTAATGGATACATTGAGACTGCCGTCAAATACGAATTGCCAATGAATCACCTCAAGTCCCGTGCCTCATCATCCAACCTTCCACTTTGAGCCTTTCCGCCCAGCGCGTCGCACACATATTTATGCCTTTGCCCCAATGCCAAGCACGGTTCGACCCCGAACTACGACGGCACAGGCTCCTTGTCTTAAGGAGAACGTTGGCAACGAGAAATGAGTCGAGTCATAAGCTCACGCCACAAATCCCCTGACCCGGTCTCGCCCATGACCTCTCCTACACCTGATCATCTCTCACACACTGATGGGCTTCGATCCTTGATATCATTTGACTTTCTCCTCATGATTAATCAAGCATATCAAGTTTTATTTGTTGAATAACCCGAACATCAACAAAGGGTTTTAACGAAACATGTGATGCATTGTAGAGAAGAGTAAGTTTTCGAGATGTCTCGACAGAGTCTACTTTATCTACAAAATAGGAAAAATAGAGCTAAACAACGATTTTAAATGGCTGAGGCTTCCATACAATTTTACAAGCTTTTCAGTGCTCATACTCTCTCAAAAGAGTCAAACCCAAAGCATTTATTTTGTGCCTACATCAAATAAGACATTCACACAAAAAAGGACCCGTTCCCACCTTTTCAAACAAATATATATATATACGCCCTTGTGAGTGTATATTACAAGTCATTTCTTTCACATTTTTGGTTGACTGATTGATTCAAAAAATAAATACAAAGGTATTGAAGAACATACCCAGCTAAATTGAAAACCCTCAAAGGGAAGTCTAGGCAAAAATCAGGGTTGCACCATTCTCCCCCTTCTCTGTCTCTCCTTCTCTCATAAAAAGAAGGTCAAACTATGGAGACCTGAGCCCCTTAAGGGAATGTAGGCAGCGTTCATTTGTTCGGTCTAAAGCATACACAAAAATCCAAAAATTGGATGCCATCAAGGCTCAGACTAGAAGCAAGCAAGAGATTTTGTGTCTCGACAAAGCTATAAAAGTAAATCACAAATCATCACAGTTAAAACACTTCTTGATGAGTTCAAGCACGATCTACTCTCAAACTCACAACATGCTTAAAGACAACTTAAAATATTTAACAATTAATATGTCTGCAATGACAATGAGTGGATACTTGGAGTTTCGAAGGTCGTTCCCGCGCAGCTCGCACTTGTCCCACCTCCGTGCTTCCCTTTCTTCCCTCGTCCCCGGTGAGTCTTCCTTCGCTCCGCGCCCAGTCTGAACTTCTGTCTCCCTCATTCCCAAATCGGCGAGTCCCTCCCAAATGAAGTCAAACAATCAAGTAGCTGTGAGCTTCATTCGCCCGTGCCTCGGCTCGGATCTCTTCCCTACGAGTACGCAAAGTGGACCTCTCAGTCAGTCGGTCAACTCTGGTCTCGTAGTCAAATAAAGCGTCTCCTTGTAACATTAAGGGTTAGACCAAAGCTTCACACTTCTAAAGTACATGGGCGAGACGACAATCTTTCTCCCAGTCTCTTTACTTTGCTCAGAAAATCACTTGGAGTGCCCAGATATCTTGCTCGAGCTACCAATCCAGTGCTCGGTAGTGGCTCGACAGCTCTCCAGTCTGAAAGAGGTTCCACGGAGAGGAAAAGCGAAGAATACTTCCATTACCCTCAAAAAATAAGAAAAGGCATACGGATATGTCCGCCATGGAGAAAGGAGCTACCTCCGTAGTTGCGCAATGTCATTCCAGG
This sequence comes from Adenophora triphylla var. japonica, assembly GCA_022495995.1. Lineage (NCBI taxonomy): Eukaryota > Viridiplantae > Streptophyta > Magnoliopsida > Asterales > Campanulaceae > Adenophora > Adenophora triphylla. The sequence continues at coordinate 2,629 of JAFEMH010004244.1, forward strand.
CCAATGAGCTCCTACCTCGGCATCCCGAAGCTATCGAAAACGGCGGCAGATATAAAAGGACGTCGAGATAGACAGGAACTCTGAAAGCATAGCAGGAGACAGCTTCCCGAGAGGCCCTCAGAGTCTCAATCCCCCGGTGAGGAACCCATCAACGGATGTCGATGCGTGCCAAGGCGAGCCATCCATCCCTCCCGTACTTGGGAGCGGACTTATCCTATATCCAAGACAAGGCGGCGTTGAGCAAACGTCCCTTGACCGACTAAGGTCGGTGCGAGGCACTAGCTTGAAGCATCTCTCATGACCACAAAGTGAACAAAGCTGGCCCAAGACTTCCCCCTCGCATGAACCTATCCCCCATCGCCAAGCAATCAATGCCGTGGAAGGTTTCCCCCAAAAACCAAAAGGAGCAATATCCTCACCGCCCAGTTTAGCGTGCCACTTGCGTCAGCCACGTCGCCGTAGCATATCGAGGCTAACCATGAAAATAGTGGCTAACACGCATAAAGCAAATACGCCCCATGAGACGTCACTCCCGCCGTCACTCATGAAACTGCAAATGTTGCCTCAAACCCCCATATACCATAAACATTTCAAGCTCATGCGACGTGTACAAAACACAAAAAAAAGGAAGTAGAAACTACTCCTAAGTTACTCATAGATAAAGTACGAGTTCGGTACATGTGAATACATTGTGCATATAAATACAAATATTTTATTACTCTCCTCACTAACATACACGGAAAAGAAGAAGAAAAAAGAGTCCTACTGAGTCATCGGCGGTACAGCACTTTGATAAAGACTCCACAATCTCAGTGCCTCCGCAGCCCTTTCATCATCCTCGGTGAACTTAACACTTCCTCAAACCTGATACTCCAAGAAGTCCGAAGAATGTGAAAAAACCCTAATTGATATACCCTAAATCCTAAACCCTAATTGATATATCCTAAGCCCTAAATGCTAATTGATATACCCTAAACCCTAATTGATATACCCTAAACCCTAAACCCTAATTGATATACCCTAAACCCTAAATGCTAATTGATATACCCTAAACCCTAAACCATAATTGATATACCTTAAACCCTAAACCCTAATTGATATACCCTAAACCCTAAACTCTAATTGATATACCCTAAACCCTAAATGCTAATTGATATAGCCTAAACCCTAAACTCTAATTGATATACCCTAAAACCTAAATGCTAATTGATATACCCTAAATCCTAATTGATATACCCTAAACCCTAAATGCTAATTGATATACCCTTAACCCTAAACTCTAATTGATATACCCTAAACCCTAAATGCTAATTGATATACCCTAAACCCTAAACTCTAATTGATATACCCTAAACCCTAAATGCTAAATCATATATTCCAAACCCTAAATCCTAATTGCTATACCCTAAAGGGCCTAAACCCTAAATGCTAAATCATATACTAAATCTTAAATGTAGATTTAGGGTTTAGGATTTAATGTATATATGATATTTTTAACAAAATTATCTTAATATTTATTTTGAAAAGGAGAGTATAATAATTTTAAATTGGTAACAAAATATTTATTTTGGATAGGAGGGTATATCAAGATGCTATTTATTTGTCAAAATAAATATTTCAAAATAATAATTTTAAATTTGTCAAAACATTTTATAAATTTATATATATATATCCAAAAAATATTGCCACTTATTTTTATTATTTATCAAAAATAAATAATATTTTTATACAAAATAAAAAAATATAATATTAAGATATTATTTATTTGTAAAAAAAAATAAATAGAAATTGGACTTGGGCCGTGGCCTTGCCTTGGCTGGCCGTGGCCTTGCTTTTGCTTAGCCTTGGCCGACCATGGCCTTGGGAGTTATCCCACATCGAAATGAAGGGAAAGTAATCAAAGGCTTGTGGCTCGGCCTTGGCCTTGGCCTTGCTTTGGCTCGACCTTAGCCGGCCATGGCCTTGGCCGTGTGGCCTTGCCGCCTCCTTTGGGATGTTATCCCACATTGAAAGAAAACCAAAAAAACCAAAGGCCTTGCTATATAAGTGGCTGATGCTGAGCCATTTATACCATACTTGGCTGTGAATTTGGGCATGGCCGGCCAGTGCCGTGGCCTTGGCATTTGCCTTGGCTGTGACTAAGCATTTTTCAAAGAAAAGTTAACATAATTTGTTAAAAATTTCGTTAGAAGGATTAATTTGAAAAAAAAGGCTTTAGTTAACCGTTTTAACCGGATAAACCGTGTTAACCGTTTATAACCGTTAACCAGATAACCGTAACCGTTAGTACACGATTAACGGTTAGGTTACGGTTAAGTGTTAACGATTTTTTTAACCGCTGGTTATAACCGTTAACCGGCGGTTATAACCGTTTGGGCACGTCTACCGGAGACCATTCCGGCTAGTCGTGGGTTCTTTGTTTTAGGTCAAAAGCTAGGAGATCAGTCCTGATTGCTAGACATAGGCTGATCAACACATTTCTTGTGGCATCAGTTTGGTTCCATTGCCGGGAACAACGCTCTTTTGATCTCTAAATCCAATCAAACGGTAACCATGGTATCTGACGGACACACCGCTACACCCTCCACTGAGAACGAATAAGAGAATGCCGGTAGAAACATGGACACCGGTGCTAGAAATCGTAATGCTAATCTGCCTCCTCCCTCACCGCGCCAGACTAGAAGAGCGACCCGCTCCAATAGCATTCCTAATGGCATAGGCTTGCCAGATAACAGAAGAGAAAAGAGGCCTATGCCCGCACCAGAAGCGGAGCCGCAGCCAAAACGACTACTGGTAGGTCGAACAGTTGCAGGCGACAATCCAGGTCCCTCAACTAATCACCACAGTAGAAAAGAAATTTTGTTGGAGCGCGCTAAGTTGCTCCAAGGTTTATTGGATGTTCATGATGAGTTACTCAACATGCCTGAATCTCCTAAGGGTGATAGGAGATCACATCGACCTGCTCCTTCTGTTACCTCTCACAGACGGGCTAATGGAGGAGCTAGACAGAATGGAAGCCCCAGACCATCTGCTGAGCAGTCGAGGATCGAGATGCCTCCTCCCTCTCAGATCAACCTTGATCCCACTGTCGACCTAAGAGATAGGCTCGACCAACGAAGAGAGCAAGAGACCGAGTCAGCCTCGAGGAGACAACAAGTGGACGAAAGGCGAAGGTCGCCAGTAAGGTCAGTTAGGTCGCAGTCTCACAAAGAAAGACGAGGTAGAGACGTGACTCCACCTAGGAGTGAAAGGCAGAGGGCCTACTCAAGAGGAGAGCCTCACCAGAAGAAGAGGTAAAGATCCAACAACGTCTCCTATCAGAGAAACGACCAAGATGCCAGAGAGCTACTGAATATGAAAAGAAGGTTGGAAAAAATGGAGGCTGACAGAAAGGAGGATGATGGAAAGGGCGAACGATACTACAACACTCTTCGAACCTTGTCCAAAGAATTGCTCGAGCTAAAGCCTCCCGTAGGTTTCAAGCTGCCTTCATTAGACAAATATTCAGGCGCGACCAACGCCCTGAACCACATGCAACACTTTAAGGCCACCATGTGTTTGGTCTCCTCCGAGGATGATGTCTTGTGCAAGGCACTAACCAGCACATTCACAGGTGCATCACTGACTTGGTTCCGTGGTTTAGCACCGGAATGCATTACCTCATGGGAGTACATGAGGAAGAAATTTTTAGATCGATTCTCCACAGCTGGGACCAGAAAGAAGACGATCACTGACTTGAGCAACCTGCCTCAGGGCAAAACTGAAAGCTCCATGAGTTATTTCACAGGGTTTAAGGAGATGGTCGACCAAATAGAGGAGGACCTAACATACAGGGAATTTATAAACTGCTTCAGGATTGGGGTGTCCTCTCCTGATTTAGACTACGAGCTCCAGGTTAGGAGAGCAACTACCAGGCAGGAATTGTTTGAAAGGGCCTACGATGTGGCCATAGCTGAGGAAAGGAAGGAAAAGAAGAAAGAGAGGTGCTCCAAGCAGTCTGAGGCTGGAGAATCTAATAAAAGGGGTCAGGCTACACATAATGACAACAATAACAAGGGGAAGAATAGAACAAGGGCGACTGAGAGAGTGCCCAAGAGTTTTACCCCGTTGACTGTAAGTCATACTGAAATCATAAATATTTTCGACCTGGGCCCACCTGCTCCAATGAACCCAGCAACTAAATTCAGAAGGGACAACGACAAGTATTGTGAGTTCCATAAAGATACGGGTCATACTACAGAGGAATGCATGAGTCTGAAATAGATCATACAGAAATGGGTCGACAGCGGAAAGCTGGATAGGTTTGTGAAGGGAGCTCGACCTAGCGGAGGCGAGCGAGCTGCAGGGGGTATACCTAAACCAAGGTAGCCTCGGTTGGATTTAGGGGTAATCACCAAAAAAACTAGCAACACTGCCTTGAAACACAAAAAAATTTAGCTCACCAAGGCTCCGTACGTGCCACCTAGGAGCTACATCAAAGACGAAGTCATCAGTTTCTATCCTGATGAGCTAGCTGCCAACGTGGCCGCTAGGGATCAAGTTCTAGTAATTTCGGGGTTAATAGATGGTTGTACGACGAGCAGAATGCTGGTAGACACAGGGGCTTGCAAAGACATCCTCTACTACAGAACTTTCATATAGATGGGACTGACGAAGAAAAGATTGTCGCCCTACGATGGTCGGCTTGAAGGCTATACTAATCATAGGGTGGATGCCAAGGGGCAGATCGAGTTGGAGGTCGACATAGGACAGCACCCTTTCAGGGTCGTGGCTAAGGTAACTTTCATTATTATAGATGTGATAAGTGATTATGCTGCTATCTTGGGTATTTCTGGTCATGTAGCACTAGGAATGGTGGCCTCAATCCCCCATCAGCGGGTCAAGTTTCCTACCTTAGATGGAGTAGGCTGCGTTCTGAGTACAACCCGAGATTATCTTGATTATGTCCTCTGAACGAGAAAGAAGAGAGAACTAGAAATTGAAACCCCCGAGGCAAGCTGGAAACTTTCAAAATCTGTCACCACAACCTCAAGGCTATCTACAATCACTTGTGTTGACGAGGCAACCTATCACTCACACGACCATGTCATGATCGAGCCGACACATCCCTCTATAAAAACTATGGTCGAAACAGATACAGTTATGGTCGACCAAGTCATCATAGGAGATCTAAGCCTACAGATCGACCAAAACTTGGACCACCACTAGGGAGATTGCAGCTGAATTGGATGATATGATTGTTGAAGAAGCTCCACACTTGGGGGCCGAGGAAAGACAAGGGTTCGTGAAATTATCATCGAGACCCTGCAGTTCAGAGATGGTCCGGAGCTAGAGCCCGTGGATGAGTTAAAAGAAGTAATAACCAATCCCTCCTACCCTGACCAAAAAATTCAAGTAGGAAGACAGCTGTCATCAGATGAGAGGGCAGAGATTGTGGATTTATTAAAGGAAAGTGAAATTGTCTATGACTTAGCAAAGTGAGGCGAAACTCACAAAGTGAGGCGAAACTCACAAGTGTTGTCCTTAGTGTTGGCAACACTAACAACAACACATACCAATTCGAAAAAACACAAATAAATAGAAATAAATCAAATTTGCAGCGGAAGTAAATAACAATAACAATACACAAGAATTATATATTGAGTCGGTCTACGGAGAAACGCGTTTCTCTGTCGTGTATGGAGAAACGGGGCAACGTTTGTCGCGCGACATACTTAGCCAGTTTCTGGATATCACTTTCATCAGTTTTTGGATATCCAGAACATTGAATATGGATATCCAGAAACTTATGAAAGTGATATCCAGAAACCAAATATTTTTTCTGGATATCCTTTCCAAAGCTTCTGGATATCCAGAACATTGAATATGGATATCCAGAAACTGATGAAAGTGATATCCAGAAACCAAATATTTTTTCTGGATATCCTTTCCAAAGCTTCTGGATATCCATATTCAATGTTCTGGATATCCAGAAACTGATGAAAGTGATATCCAGTTGTTGTGGCTAAGTATGTTGCGTGACAAACATTGCCCCGTTTCTCCATACGCGACAGAGAAACGCGTTTTTCCCAGATTTTGTGTTATATATTTATCAAGTTATATAAATATATAAATTGATGGGTGCCAGGAGGCAAGACTTTTCTATATATAATATGAATTCAATACAAGGTCAAAGAAGTTCCCTTAATGATAAATAATCATTAACTCAAGGAACAATAAATAAAGAACTCTCTCTGAATACAATCACTCAAAACCTCACGAAAATATGAAAATATATGTGAAACTCTCGAGTGTCGGACAGAGTGATGCCAACACTGAATGGCAACACTTGAAGAGCAGAATTCTTTTCTTGTGCAGATTTGTGTTTTCTAAATTGGATGATCACTAAGCTGATCGACTGCACTATTTATAGGCCTCCAAAAATTGGAGCCTACTCAAAATAATGAGCTAACATCCTTGAATTTATTTCCACCTTTTTAGCTCCCATTCGCCTCAATTATAGAAGACTTGGTCTTCATTGCTTCTTTTGCTTGTACACCTCTGCTGTAGATACCTTGGACTCTGACTTTATCTCTCCATGAATAGCTAAACAATATCTCTTTTACTTGGTCATTAATTAATCATATAAACAACATGTTTATATGTTAATTTCTTCATCTCCTCGTAAGTCACGCCTGGGCACTTTCTGTTGACCTATTCAAGCTCACAAACAGCAGACTAACAACTGATATTTAAACATTAATTTATACATTATTATTTGTGAAAAATACAGTAACTATTCTGGTGTTGCCAAATCCAAATGGCAACACTTGTGGCAACACCAGTGGCAACACTGGTTTGCAACACTAGGGACAACATACATGACAACACATGTTCTAACATTAACAATCTCCCCCTTAGTTACTGATTTCTTCACAAAATACCAACGTGATGATCTTTACAAAACAGTTAGTCATACTTAACAAAAAATCAAAAAATGCCACATCCTTATTAGTGACAACATAAACCTTCATGCAATGTTAAAATATTTTTCAACCAAAGTATCACACTCACACGAGTGGCAACATCAACCTCCAGGTAAATATAGTCACATAATTTCGAATTTATCTCCCCCTTAATCACGAAATTAATAACTAACCAAAATTAATTATTAATATCTCCAAACAACCACCCAAAGTTTTAGCAAAACCACCCAACAAAGTTTGAAAAAAATTTTAGCCGAAAAAAAAAAACAGAATTTAAAGTTGTTTAAACATCAAAAACCAAATTAAAATAAATAAAATTGTTTTTGAAACCAACCACCAAATCAAATAACTTTTCAACCTTCTGCATTTCCAGCTCCTTCTTCACCTCCCTCAGCTGTGCCACTTGGTCCAGCTCCATCATGATCATGCCTTGGCCTTGATTGATCTCCCCCTATTTTGGAAGAAATTAATTCCACCATATTCATCATGTCTGAACGCATGTCCAACCACCCCCGTATAACTGAGTCGATGTGCTTCACCTGCCTATTGAAAAAATTCAGTACCATAGTGTGATGATGTGCCAATTTTTCGAAAGGACTTTAAATCTTTCGTTTCTTTGAAAACCAATCGAAAAAACCGGAGTCGCCACGCCATTTTTGTTTTAAGGGCCAAAACTTTGAAAAATGCCCGAAATAAGAGATTTGGGTTCGGAGGTCACGTTACACGCCGGGAAGAACGTTAGTGTTCACCCGGAATGCCTCGTAAAATGAGTCTTCCAAGCATAAAAACCATTTGTGTGTGTGTGTGTGTGTGTGTGTTACTTTGGCCAAAATGAGTTGAAACTCAGAAAAGTAAAAAATTGGGAACTCTTTATTAGACTTTGGACAGATCCCATGATTTTTGATGTGATTTTTGGATTGATATTTGGTACTCAAAAGATTTTTTGAAGTTGTAAATCATTTCTGCCAGAATGAAAAAGGCAGTGGACACTTGATTTTGAAATGGACTTTAGAACTTTAAAACTCCAGAATATGGGAAAAGTCCAGGAATGAAAGTTGTCCAAAACACCTTAAATAAGGTTTCTTTGAAAGAACTTTTCCTTTTGGAGATGATTTGAGGGACCAAAACCTTCTGGAAATCTCAGATATGAAATCTGGATTTCCAGAGACTGATAAACTGACCTTTGGAAAGTAATTTGAAAAAGGGAGTTAGACTCACACAAAAAATAAAGTAAAAATATGTCTGGAATGCTACGGATGTTGGATACAAAAAGTATTTTGTAGTCAACACCAAATTCCAAGTTTTACTGGGTCCAAAAAATAGGAAAATGGACTGAGGTCTCAGAACAATGCTACTGGACAGCAAGATGTTCTTGAGGGAAAATGTGATTCTTGGGGGATTTGCATCTATGTTCACCCCATTTTCATCCCTAGACTTGATTCCACTACTTTGTGTCAAGTGGTTATTATATCAAGTCATCCTTGGGGAATTTATGGGGTCTAAACATGTCCTTTGCAAAGGGAAAGGGGGTTTTGTAAAGATGAAATTAGAGAGAAAAATCAACCAGAGATTTAGAATGTGGACCATTTGAGATGGTCATTCATGAAGATGAACTTCAAGATGACCATCTTAGGTCAAGACTTCAAGTTAAACTAGACATAAAGTATATCAAAGTAAGAAGAACAAGATGAACAAGAAGTTAAAAGGGAATTTTAGGGTTTAAAGAAGGAGGGCTTTACCAATGGTGACACCCTATCTTCCTAGGCTTGGAATTTGACTTGAGGAGTATCAAGATTTGGTGTTTGACTTGAGGAGTATCAAGATTTGGTGTTTGGATTTGTGTTTGAGTGGATTCAAGGCTTGAATGTGTTTAGGGTTTGATGATAGAGTTGGTCAAAGAGAAAACAAGTAGATAACACTTAAGTCCTCTATGTTTTCTCTCTAATCCTTCTCTTTGGTGGTGGTTTAAGCTTGAGCTTGTGTATGAATGGGAGTGATTTGAGAATATTTGGAGTGAATGGGATTTGGGAAAGATTTAAGAGAAAATGGTGGCAATTCTAGTGAATTCCCACTGTTTTCTCCCTATTTTTCGCCAGAGTACAGCTTCTATGAGCCAATTGTGTTGTGTAAACTGAGAGAGGAGGGTTCAATTTATAGGCCCCTGTGAACTTCAATAGGATCCATGTGGAGGGTTCTGTAAACGTGCCTGGTGCATTAAATGCTGCTCCAGGCTTTGAACAGGAAGAATATTATTCAAAAATTCCAGCAGTTTCTGTTTTTCAACTTGCCTAATTCGGATTTTTCCAATTTCTTTTGCTTTTTGAGATTCTTTTCTTGGTTTAACTTTAAATGGCAATCCCTAATCTACCCTTACTTTGTTAGAAAGGTTAGGAATGGTTAGAAATGTTAGGAATGTTAAAACTTTCGTTAATTTTCTAACGAAAATACTAACAACTCAAATTGGAGCACTTACAGTAGCCCCTCGGCGACGGTGCTTTCGAAGGAAGTAGGGTCGTCGATAAGAGTAAGGCTCCATATTTGACAGGATGATCAAGTGATCGAGTGGCTGAACCTAGCGATAGGCTACCTACGTATCCCGATTGGGGAATCAAGCCGGTCGTAGTTCGGGTCTTTGACCCTGGAGTGACTGTTTTAGGATGTCAACCTGGCGAGCGAGTTATGCAGTTGGTTGCTGAAAGAAACTCTGCTGGGGATAGAAGATGACCATTTTGGTCTGGTGGCTTAGAGTTGTATATCCGCTCTGCTGGGGATAGGAATGACCATTTTCGGTCTGATGGCTGAACCTAATGATAGGCTACCTACGTATCCTTAAGAGGAATCAAGCCAGTCGTAGTTCGGGTTTTTGACCCTAAGATTTGACTATTTTTGGGAAGTCGCCCTGAGATCTGACTATTTTTGGAAGTCGCCCTATGATCTGACTATTTTTGGAAAGTCGCCCTATGATCTGACTATTTTTGGGAAGTCACCCTAAGATTTGACTATTTTTGGGAAGTCGCCCTATGATTTGACTATTTTGGGGAAGTCGCCCTATGGTCTGACTATTTTTGGGAAGTCACCCTAAGATCTGACTATTTTTGGGAAGTCACCCTATGATTTGACTATTTTGGGGAAGTCGCCCTGAGATCTGACTATTTTTGGGAAGTCGCCCTATGATCTGACTATTTTTGGGAAGTCGCCCTAAGATCTGACTATTTTTGGGAAGTCACCCTAAGATTTGACTATTTTTGGGAAGTCGCCCTATGATTTGACTATTTTGGGGAAGTCGCCCTATGATCTGACTATTTTTGGGAAGTCACCCTAAGATCTGACTATTTTTGGGAAGTCGCCCTGAGATCTGACTATTTTTGGGAAGTCGCCCTATGATCTGACTATTTTTGGGAAGTCGCCCTATGGTTTGACTATTTTGGGGAAGTCACCCTATGATCTGACTATTTTTGGGAAGTCGCCCTGGTAATGACTTCGGTTTGTCGAATTAGGGGATGATTGCGATTTATCGCTTTCCTCGTGTTGTGTGTGATAGCGTTTTAGGTGCCTCAAACCTTAATGATGGCGTCTTAGGTGCCTCGAACCTTCATGATGGCGTCTTAGGTGCCTCGAACCTTGGAGATGGCGTCTTAGGTGCCTCGAACCTTGATTTGAAATGATTTCCCTTTGATGGTTTGGGATAGATGGTCTATTGGTGGACTTCATTTGAAGGGATCAGTCTTATGTTTGCTGCCGAGGAAATGGATGATAATGGGAAAAGAAATGGTATTCCGTTAACTTCGCTGGAGATTTTGTTAGCCTTTGTTGGAGTTTAGTTCAGGAGTATGAACCTAAATGGGGACTTAGTTCAGGGGTATGATTCTAAGTCGAGGTTTAGTTCAGGAGTATGAACCTAAATGGGGACTTAGTTCAGGAGTATGATTCTAAGTCGAGGTTTTGTTCAGGAGTATGAACCTAAATGAGGACTTAGTTCAGGAGTATGATTCTAAGTCGAGGTTTAGTTCAAGGGTATGAACCTAAATGGGGACTTAGTTCAGGGGTATGATTCTAAGTCGAGGTTTAGTACCTGAGGGAGACTATTTGAAGGTGTTCTCGCTGGGGAAGATTCGGGCTTACGAGAACTATCGGGGAAAAGGGTGACCGTATTGGTCAAGTGACTGGACCTATGATAGGCTACATAGTTCGTCAAAGAGGTGGTGATAACGAGAGGCTATGAGCTTTGTACCCAAGGTTGACTGCTCTTAGGGGAGTCACCCGAGGATTGACTATTTTAGGGAAGTCGCCCGAGGATTGACTATTTTAGGGAAGTCGCCCGAGGATTGACTAAAGCTTACGTTGCTGTTTGCGGAGATAGGAATAGCTAAAGCTATGGGTAATCATGCAACATTTATGAGTGCATGCTTATTTTTGAGATATGTTGAAGGACTAACGTACCTTTGCTGTGCTTACCTGCAGGAGAGCAAGTTGCGGGGGGCTGTGTGGCAGTTGATAGTGTTGAGAGTCTTGATGCATCTTTGAGAACTTAGCGTCTCTGTCCGGACTGTATTTGAGAACTTGGCTTCTATGACCGATTTGTATTTGAGAACTTGGCATCCCTGACCGAACTGTACTTGAGAACTTGGCGTCCCTGACCGATTTGCATTTTGAGAACTTGGCATCTCAGACCGATTTGCATTTTGAGAACTTGGCATCCCTGACCGATTTGTACTTGAGAACTTGGCGTCCCTGACCTATTTGCATTTTGAGAACTTGGCTTCTATGACCGATTTGTATTTGAGAACTTGGCGTCCCTGACCGATTTGCATTTTGAGAACTTGGCGTCCCTGATCGATTTGCATTTTGAGAACTTGGCGTCCCTGACCGATTTGTATTTGAGAACTTGGCGTCCCTGACCGATTTGTAGACACTGGAGGTGGTCTGCACATGTTTTGCCCGGAATCATCTCTTGCCGAAAAGGGGGATTTGATTTCTTGCAATTTTGTTGAAACCATTGATTTTGAGCTTTGGTAAATATCTCCCTTGTTGAGGGTAAGTCTCAATGGCGAAGGAAGATGGTCTTTCACGTTTGAATTCCTGCATTGGTTAGTAGAGAGGAAGATGCATATATGACATTCATGATGACAGATGCATGCATAGAACCAAAAATGATTGTGAGAGTATCACTGCGTATGTTCGCGAGATGATGCATTTACTTGCTTTCGAAGATGCACCTAGCCTAAGCTTTTGGCAGGGAAATTATGATTTATGATCTTCAATCACTTAGGATTTTTCCTATTGATTCAAGTTTTGTGCATGCTACATGAGCCCTTGGGAGATTTTTGTGGGGATGCATGGTGATGAGAGGGGACGCATTGGGATGTATGTGTCTGGAAACTGTTTGGAACAGATTTTGAGCAAGTGGTGAGAGCCCTCGATCGCAATTTAAACAGCAGTTGTTGATGAGGTTTTGTTAACAGTATCATATGGACCTCAATTTTGATGAGATTGGATTCGGATCCCGGGTCTTGATTGGAATTTTCTCTCTCAATCTTGGTCATTTGAAGCTGATGCTGACAGGCTCTAGGGCACGTTGATATGAGTGAAGCTTCTTTCATTTGAGTGAGCTGTGACCTTGGCCGAAACCTTGTTCGGAGAATGATTTGATGAAATTGCTAATGCAGGGAGAAACCCAGATCTTAAATCCCGATGCTACGGGAAGCTGCTATGTACCAAGTTCTGAAGCTGAAAATCTAGTTGTTGATGTGACTAGACCTTTCTTGTGACTTGATAAAATTCAGATCCAAAGGACCAACTTGACAAAGCCCCCGGATCCTATTAAAGCGAGGAAAGATCCCTTCTTTGGCAAAGCCTCGGTCTGAAGAACTGAGTAGGCAAAGTCCAGATTTTGAAGAAGCGACTTGGCGAAGCCCCAATCTTATAACCTCGTTGTCATTAGCAGAGTCCCAATCTGATTGGTAATGCAAAGCAATCCTGAAAATAATCTGACAAAGATCGAATCTATCTCGTAGTGAAAAACCCAATGTGGACCCAAAGATGACTATAGAAGCCCCAGCTTGAAGAGCTGATACAGGAGAACCTGGGAGAACCGCTTAGCAAGCCCCAGCGTGAAGAAATTCAGAGTAGTCTTACAGAGGAGGCACCCATCTTTTCAGACCTTAGTCAACCAGTCACTTGGACAAGACTCAGAAATGTTTACGTGCAGGGGCATATCTTTTGAAAGGTGGGAATGTCTCCCGAATTTGTGTATGACACTCTCGCTTTAGGTTTGACTCTTTTGAGAGAGTATAAGCATCACAAGGTGTGGAAAAGTGTATGGAAGCCCCTGCTGACAGAAAGACAGTGTTTGGCTCTATTTCCCTATGATGGAGAGAGAGAAGACTTGTCGAGACACTTGAAAACTTGTCTTATTCATGATGATCACAAGGCTGCTTAAAACCCTTTGTTAATGTTCGGGTTATTCAACTCCTAAATCTGATATGAACAAATATTTTGATTAATCACGAGGAGAAAATCAGCTGATATCGAGAATCAAGCTCGAAAGAACGGAAAGTGTATAGGGACGATCCTTGATGAGACCGGATTTTTTTTTGAGATTTGTTTGTGATTTCGACCGGACCATTTCTGGTTGCCTACGTTCCCTCCATTATGAAGAGCTCAGGTCGCCGTAGTTCGGGCCTATCCCGAATGAAAAGAGAACGAATGTTGAAATTCGAGGATCTGAGGACCTTTGGGGATTTTGAGGATTTGGAGGATTGAATAACATATCCCCTTAGAGTGTCCATGAAAGACACGGATGCGAAGCCCCAGTGGGACATCCACGGCAAGTGTTTGTGGAGTAGAAATGAATTATGCTCACATGAATCAATTTTGAATTTGCACAATCTTTGATTGGTAATTTTGAGCCAAAATGGATTAGATTCCAATTTAAGCAAGCAATGAAGCGTTAATTTGATTTAGATCTTAAAGATATTATGATGAAATTGCTATCCGATAGGAATTGCAGCTGGGTTTCCGGGCTTCGATCGGCCATCGGGTAATTTTGGAAGTTATGACCTCTTAAAGTGAGAGGTCGGCTGGGCCTTTTGCTGACTGAACCTCTAAAAATGAGAGGTTGGCTTGTAGGGATGTGTTTGGGAAATCTATGGCGGGGAAGATTGATTGCCTCTAAGAATGAGAGGTCAAATTTTGATTTTGGCCAAAGGCGAGGATAATGGTAACGGGGATATCCTCTAAAAGCGAGAGGATGGCTTGGGATTGGTTAAGGAAATGGTGAGAGGGAGTCCAAGCTATCGGGAACTTTTGCGAATCTTCGAGAATTCAGGCTCCTTTTTTATCATTGGAGAGCTTCTTGAGGAGTCGGGGACTTTTACTGAATTGTGAGGATCGACAGTCCTTCTTTTTTTTTTTTGAAGCTTCTTTTGCTTGAGCTCTTTTTTCTTTTCTTTTTTTTTTTGACTTGGAAAGCTTCCTGAGGAGTTGAGGATTATCTTTGTCCTTCCTTCATGGCTTGAGATATTTTGCGCATCGCCGACTCTCGAAGTTAACTTCTTGGGCTTGCTTGGACTTTTCTCAGTAAGGAGCAAAAATAATGGCTAAACCGGGTTTCAAAACACGCCGATCTTGAAATGAAAGGGTAGTGTTTAGTGAGGGTGAGGTAATGGCTTTCCTATGGGTGAAAGGCTTCAACCGCAATCCCTACCGGATGACCTAAACGAGATTAAGTCTTCATTGCTTGCTTAAGCTTTAAATGAGAAAAGATCCATGCAAATTCATCGAGCAACGAGGTGATGAGGCTGATGAAAGGGATGTGAGCATATGAGATGCAAGATGGGGAGTTGGTAAGCCCCAATTTGAGAGGGATATCAATTGATTTTCTCACTCCAATTAATTTAAATATTAATTATTTCAAAGAATTAGTAGTTGAGCAGCACAAGTGATCATCTAGGATAAAACCATTTCAATTAAGTGTAACGTGAGTGTGCAAGTGATGTCTCGAGTCTAGCAAGAAAAGAAGAAAGACTTATATATATATAAAAATTTTAAATGATAGTTAAGCTATCTTTCCACAACATTCGAGGTGGACAAAACCGACAAGTGTCCAAGATGGACTTAGGTGAAAGAAAAATACTAGAACCTACGAAGGTTGACTAAAAGACTATTTTTAGAGATAGGTAGCCCCTAGTCTAGCCGCTCTTTGCTGTTGGACCATGCATCTATTCTTCGACGCTGGAGATGGGAGCTATTGCAGGTCTTTCCATCAGGACTTCTTCTTGCTCAATCCAACCATTTTCCTTGCCTGCGATGACTGGTTCATTGACCTCGCAAAGGGACGAGTCAAACTCCATTGTGCCCCCAAGGCTTGAACCACCAAACTCGATCATGTTGACACTCATGTTGTTATTTCTAGGGAGCGGATTATTGATAGTATTAGGCCCTTCAGGCACCTCTAACCTCCCTTGTTCAATCAAACTTTGGATTGCCTTTTTCAGGGGGACGCAATCATCTGTCAGGTGCCCATGGTACTGATGAAAGGCACAATGCTTGGAAGTATCCAAAGGAGCATTGGGGTTTCTAGGCTGATAATTTTCCAAAGGCCGGAGCAAACCTTCTCTCACCAAACCTCTAAAGACATCACTCAAAGGCATCCCAAAGTTTCTCAAGTCTTGGGGCCGGGATCTGGATGCATCAGGTTTCTTGGGAACAAAGGAAGTGGCATTGTTACAGTCCTGTCCCGCATAGCTAATCACTTCTTTACCTTTTGGTTGGGCAGGAGCTGTGTTGGAGGTGGAAGAAACCCGGTATCTGTAAGCAGGTGCAGCAGTCGGCTGCTGATTGTAAGCCTTTTCGAACTTAGCTGCGGAGTTAACCATGGCCCGTAAGTCTGAGTACGGGAAGTGACTGAGGGAAGCTCTCAAATGCGGCTTCAAGCATGACTGAAAGATGTCTAACTGCTCTTCGTCAGAGGGAGGAATGGCCATTTCACTGAGCTTTAAGTTCCACCTTTTATAGAAATCCCCAATATTCTCATCAGGGCGCTGCATTGTCGTCTGCAGGTCAACTCTGTTTGTCTCCCATTCCAAGTTGGCTTTATACTTATCTGTGAAAGTACTGGTAATCTGTTCCCAAGTAGCCCTAGCTTCAGGCTGCAATCGGAAAAACCATTTCAAAGCCCCTGACTTCAAAGAGAGACTGAAGTAGTCAGCCAACTGCTGGTTTGTGCATCCCTTAGCTTTCATTGCCAAAGTATAGGTGTCCAAGTGAGTTTTAGGGCACGCACTTCCATCAAACAGTTCGAGATTGGGCATCACGAATTTGTGAGGCAGGGGTACAATCGAGTCGGGATCTGTAGGCCGAAGAGCAGTGTTCTTTTTGACGGTCAATTCAGCGATCTGCGCTTTCATTTCCTTGTGTTGCTCCATAAACCAAGCCAATTGGGGATCCAAAGGTGGAGCGGGAATGCCTGAGCCGATATTTGAGCTAGGAAGAGGACTAGCTGTTGGTGGTGCATTGGTGGAAGGAATACCATATCCCGGAGCATAGGTGAAAACCTGTCCTTGGCCCAAATTACCCTGGGGAGTGTAGGTAGGAGCTTGGGCAAAGGGATAGAACCCAGCGACTTGCTGTTGGCTTCCGATCGGCAGAGAAGATGGAGGCAGATCTGAGGTAGCCAGATGGCTTGGATTTCCGGAGTGAGGCCCATAAGTAGGCTTAAGTGCGGGCTGCTGTCCCTGGTTGTCGAATTGCATGGCTGGTTGTGGCGAGGATGCATAACCGAGAGGATACTGTGGTCCTGGTGATTCTGATGAAGCTGGGATGGGGGCTTGGTAACCCATTGAACCCTGAGTGAGAAATGGGTTTGTGGAAGCTGTGTGAGGCGCAGCTGAGCTAGCATCATTCTGAGGAGGGGCTCCTGACTGTTGCCCCGAACCAAACTGTGGTGGTATTCCGAACTGTTGCTGTGAAGGTCCGGATTGATTGGTCCCAAACTGAGGTGGGATCCCCATTTGCTGTGGCATTCCGAGGCACCCCCAACCATGAGAAGACATTCCGTACTGACTTTGTCCCCACTGAGGTACTGCGAACTGGCTCGTCCCGTCGGCCGTGGATCCGGTGGTCCGGTTGGGAGCCGGGCGACCCAGGGGTCGAGGAGCATGGGCTCTGGTGGTAGTACCGTGGGAGGCCGGTGGTGGCATCCTGGAGTAGTCGGGTTGACCAAGAGCGGGATTGAGGTCTTCCTCTTCTTCCACAGTGAAGGTGCCATCTGGGTTGAGACTGGCGGCTAATCCATGGCTTTTGATAGCCTCCATAAGGCTGTTCAGCTGTGCTTCCTGTCGCACTCTCATCTGTTCGGCTAACTGATTCCATTGCGGTTCTGTTTGAGGAGTCCCAGGAGGCGGAGTGGTGTTGTCCCCATCGTTACCGGTTGATGCAGACATTCTGAAACTCGGAGTCGAAGCAAACGGTGAAGCTGATGATGCACTTGATTCTTCCCAACCGATCGACGGTGACCCGGTGCCGAAACTAAGCTTTGTGCGGAGGCTAACGGGGGGAAAGATACGTGGGTTCAGATATTTGGGATTTGAAGGAGGGTAGGTGTTTGGGCTCAAGGCTCATGCAACATGCAATTATTTGTTCTTGTTTACTTAAAACATGATTTATTAAGCCTAATCGGTTGGAAAAGATTGCTCTTCTTTTTCGCAAACTATTCTGAACCCTGGATCGGTGGGCCCCATCACTACGTCTATAAGCCCCTCGTATTCCACCTGTATTTCGACTTCCCAGGGCGGACAGCCCCGGGCGAGGGTCCTATAGGGCAAGCGGGTCCCACCGACCGAAAAGAAAAACGATCCTAAAAGTCTGGCGGGTAATCGAGTCTTAACGAGAATTCGATGTAAATTACGGACAAAGCTGACGTCAAAGTCAAGATCATGTCCGAGGGCTCGACGAAAAGTCGGCATGATTGGTACTGATAAATGTCCACAATTGATCTTGACTCGTCGTCAGTTAGGCCGTAATTAGGCATGGAATAACCGTTAATCCTTGATGACTCAGTGTCATGCTGGGAGTCAGTGTATAATTTGTGCCAGTCAAAGTCAAAGTCAAGGCGCCGGTCAATATCTTGGTCAAAGTCTGCGGCGGAAAACCGGCATGACTTCGACTGATTAGGGTCCCCGAAAGATATTGAGTCGGTATGCCGACAAAGGCTTGAAAGGAAAGGTCTATACACAGACAGGGCATGACACAGACCAGACTAAAAACCAACCGGGTCTCGGACAAAGTGTGTCACGGACAAGTGCATGGTCGACACGAGGCTCCATGGGATGTTTGGGTAGTCCTGTGCTTGCACCGAGAGGCGTAATAAGACCAAACGGGTCGCGACAAGGATTTCCCCGGGTTAGGGACGTAGAGTGCAGTGCAAGGTCACGTGCGCGTAGTGTGCAAGCAGTCTATCTTCTTTTTCTGAGTAAAATAGAAATTTTTTTTTATGTGTCTTAAAAAGAATGATGCATGATTTTTTTTTGAAAATTTTCTTTTTTTTTTGAAACTCCCTTTTTTTTTAAATTCTTTTTTTTTTGAATTTTTTTTTTTGAAAGTAAATGCACACATAAGCACATAAACACAAAAATTCCAACAGTTAGGGACATGATTCCGACAGTCAAAATTTTGACTTTTTCCGAGGCGGCCAAAACAACACGAAAATGTGCAAAAATCAACACACACAACAAATGATTTTTAATGCCGGGACGGAAGCTTGACCCTCAAAAGCTTTTTTTTTTTCTTTTTTTTTTTTTTGAAAACAATGATACCGGTACGTGGGATTGTTAAACCACAATTTATCCCCGACTCGTGTTAGGAGGCGATAACGGGAAGTTTAATGGTTTCCACCAATATACCAAATATCATTTTTTTTAGAAAAAGCTTATCTTTCCCCAGCGGAGTCGCCACTGTGATGATGTGCCAATTTTTCGAAAGGACTTTGAATCTTTCGTTTCTTTGAAAACCAATCGAAAAAACCGGAGTCGCCACGCCATTTTTGTCTTAAGGGCCAAAACTTTGAAAAATGCCCGAAATAAGAGATTTGGGTTCGGAGGTCACGTTACACGCCGGGAAGAACGTTAGTGTTCACCCGGAATGCCTCGTAAAACGAGTCTTCCAAGCATAAAAACCATTTATGTGTGTGTGTGTGTGTGTTACTTTGGCCAAAATGAGTTGAAACTCAGAAAAGTAAAAATTGGGAACTCTTTATTAGACTTTGGACAGATCCCATGATTTTTGGTGTGATTTTTGGATTGAGATTTGGTACTCAAAAGATTTTTTGAAGTTGAAAATCATTTCTGCCAGAATGAAAAAGGCAGTGGACACTTGATATTGAAATGGACTTTAGAACTTTAAAACTCCAGAATCTGGGAAAAGTCCGGGAATGAAAGTTGTCCAAAACACCTTAAATAAGGTTTCTATGAAAGAACTTTTTATTTTGGAGATGATTTGAGGGACCAAAACCTTCTGGAAATCTCAGATATGAAATCTGGATTTCCAGAGACTGATAAACTGACCTTTGGAAAGTAATTTGAAAAAGGGAGTTAGACTCACACAAAAAATAAAGTAAAAATATGTCTGGAATGCTACGGATGTTTTCTACAAAAAGTATTTTGTAGTCAACACCAAATTCCAAGTTTTACTGGGTCCAAAAAATAGGAAAATGGACTGAGGTCTCAGAACAATGCTACTGGACAGCAAGATGTTCTTGAGGGAAAATGTGATTCTTGGGGGATTTGCATCTATGTTCACCCCATTTTCATCCCTAGACTTGATTCCAATACTTTGTGTCAAGTGGTTATTATATCAAGTCATCCTTGGGGAATTTATGGGGTCTAAACATGTCCTTTGCAAAGGGAAAGGGGGTTTTGTAAAGATGAAATTAGAGAGAAAAATCAACTAGAGATTTAGAATGTGGACCATTTGAGATGGTCATTCATGAAGATGAACTTCAAGATGACCATCTTAGGTAAAGACTTCAAGTTAAACTAGACATAAAGTAAATCAAAGTAAGAAGAACAAGATGAACAAGAAGTTAAAAGGGAATTTTAGGATTTAAAGAAGGAGGGCTTTACCAATGGTGACACCCTATCTTCCTAGGCTTGGAATTTGACTTGAGGAGTATCAAGATTTGGTGTTTGACTTGAGGAGTATCAAGATTTGGTGTTTGGATTTGTGTTTGAGTGGATTCAAGGCTTGAATGTGTTTAGGGTTTGAAGATAGAGTTGGTCAAAGAGAAAACAAGTAGATAACACTTAAGTCCTCTATGTTTTCTCTCTAATCCTCCTCTTTGGTGGTGGTTTAAGCTTGAGCTTGTGTATGAATGGGAGTGATTTGAGAATATTTGGAGTGAATGGGATTTGGGAAAGATTCAAGAGAAAATGGTGGCAATTCTAGTGAATTCCCACTGTTTTCTCCCTATTTTTCGCCAGAGTACAACTTCTATGAGCCAATTGTGTTGTGTAAACTGAGAGAGGAGGGTTCAATTTATAGGCCCCTGTGAACTTCAATAGGATCCGCGCGGAGGGTTCTGTAAACGTGCCTGGTGCATTAAATGCTGCTCCAGGCTTTGAACAGGAAGAATATTATTCAAAAATTCCAGCAGTTTCTGTTTTTCAACTTGCCTAATTCGGATTTTTCCAATTTCTTTTGCTTTTTGAGATTCTTTTCTTGGTTTAACTTTAAATGGCAATCCCTAATCTACCCTTACTTTGTTAGAAAGGTTAGGAATTGTTAGAAATGTTAGGAATGTTAAAACTTTCGTTAATTTTCTAACGAAAATACTAACAACTCAAATTGGAGCACTTACACATAGCAGCATCTATCATAACTGGAGCAGTGTTGCCAATTTCATGGGCGACACTGGTAGCAGGGGCAAACTTTGGAGGAGTAGCTGTAACCAAAACCCATGGCAAATCTCTGTGCCTATCACCTTCAGTAAAATACTTGCTAATTCTATAGTAAACATGCTTTTCAGAGATGTTGTCCGCATTCCATGATTTAAACTTTTGAAACACAAGGACATTATAAATGAGGGAAGGGAATATGTAAGAGGAGGTTTTCTTCTTTTTGGCCCATGCAACAAGGTGTGAAAATACCAACCTTCCAAACTTGACTCTCTGTTTCTTACCTAATTTGTACAACAAAGTGGCTTGCTCGAATGTCACCGTGTTTTCATTGGCCGTAGGGAGCCAATTTGTTATACAAATTTTATGAAGCATACTAAACAGAGATGAAAGGTAGGTAGACTTAAAGTGGTCACTCCAAACTGAGATTCTCCCTCCAGTCACAAAGCTAGCTAGGGTGATAGGCTCGACATCCAAACTCTCATCGTCAATACTTGGGAGGCCGAAGGATTTGTTGATGATAGAAGGATTAAAATCATAAATTTTGCCCCTAACAAAAATCTTTCCATAATGAGGGGTGTTCCTATCATCAATATCCTCCCTTAGATGAGCAAAAAAATTTCTAACCACACTTTCGACATACACTGAAACCTTAGTAACCGTAGGTAAAAAATTTATGTCATCCAGAAATTGATACACCCCTAGTTCCTTGAACTGAACCACATACATGTTCATTTCATTCAAAATCTTTTTATCCTAGTCTTAAAGCCACTTATCTAAGTTAGATTCACAATATAACTCTTCAGAAAGGAATGGACGTTCATAGTAACCAAATGACTCATAATCTGATTTGGAATCTTGAGAGGGAGTAGGGGTATTTACCTCAGGCCATGAGATGGGATAATAAGATGGAGAGCCTGATTGAGCTTTGGATTTGGCTGCTGGTGTTGTCTCAGGTGTTGCCATTGGATTGGCAACACTTGGGGCAACACTGGTCTGAACTTTCTGCCTCTTTGCAATTCGGTACTTAGCTTGAGCCAGGGTTTCTTCATCCTCAAGCCATGCTTCCTCATCATCATCTGAAGTAGATAAGGGACTCCTTTATTTCTTTGAAAATTGGGTCCGAGCCTTCTTCGGACGAAATGTTGAGCGAGGAGCTTGAGCTATCTTCCACTTCTACAGGATCATCAGCAGTGTTTGATGGAATTTTGGACCTGAACAATATCTTAATCCTTTCGGATTGTCGACGAACTCCACCTCGAAATGACGAAGAAGCATCAAGGGCTTTTCGTTTCTTGGTTTTCTTTTGGGGTGCAAAGGTGAGTTCAATGGAAGGGGTAGCTTCAGGAAGACTTATAGGAATGGGAATTTGAGGAGGTTGTAGACAATGATGTCTAAAATTGGAGAGGTTGAGGGTGTTGCAGAGAATGTCGCCGTAGATGTCTCCATTGGAATGGCGGCATTCGAAGCGACATTAGAAGGGGCGAGAGGAGAGATTTCCATGGGGGATGAAATTTGGGGAGAATTTGAGGGACTCGCCATGGAAGATCGAAGGAATAAGATGATGAGGATCAGGGGAGAGGGTTTTACGCCTAGAGAGAGAGAGAGACGAGGTGAGAGAGAGAGGGTTTAGGAAGATGGGATTTAAATGGGTGAATAGTGGAGTGATTTTAGATGATTTGACAATTTCAAATCAAATTAAATCCCATTAACCCCAACAAACTCCACATAGTTATCCGGCCATTTAAAAAAAATTGATATTTTTTTTCATTTTTAAATATATAATAACTAAAAATAATTTTAAAAATATCCATAAAATTTTGATTTTCAAAATTCAAAAGGAAATGAATTTTAAAAAATAGACATTTCAAAATTACATTTAGTTAGACAAAAATTAAATATTTTTGCTAAAAACCTTTTAAATTTCACAAACTCTAAATATAAGAAAATAGACTTTTGGAAATTCAAAATTTAATTAACAAAAACAAAAATAAGAAATAAAAAATTAATGTAGCATCTACTAATGTGCTACTAGCAATGTTGCGTGACACACAAGGCAACATTTAAATAAATTCCCCTTGATATTTTTTCAACATATATAACTTATCATTCCTTAGGCAATTTTAAGCAAACTTTACACTTTCTTTATTTACAAGGAAGCATCGTAGTAGCGAGCTCCGTGCCTCGAGTTTTATTATTAAAGTGTAAAGCTATATGTAGTAAGTTTTACGCCTTTCAAGTAGGGTACACTGTAGTAGCGAGCTCCATGTCCCTAATACTTCGTATAAAACAACTACATTATACTCACGTTTTGGCAAGGAAACATCGTCGTAGCGAACGTCATGCCCCGAGTTACTTTGGGAGTATTTTAACAAGCTTTGCCTTTTTAAATATCAATAACAACATAAGTGACTTTGTCACTTTAAGCACAAAGGGGTATTTTACCAAAAATGTTAACCTTAAGCATATACACATACTAGAATAAAAAAGGTTAGAAATACCCCCCATTTGGGATTAAACTATTTTTTTTTAATATACAACAAATACATAGTGTTGCTGTCAGTGTTGGCAACACAGACGGCAACACTTGAAACAGCAGATTTATAGAAAACATAAATCAAGAGATTTTTTCAAACTTGAAAATCTCTCATGGTCCAGGGCTTTGATCAAAATATCAGCAAGTTGATGTTTAGTATCAATATGCTCTATTTGGACCAAGTCCTTTTCTACTAAATCTCTCAAAAAGTGATGGCGGATATATATATGTTTAGTGCGTGAGTGTTGTACAGGGTTTTTGAAAATGTTTATGGCACTCAAATTGTCACAATACATGGTCAAGATATTACTATCAAGACCATAGTCGTCAAGCATATGTTTCAACCATATCAATTGTGAACAACACTCTCAGCTGCTACATACTCAGATTCAGCAGTCGAGAGAGATACACAATTTTGCTTGCGATTGTACCATGACACAAGATTATTACCCAAGAAAAAACAACCCCCACTAGTGCTTTTTCTATCATCTATATCCCCTGCCCAATCAGAGTCACTAAAACCAACCAAGTTGGTATTAGTGTCTTTGGTGAACCAGATTCCTAATTCACTAGTCCCGGACACATACTTAATGATTTTCTTGGCATCATTTAGGTGAGAAATTTTTGGAGCAGACTGATATCTAGCACACACACCTACACTGAACATAATATCGGGACGACTGGCAGTAAAATAGAGAAGACTACCTATCATGGATCTATACAGAGTTGGGTCAATATCCTCCCCTGCCTGATCTTTGGTTACCTTAAGAGATGATCCCATAGGTATTTTTGAGCTCTTTGCACTCTCCAATCCAAACCTTTTCACCAGACTCTTAGCATACTTGCTCTAAGAGATGAAGATTCCATCATCTGACTGTTTTACCTGCAATCCTAGGAAATAATTAAGTTCACCTATCATGTTCATCTCGAAAGTTGATGTCATAGCTTCCACAAAATTTTGTAAACACGTTTTAGATGTGGAGCCATAAACTATGTCATCAACATAGATGTGAGCAATGACAAGCTCTTTATTTTTCCTAAGGATAAATAATTTCCTATCGGCTTCTCCTCTAACAAATCCATATTCAAGAAGGAAACTTGTTAAGAATTTTTTCCCAAAATAACATTGAATAAAAACTTATTTCCCAAAATGTCACAGTTTTAAAAGTATTGACCAAAATAGTCTAGTTTTTAAAAAAACGCGGTTGCCAACCGCGTTTTTAAAGTTTTGCAAAGTTAAATTCGCGGTTGACAACCGCGTTTTTTATTATTTTTTTAATTCAGTTTCATTTTCAGAAATTGATTTTTGGAAATCATGGAAAAATATTTTTAATTTTAAAAAACGCACCTGGTAAACGGGTTTTTCTTTTAATTAGCAATTAAATCAACTAATTATATTTATATAAAACGCGGTCCCCATCTGCGTTTTCTGTAATTTATGCACAGTAGCAGTCGCCCACCGCGTATTTAATGAAATGGAGTATATATGTTCCGAATTGTTCGATCATTTGTCAAACACATTTTGAACACTCTTAATCTCTCTAAATCACTCAATTAAGGTATTCTATCTCTAAATCACTCAATTATATGAGTTAGGGTTCAGAATGTAATTGAATTTTCTAGGGTTTTAGCATTTGTATGCATCTTTTATGTTTTTTCACATTTAATTATATTTCTAGGTTTTCTCATATATGATTATTTTTGTAGGATTGTTGATGAACGAATTTCTACTCACCTTTTTGTGCTATTGGGGAGGAGATGCATCTCACCCATTTGATGGTCCTCATTATGACAATGGACCAAAGTTACCCCTGGTGGCTCTATACAAATGGGACTATAGCACTTTGATTAATGAGTTATATGAGGCAATTCAGATAGATCGAAGACAATTCGACTTGCAAGTGATTTGTAAGTATCCACACTCATTTGACCATGGCATTGCACAATATTTTCCTCTTCCTATAAAAAATGATAATGGGATGGAGGCAATGTTTAGGATTTCATCTCGGTTTGTTGGGATGGGCAGCTTACAGTTGTATATTGATATAAAGTCTATTGATAACCGACATGAGAAAGAGTTTGTTTCACGTGAGGAGCTAGTACTCAGTCAAGATGTTAATCGTGAGGTTGATACTTATAGGGATGTGAATTCTCCAAATTACTACCGTGATAATGATTTTGGCCCAAGTGCACAAAAAAATGAATCAATTGACCGGTCACCAAGGCAGGAATCAGCTTTTGTGCTAAATACACAAGAAGTGGATGATGTTTATGATTATGAAGAAGATGAAGACTATGTAGCTACCTTATTGGAAGAAAATGAATTTCTAGACTGTAGCAGCGGGTCTGATGTGGAAGAAAATTTAAATGTATCAGAATCGCTTAGTATTCGCCTCCATGATAGAGCAGAATATCCATTTTATAGTGATGTTGGTGGTGTTGATGGAACTTTTGTTACAGCAAATGAACAACTTAATTTTCTGATATGGGATGAAGAGCATGAACCAATTTCTAAGGGTTTATGTTTTTCTACAAAATTTAGCATGCAATATGCGATTAAGAGGCACCACATCTTAACAAATCGGGGTTTCAAGGTAAGAAGAAGCACAAGTTTGACATGGGCAATCGAGTGTCTTACGAAAGAAGAGTGTTCGTGTAACTTTTATCTTCGAGGGAGTTTGAAGGTAAATGGTGGATGAAAAAAAAACAGTGTATAATTGAACGAACGCTCGCCGAAAAAATAAAATAAATAAATTTTTTTTAGGAGTCGCCACGCCGTTTTAGGGGAAACATTGAAAACCTTTTGAAAAATGAGAAAATGGGTTCGGGGGTCAAGTTACGACGTGGGAAGAGAATATGGAGCTCACCCACGTCGCCTCTTTCGAGACTTTCAATCAAACAAGGACAATATAATTATTCTAAGTGTGTGCAATTTGTGTCAACAAGCAAGGCATGCAAATTTGGATTTAATTAATGATATTGAAACTAGATACAACTTGTGAGCCATTAAAGAGGGGGCCACACCCTTACAAATGATAAATTTAATTACAAGGAAATGGGTTGAGGCAGTCTGTCCAGGGCCTTTGCATGTCGTACGACACAGGACTTCCTCAGGAGAGGGATGTCGTACGATGCAGGACATCCTGGTCAGATTGCCTCTTACAAAGGGGGTGGATACGCCACCACAGCTACTCCAACACTGAAACAAGGCTACTTTAACTATGGAGAGACACTGTCTAGGGTCTGGAACCAATTTGGAATTGATTGGAGTTAATGAAGTCAATATTGACTTTCTGTGATACGGATGCCATATGACACAGGACGCCAAGGGCAGTCTATGTCATACGACAAAGGCCGCCTCCATCAGCAGATTTCACCCAAATGGTCCAAGGCTCTAAACAATGATAATTGAACTAGAAAAATACTTAAACATAGCTTAAAACTACAAAAGGAGGTCAATCTGGGTTGACTGAAGTCACTGAAGTCAAAATGACTTTCTGGGATCTCCATGTCGTATGACACAGGACATCTTAGGGTGTCCTGTGTCGGACGACAGAGGTATCCTGTATCAGTGAGCTTCAACAGATTGATCCTCCACTGCTCAGAACATGAAGCTAGGCTATACCACTAACTGAAAACAATAGAATAACAGTAATACGTGAGTATTATGGGAGGATCACATGGCTTTAATGGCCAAATGTGGATAATCACATGTTTTTGGCCATGATCATGGGGCCATCACCTCCTAACTCAAGTAAATAAGATCAAGATTCCAACTTTAATGCAACTAATAGTACTAAGTGTCTAGATGTGAGGAGATGTGAATATTGATGATTCACATCTCCACCACCTTTATCATGCAAAATCCCAAATAAATCACATAATATCAAATGGCTTAAGTAAGCAAGGCAATGATTCAAATAAATAAGGTATGAACAGAGATAAGAAGGGTTTAGGGTCTACCTATTGTAGTTCACAAGGCAAATACACCAATAGTATGGTATTTGCCCCTTCAAAACACCAACAAGGAATGACTACCTTTGGACTTGGCTTGGATGTGTGTGTGTATGAGGAGGGAGGTAAATGTGTGTGTATGTGAGAGAGAGTGTCAGTCTCTATTTCAGCAGAGTAACCTTACTCCAGAAAGTCCTCCCTTAAAATGATCAACACAGCCCTTTATTTATAGGCATGCTGAGAGGACCTTCCATGTCGTACGACATGAGGCTTTAACCGCCTTAGGTTCGTTCTGGGTCGGACGACACCGGTCATATCCAGGACAAAGTGGGCCGAAGGGAGGCAGGCCCAAGAACCAAGTGAATATAAATAATTAAATAAGCCTAACATTAAAGTAAATAAACAAGCAAGCCCAAAATTAAGGCAAACTCTTTGCAACTTAAGGAAAACAGGCCCAAAAACACGAGTTCGGGTCGGGGTACTCACAGAGCCCCTCGACGACGTCACTTCCATGGGAAGTGGGGTCGTATAAAAAATGAGAATCCCGAGCCGGACAAAGACTGACGGGAAAAAAGAGATGACCAAGATGGTCAAGCGGCTGGACCTTTATGAAAGGATTCCTACGTATCCCATGAGGGAATCAAGCCAAATTATAGTTCGGAAACATAGGAACGAGCCTAAAGGGGTGTAGGAAAAAGCCTAAAAAGGTGTAGGAACGAGCCTAAAGGGTATAGGAACAAGCCTAAAGAGGTATAGGAACAAGCCTAAAAGGTATAGGAACAAGCCTAAAAAGGTATAGGAACAAGCCTAAAGAGGTATAGGTAGGAACAAGCCTAAAAAGGTATAGGAACAAGCCTAACGAGGATCGAGATTAACTCAAAAGTATCGCGAGATGAACTCCAAGAAAAAGAAATGACTTTTTCGAGAAAGTAAACATAAGACGAGATGATTTGCAGTCGAAATGAGATATACTTTCATACCTGCGCTGTGCTTACCTGTAGGGATTGTGCAAACGAGGATCACTTGAAGTGATTGGCTGACTTTGGAAACATTTGTCGGGTAGAACACGAACTTTGCTATTGATATTACTGTTGCAAGACGAACTATGCTGATGATTTGCCGACGAGGCTGGTGAGCTTGACGAGCATTGCTTGGAGACTTAGGCGGCTGAAGCTTTTTCAAACGATGCTGATAAGTCTGAAGATGATGATACCTATGAAGATGATAAAGGCAGGATATGCCACCTGCAGGACTTGAACTCATTGTACAGATTGTGATTTGAGGCACAGGGAGGCGACGGCCAGGAAGAGAGTGATTCTGGGGAGAGCGGTGACCACTTTGGCAACGACTCAGAGTCGGAATGATTGTGGCAGCCCCCTTTTGCCATGCTTTAGGACTTTTAGGGAGAAAAAGAGAGAAAACACAATGCATGCACTACTCTATTGCTTCTCACTTTGTAAAACAATATTTTTTTGTACTCTTTAACTAAAACATTCTCTTGATATCATCTAAACTTATTTATTTATATGCATTAGTCCGTCCCAAGAAATGGAAAAAAAGAATGGCATTTGTTGGGGGTTGGTATTTTTGTGGTTTGGTATTTATTGGGTGTTATTTGTGTATTTGTGGGTGTATTGGATGTGCCAAATCCTCTCCCATGCGTTTGGTGAGTAAGGGGAATGGATATATACAGTTTTGGGATGTTTTGGACAGGTTTTGAGCAAGTATCGGATCGCCGATGGAATGCCGCAGATGCAGCCAGTGCTGATGTCTGATGGATGGTCACATTAACAGACTTTCTTGGAAAACCAGCCCCAGCATTTATAAAAGGACAGATTCGTAAAAGGCAACTTCCAGCAGTCACAGCAGCCCCAAAATCAATCTTCAACCTCAAAATTAGCCCCAAGATCCAACATTTGGCCCAAAATGGAACGTTATGATGAGAGATCCAATGCAGTCCCATTACAGGCAGAATCATCATGTGGCCAAGGAGGCACCCATCTTTTCAGACCTCAGTCAATCAGTCGCTGGACAAGACTCGAAAATATTTACGTGCAGGGGCACATCTTTCGAAAAGTGGGAATGAATCCCGAATTTGTGTATGACACACTCGCTTTGGGTTTGACTCTTTTGAGAGAGTATAAGCATCGCAAGGTGTGGAAAAGTGTATGGAAGCCCCTGCTGACAGAAAGATAGTGTTTGGCTCTATTTTCCTATGATATAGAAAGAGAAGACTTGTCGAGACACTTGAAAAATTGTCTTATTTGTGATGATCACAAGGCTGATTAAAACCCATTATTGATGCTCGGGTTATTCAAACACTAAATCTGATATGAACAAATATTTTGATTAATCACAAGGAGAAAACCAACTGATATCGAGAATCAAGCTCGGAAGGATGTAAAGTGTATAGGGACGGTCCTTGATGAGACTGTATTTTTCGAGATTTGTTTGTGATTTCGACCGGACCAATTATGGTTGTCTACATTCCCCTCCTGACGAGGAGCTCAGGTCGCCGTAGTTCGGGCTTATCCCGATTGAAAAGAGAATGAATGTTGAAATTCGAGGATCTGAGGACCTTTGAG
Organism: Adenophora triphylla var. japonica; assembly: GCA_022495995.1. Classification (NCBI taxonomy): domain Eukaryota; kingdom Viridiplantae; phylum Streptophyta; class Magnoliopsida; order Asterales; family Campanulaceae; genus Adenophora; species Adenophora triphylla. The sequence goes on from JAFEMH010004244.1 coordinate 32,558, forward strand.
GATTTTGAGGATTTGGAGAATTGAAAAACATGTCCTCCTAGAGTGTCGATGAAAGACATGGATGCGAAGCCCCAATGGGACATCCACGGCAAGTGTTTGCAGAAGAGAAATGAAATATGCTCACATGAAGTGCCAAATGAATGGATTGAATTTGCACAATCTTAGATTGATGATTTTGAACCAAGATGGGTTAGATTCCAATTTAAGCAAGCAATGAAGTATTAATTTGATTTAGCTCTCGAAGATATTAGAATGAAATTATTGTCCGGTAGGGACTGTAGCTGGGTTTCCGGGCTTCGATCGACCATCGGGTAATTTTGGAAGTGGATGACCTCTTGAAATGAGAGGTCGGCTAGGCCTTTTACTGACTGAACCTCTAAAGATGAGAGGTTGGCTTGCAGGGATGTGTTTGGGAAATCTACGGCGAGGAAGATTGATTGCCTCTAAGAATGAGAGGTCAAATTTTGACTTTGGCCAAAGGTAAGGGTGACGGTAATGGGAATGTCCTCTAAAATCGAGAGGATGACTTGGGATTGGTTAAGGTAATGGGAATATCCTCTAAAGTCGAGAGTATGGCTTGGGATTGGCTGGTGGATTACTGACGAGAGAAGATCCAAGCTATCGAGAACTTTTGCGAACTTTCGAGAATTCATGCTCCTTTTGAACATTGGAGAGCTTCTTGAGAAGTCGGGAACTTTTGCTGAATTGTGAGGATTTAAAATCCTTCTTTTGATAATTCGGGATGGCCTTTTGAGGAGTTGAGGATTATATCTGAGATTGTAAGGATTTAAAATCATTCTTTTGAGAATTTGGAAGGCTTCCCAAGGAGCTGAGGATTATATCTGTCCTTCCTTCATGACTTGAATATTTTATGCATTGCCGACTCTCAAAGCTAACCTCTTTGGCGTTGCTTGGACTTCTCTTAGAATGGAGAACAGATGATGGCTAGACAAGATTTCAAAACACGCCGATCTTGAAATGAAAGGATATTGTTTGGTGAGGGTGAGGTAATGGCTTCCCTAGGGTGAAAGGCTTCAACCGCAACCCCTACCGGATGACCTAAATGAAATTAAGTCTTCATTGCTTGCTTAAACTTTAAATGAGAAAAGATTTATGCAAATTCATTGGGCAACGAAATGATAAGGATGATGAAAGAGATGTGAGCATATGAGATGCAAGATGGGGAGTTGGTAAGCCCCAATTTGAGAAAGATATCAGTTGATTTTCTTACTTTGATCAATTTAAATATTAATCATTTCAAAGAATTAGTGATTGAGCAGCACAAGTGATCATGTGGAATAAAACCATTTCAATCAAGTGTAATGTGGGTGTGCAAATGATGTCTCGAGTCTAGCAAGAAAAGAAACAAAGACTTTTATTATTGCAAGAAAAAAAACTAGTCTAACATGGACTTAACAGACTCTTGTCCAATAAAGGACATTCATTAAAGAAACAAACAGACAATCTAGAACCTACAAAGACTGATTGACTGTATTAATATTGGATGGGAGGGCCCTGGGTTCTGGTGAAGATCACGGAAGAAGATTGGTAACCACATTGGGGCGAGGAGCCTTCTCAATCTTCCCCTCATCAATAAGCCTTTGGATGAGCAGCTTCAAAGGAACGCAGTCATTGGTAACATGTCCAGGATACTGATGGTATTGGCAATACTTGCTCGCATCCAGATTGGGATTTGCCTTAACCGGGTTGTAATTATCCAGAGGCTTGATCAGCCCAGTCTTTACCAAGCCATTAAATGCCTCCTCAGTTGGCATCCCCAAATCATCGAATTTCTGCCGCTGAGGCTTTCCTCCACCACGACCGGATAACTGACCCTTCTCCCCTTGAATATAGTTGACGGTGTTAGAGACAACAATTTCCTTACCCTTTGAAGCAACGTGGGTAGAGCTTGGAATGATGGAATAGGTGGAATTCTCGCTTTCGGCCCCCACACTTACGATTTCTCGCAGATTCTGGTAGTACCCATGCCCAATGGCTTCCCTAACAGCTGGCTTGACACATGAAAGGAAGATGGCCTTCTCATCGAATTGGGGAATTGGATGAATCAACTCACTTAGTTTCTTGTTCCCCTCATCAATAAGCCTTTGGATGAGCAGCTTCAAAGGAACGCAGTCATTGGTAACATGTCCAGGATACTGATGGTATTGGCAATACTTGCTCGCATCCAGATTGGGATTTGCCTTAACCGGGTTGTAATTATCCAGAGGCTTGATCAGCCCAGTCTTTACCAAGCCATTAAATGCCTCCTCAGTTGGCATCCCCAAATCATCGAATTTCTGCCGCTGAGGCTTTCCTCCACCACGACCGGATAACTGACCCTTCTCCCCTTGAATATAGTTGACGGTGTTAGAGACAACAATTTCCTTACCCTTTGAAGCAACGGGGGTAGAGCTTGGAATGATGGAATAGGTGGAATTCTCGCTTTCGGCCCCCACACTTACGATTTCTCGCAGATTCTGGTAGTACCCATGCCCAATGGCTTCCCTAACAGCTGGCTTGACACATGAAAGGAAGATGGCCTTCTCATCGAATTGGGGAATTGGATGAATCAACTCACTTAGTTTCTTGTTCCACCTCTTATAGAAATCTGTTACGGACTCATCATGCTTCTGGATGGTGCCGATCAAATCACTACGAGTGGTGTACCATTCAACGCTTCCCTTGTACTTCTCCAAAAAAGCATTACTTATCTGGGACCACGTAGCCCGTGCCTCCGGCTTGAGGCCTAGAAACCATCTCAAAGGAGAATCATCGAGAGACAAATGGAAATAGAGGGCTAGCATTTCCTCGGTGGCCCCTTTGGCACCCATAGACATGATATAGCTATTCACGTGAGTCTTAGGGCATGTGGAACCTTCAAACTTAGCTATAGGGGGCATCTTGAAGTTCTGCAGAAGAGCCCGAGAGTCTTTGAGCTATACAGAATTGACCACACTTGATCCGAAAGTCATCTTGTGCAACTGTTCTTTCACATATTTCAACTCTTCCTTCAAACTCGAAACCTCGAAAGATGGGGTAGCCCTACGGTTGGAGCAACCATGGAGGATGGAACAGGAGCACTCGCCTGAACAGGCGCCACGAAAGGAGGAACTACAAACTGGGAAATTGACGGGTTAAAGGGCAAAGCGGCCGATGACAATGACGGAACAGGACCACTCGCCTGAACAGGCGCCACAAAAGGAGGAACTACAAACTGGGAAACTGACGGGTTAAAGGGCTAAGCGGCCGGTGGTAATGACATTGGAGCACCCGCATAAGACTCACTTGGACCGTTGATTTTTACCCCAAAAGCATCATACCCGTTAAACTGCGGCTGCGCTACTGGTGGAGGAAAGCTTTGGAGCTGGGATTGAGGATACTGTGGAATACTGTCCTGGCAAATCTGGCTTCTCGACAGACGATACTGACCGCTCTGCTGTTGAGTGGGCTGACCATGAGAAGCAACAAACTGACCACTAAAGGTTGGGTTGAGCGGTTGACCCGCGCTGCTATACTGACCCTGACCTTGGAACCCATACTGATTCTGAGCCAATCCAAACTGATTCTGAGCAAACCCAAACTGATCTTGGCTGACACCACTGTGTTGATTCTGCCCAAACTGATTCTGAGGAGAAAACACAAACTGATCTTGAGAGAACCCAAACTGGTCTTGAGCACTAACCCTTGGGAAGGAGCTTGACTCGCCTCTTGGTCCGTATTGCCCACCATAAGTAGACACTGGGATGGGGGGAGGTCTTGACACATTCCCATAAGTTGGCATCGGAAAGGAGCTAGGCACACCATAAGAGATTAGCGGGGGCACATTGTGATAGTCTTGCCTAGGTGAGGATGGGGGAACAAAACCAGTGCCGGTGATAGTAACATCGAGCTCCTCCCTAATTTCTTCATACGTCCCATCGGGACGACGGATTACTGCAACTCCTTACATATGCATCACTTCAACATAACGGGCCCAACCGGCCTCCTCACGGGCACGAGAGGCTTCAAGAGCAGCACGGAGAGAAGCCTCCTGAGAGAAGTTGAAACCTGGGTGAGGATTAACAAACGGACTTCCTGGGGGTGTCATATGAGGACCCATGCTATGACCGCCACTAGGAGAGGCATTCAAACCCACATTCGGCCCCACATTCTGACCTAGATCCAGCCCCAAACCTTGACTGACATTCTGACCCTGAGCTGAATCCATACCCGAATTCGGACCCAAACCTGCTGAAACTTGCGATTCTGCCATCTCTGAGACAGCTGGAAGCGAATCTTTGACTGGAGAGAAACTAATTAACCAACCACCCGGAACTCTGACCCAATACTTGCTTGCTGAAAGGGGGAGAGAACTTTTTTAGGTACGGGAGAGGATAGGCTTAGGACGGACTCATGCATATGCCTTATTAAAATATTTAAATAAAAACAAATTTTATTAATCCTAATAATGGTTGGAAAAGGGGGATACCTTCTTTTTCGCATTCTACACTATTCCTGGACTAGTGGGTTCCATCACTACATCTGTAGACCCCTGTATTCCACCTGTATTGCACTCCCGGGATGGACAATCTCGGCAGAGGTCCTATAGGGCACGTGGAACCCACCAATCAAAAGCAAAACGGAACTAAGGGCATACAAGTCAAAACAAATCAAACTCAAGATTTCCAAAACCAATTTCAAGTTAACAACGTCTTGACTCGGGAGGAGAGAGGGTTGAAAGTACGTTTGAATGTATGAGACCGCAATTCGCAGGTAAAATCTTGGAAAAAATTCGGCATGACCTCTCCTCACTTCGAGTCGAAAATTTGTCATGACCTCTCGTTAGTACTTGTCAAAAATTCGACATGATCTCGCGTTAGGACATGTCGAAAATGCGTCATGACTTCTTGCGAAGCCAAGTCGAGAAATCGACATGTACCTACGTCAAGACATGTCAAAATTTTGACATGTACTCATGTTAAGTTATGTCATAAATTTTGACATGAAGAGGGAGAGTATGCCAAGGCTTTGGAAACGAAGTAAGACTCGAACTTTGTGAGAAAATTTTGAAAGCCGAGTTTGAAAATGTTTTGAAAAGTATTTTTGCCAAAAACCAACCGGTCACGGTAAAAAGTGTGTCACGGACAAGTGTGGTTCCTAACACTCTATAGGCCGGGAGGACTTTAGGCGCTCAAGCGTAGGCGAGACATTTCACCGTCCACGATGCCGTCCGTACACTCCAAGGGTTCTAACTCTATGTGCAGGTAGTGTGCGAGTAGCGTAAAGGTGTTTTCTAAAAAAAAACTTTTTTTCTTTTTTTTCTTTTCTTTTTGTAAAAAGAATTTTCAAAATGCAATATTTACAAGTATGCAAAAGGAAAAGACCAAAAGAATGAGTCCAAAAAGCATGACAAAAGGGGACTTCCCCAAATGCCACGAAATCCCAAGGAAATTGCATCTCAGAATCACTCTGCCCTGTCCAATTGCTCAAACTATCAACTGCAAATGCCCTGCACTGCCTTCCTGTGTCGTCCAACACAGGACTCCCCCAGAACAGGGATGTCGTCCGACACAGGAAATCTCACCAACAGAGAGCCAAATAACAGCAAAGGGGGGAAGGGAGGAGGACCCCACCACCAAAATATTCACATACCAGGGCATAAAAAGCAGGTAGGCACATAAGTATGGCAAAGCACATAGGAGCACACAATGACTCGAATCACACACAAAGAGAATGAGAAAATTGTCCAAGTTGATTAAAGAAAGTTAGACCCTCTCAAAAAGCTTTTTTTTTAAAGGATACCGGTATGTGGCATTGTTAGACCATAATTTATCCCAGACTCGGGTGAGGAGGCGATAACGGGAAATTTAATGGTTTCCACCTATATACCAAGTATCATTTTTTTATTAAAAATAAAAGCTTTTCAATGTCCCCAGCGGAGTCGCCACTGAATGAACGCTCGCCGAAAAAATAAAATAAATAAATTTTTTTTAGGAGTCGCCACGCCGTTTTAGAGGAAACATTGAAAACCTTTTGAAAAATGAGAAAATGGGTTCGGGGGTCAAGTTACGACGTGGGAAGAGAATATAGAGCTCACCCACGTTGCCTCTTTCGAGACTTTCAATCAAGCAAGGACAATATAATTATTCTAAGAGTGTGCAATTTGTGTCAACAAGCAAGGCATGCAAATTTGGATTTAATTAATGATATTGAAACTAGATACAACTTGTGAACCATTAAAGAGAGGGCCACACCCTTACAAATGATAACTTGAATTACAAGGAAATGGGTTGAGGCAGTTTGTCCAGGGCCTTTGCATGTCGTACGACATAGGACTTCCTCAGGAGAGGGATGTCGTACGACGCAGGACATCCTGGTCAGATTGCCTCTTACAAAGGGGGTGGATACGCCACCACAGCTACTCTAACACTAAAACAAGGCTACTTTAACTATGGAGAGACACTGTTTAGGGTCTGGAACCAATTTGGGATTGATTGGAGTTAATGAAGTCAATATTGACTTTCTGTGATACGGATGTCGTATGACACAGGACGCCAAGGGCAGTCTATGACATACGACAAAGGCCGCCTCCATCAGCAAATTTCACCCAAATGGTCCAAGGCTCTAAACAATGATAATTGAACTAGAAAACTACTTAAACATAGCTTGAAACTACAAAAGGGGGTCAATCTGGGTTGACTGAAGTCACTGAAGTCAAAATGACTTTCTGGGATCTCCATGTCGTATGACACAGGACATCTTAGGGTGTCCTGTGTCGGACGACAGAGGTATCCTGTATTAGTGAGCTTCAACAGATTGATCCTCCACTGCTCAGAACATGAAGCTAGGCTATACCATTAACTAAAAACAGTAGAATAACAGTAATACGTGAGTATTATGGGAGGATCACATGGCTTTAATGGCCAAATGTGGATAATCACATGTTTTTGGCCATGATCATGGGGCCATCACCTCCTAACTCAAATAAATAAGATCAAGATTCCAACTTTAATGCAACTAATAGTACTAAGTGTCCAGATCTGAGGTGAGGAGATGTGAATATTGATGATTCACATCTCCACCACCTTTATCATGCAAAATCCCAAATAAATCACATAATATCAAATGGCATAAGTAAGCAAGGCAATGATTCAAATAAACAAGGTATGAACAGAGATAAGAAGGGTTTAGGATCTACCTATTATAGTTCACAAGGCAAAGACACCAATTGTAGGGTGTTTGCCCCTTCAAAACACCAATAAGGAATGACCACCTTTGGACTTGGCTTGGATGTGTATGTGTATGAGGAGGGAGGTGAATGTGTGTGTATGTGAGAGAGAGTATCAGTCTCTATTTCAGCAGAGTAACCTTACTCCAGAAAGTCCTCTCTTAAAATGATCAGCACAACCCTTTATTTATAGGCATGCTGAGAGGACCTTCCATGTCGTACGATATGGGGCTTTAACCGACTTAGGTTCGTCCTGTGTCGGACGACACCGGTCATCTCCAGGACAAAGTGGGCCAAAGGGAGGCAGGCCCAAGAACCAAATGAATATAAATAATTAAATAAGCCCAACACTAAAGTAAATAAACAAGCAAGCCCAAAATTAAGGCAAACTCTTTGCAACTTAAGGAAAACAGTCCCAAAAACACGAGTTTGGGTCGGGGTACTCACAATAATGGTCCTCATACTTGCTTATATTCAGGACTTAGCCAAGATCATCCACACTTGGATGCTAAGTTCATTGGTGGGGAAATTGTTTGCCTTGTAAAGGCTAATCCTGATTTGAGAATTCAGGTTGTTATTGCAAGTATAGTCAAAGCCTACAAAAAGACAGTTTCCTACCAAAAAGCATTGTGTGGGAACCAAAAAGCTATTGTAGAGGTATACGGAGATTGGGAGAAATCATATGAAAGGTTGCCTCGGGTTCTAGCAGCTATCAAATAATTCAACCCTGGGACAATTGTGGAGTATTATCAGCCTCCCCCGGCAGGCCAACTGGAAATGTTTGATCGTGTGTTTTGGGCATATGGACCTTGTCTTAATGCTTTTTCTCATTGTCGACCTGTCATTTCTGTGGATGGTACATTCTTACATGGTCGATATAAAGGAGTTATACTTATTGCTATGGGAGTAGATGCTAACAATAGTATCCTTCCCCTTGCATTTGCTATTGTTGAGAAAGAAGATTACATAAATTGGCATTGGTTCTTGTACCTTGTTCATAAACATGTTGTGAAGGGTCATGAGGTTTGCTTAATTTATGATCGCCATGGAGGTATACTCAAGACAATTGCAACAGAGTCAGGATGGCAAAATGTTCATCACCAGTTTCGCTTAAGACATATGAGGGCCAATTTCTTTGAAAAGCATAAGGGTGCTAATTTGAAGCGATTGTTTTGGGTTGCAGGTCGTGCACATCAAGACCGAAAATTGAAAGAAACGTTGGAGCAAATTCGGTTGGTGAACTCTGAGGCAATTAAGTGGTTTGAGTACTTAGATGCTAAGAAGTGGACACTTTCACATGACGGTGGTTATAGATATGGCATAATGACTACGAATATATCAGAAGTGTTTAACGGTGTCATGAAAGGTGCTCGCGGTATGCCTATTACAGCAATAGTTGAGTGTTCATTTTATCGATGCATGGAATATTTCCAACTTAGGCTTGGGGCTGCAAGAAGAGCATTAGGAACGAACATCAATTATTTAAATCAGTTTAGCTCCAGAGTTACATGGCGATATGACCATAATGAAAAGAAGGCTGGAATGCACCAGGTTAGAGTTTTTAATAATTTTGTGTTCAAAGTTTGAATAAATTTTTTCTATCTAAAATTGTAATTATAGTTTTTTGTGTTTCTCATTCATCCAGGTTAGAGTTTTTAAAAATTCCGAAATTGGGGTGTATTCTGTGACTACCGAACATCGTGGTGCAAAAGGGGGAAATGATCAAGTTGTACGTTTTGGCAATAAAACTTGCACATGTGGAAAATGGGTTGCATACAATGTCCCTTGTTCGCATGTTATTGCATGTTGCAAATATCAAAATGTTGATGCTCGTAATCTTTTATCTCCATTCTACAATCTTGAGTCATATTTAAAGACATGGGAGGGCACATTTGAACCATTGGAACATGAGGACTATTGGGATGTTAATCAAGTTGTACGGTTTTTTTCGGATCCAGACCTTCGATGTGATGCCACTAAAGGTCGACCAAGATCAAGACGTATTCGTAACTCAATAGATTTTCAAGTCAACAAACGGACAATTCATTGTTCAATATGCAAGAAAGAAGGTCATACTTGTCGAAGGTGTCCAAGTAATAGGAATGGAGATTCTTAATCTTATTTAAAAAAAATTCCTATGTGACCGGGTTGTGGTCAATATCGTATTTCTAGTACTTTGTGATGTTATCAAACAATTGCTATTTAATCAATGTTACCTTAGTTTCTTCTATTAACAGTGTTTTTTTTAAAAACAACTTGGTATGAAAAAACAACAGATAGTTAACATTTTTCAGTTTGGTGTGAAAAACAACAGAGAGTTAACATTGTAAGGATTCATTAAAAATGTGGTTACTAACTGCGTTTTTAATGAAAACGCGGTTGGTAAATGCGTTTTAACCACTTAAAAACTTGGTTGCCAACAACGTTTTCATTAAAAATGCAATTAGAAACCGTGCTTTTAATGAAAACGCGGTTGCCAACCGCGTTTTTAACTGAACCTGTTGTCTAACTAAAAAAGCATGTCTATGCCCCAAATAACCTGATATTTGTCTAACTAAAAAAGCATGTCTATGCCCCAAATAACCTGATATTATATATAATGACATGCACCATATTTAAAAACACTAAAAATGCTGACCAATACATACTCCAACATCAAAATTAAAATTAAAATACGTATTTAAAAACATCAAAACATCCAGTCAACACAGTTTCTGTCTAAACTCCAAACAAACTGTTTCAAAATGGATGTGACCACATCCCGGTCAACTAGGAGTATATTTTGATTGCTTTTTTATTTTTATAGAACCTCGCTTGTGAAATTACCCGGGATTCGGCTCGCGCGCGGGGGCCCCGTGCATCTCGCATTTTTGTCACTTTTTGGGAAAGTCGCCCGGATCCGAGAGGCAGCGCGTTCGCGCCCCGACATCTGGCTCATTCCGCTTTAGCATTAGTTGGGAGGTGTCTCGCCGTTTGTTTTCGCATTTGTAGAGTCGCCACGCCGTTTTTATTAAGCCCAAAACAATGAAAAAGGGCATCAGTTTAAAAATAAACTGTTTTTTTTTTGTGTGATGAAATTTTGAGTTCGGAGGTCAGATGACTCCTCGGGAAGAGAATATTAGAATCTTAGAGCTCACCCGAGTCGCCTCGTAAAAACGAGTCTTTCGGATACCCCTAATATTCTTTAAATGTTGTGTGTGTGTGTGTGTGTGTGCTTTTAAAAATGCATGCTGTATCGGATGTCGACATTGTACACTACGTATTGAAATGTATTGAAATAGTGTAGGAAGGAAGCCTTACCAATGTTGGTTCGTGTCTGTCTTCCGCTGGGTAATGGTGTTTGAGGATGGAACAGTGTTCCGGTACGGACCGGGATTGCTTCGGGAGGGGCCGGTTGTCTGCGGACAGAGTTTCAACGTGAGTTGATGTTGCAGGCTGCGTTCGGGCAGAGGTTCGGCGTGTGTTGGGATTGCAAGGATTACTCGGGCAGAGTTTTGGCGTGCGTTGGGATGGCAGGAGTCACTTGGGCAGAGTTTCGGCGTGCGTTCAAGCTACCGGTTTGACTCGGAAAGAGCCGGGACACCTTGGGAAAGACCAGGCAAGGCCTCGGAGTATCACGAGGGGCCTCAGAGTACCTCGAGAGTGCCTCGGGGCAGCGCGAGAGCGTCGCGGGAGCGCTCGGAGAGGCTTCGGAGCACCACAAGGGAGCTCGAAAGGCCTCAGATGGATCCGAAAGGGGCAGGGATTGCCCCGAAGGGTCTTAGAGGGGAGCCTGAAGGCTAGGGGGAGAGGAGAGAAGAGGGAAGTGTGAATGAAATGGGAGGGGGAGCCCTCTATTTATAGTAGTAGATTTTGTGCAAAGAGGTCCGTACGGACCTTGTAGGTTATCCAGAATTTTAGTTTTCCTCGATTTGAGGGAATCTGTAATAATTTTGAATATTATGGAATGATGGTGTCCCCTGTGCAAAGAGGTCCGTACGGACCATCTCAGCATGCAAAGAGGTTCGTACGGACCAACTATGCATGTGGGTAATGATTTTCTCCGGGATTTGAGGGAATATTGTGGAATTTAAGGGGATTCAGTAATTATTGCAACAAAGAGGTCCGTACGGACCTTATTTGCTTTTCCAATTTCCTGAAAATTCCCAAAAGGTCCTTTTGTCCCTTTTTATCCCAGAAAGGCTCCTCCCTTGGTTTGGCTGAGGGTTTTTGAGGGTTTTGAGTGCTATAGGTCTTCGAGACTGTGTTTGTGAGTCTGCGGTGTTTCCCATGTGCTCGAAAGAGGGTGATCCAGATTGGGGTACTTACAGAAGCCCCTCGACGATGTCACTTACAGAGGAAGTGGGGTCGTCGATAAGATAAGGGTCCTAATCTGGATCGCGTGCTGGGAGAGGAAGTGACTGTGAAGGTCGGGGTGAGGACGTGGCAGTGTCCTATTGTGTGACCGTTTAGGTCACTGGCCGGACCCCGCGATAGATTCCTACGTATCCCTAGCGGGAATCAAGCCTGATCGTAGTTCGGGTATGGGGTGAGTGTTTGTAGTGCACGAGGACGGAAAGGGTCCTCTGACTGAAACTCTGTGCATGGACGTGGTGGTGTCCTGTGGGTGACCGCATAGGTCGATGGTGAGGACGTGGCGGCGTCTTGGGTGACCGTACAGGTCGATGGCTGGACCCTGTGATAGGATTCCTACGTATCCCTGGCGGGAATCAAGCCTGGTCGTAGTTCAGAGGTCGTGAATTTGTGAGTGTATGTGGGCCTGGTGGTGCCCTGAAGTGTCGTGTGATCGTCGAGGCCCACAGTGAGGACGTGGTGGCGTCCTGAGATGGAAATTTTACGATTTTCCGAATCGGGTGGTTTAAAGCCTTCCGAGCTAGTGATAGTGATTTGGGAGGTTTATACGGTCTTCCGGACCGAGTGGTTTAAAGCCTTCCGGGCTGGAGATAGTGATGGGGGAGGTTTATACGGTCTTCCGGACCGAGTAGTTTAAAGCCTTCCGGGCTGGAGATAGTGATTTGGGAGGTTTATACGGTCTTCCGGACCGAGTGGTTTAAAGCCTTCCGGGCTGGAGATAGTGATGGGGGAGGTTTATACGGTCTTACGGACTGAGTGGTTTAAAGCTTTCTGGGCTGGAGGTAGTATGAGGACTTGAATCGTCTTCTGGTCGCAGTTGTGCCATGCATGAGGACTTGAATCATCTTCTGGCGGCGGTTGGGCCATGCGTGAGGACTTGAATCGTCTTCTGGCTGTGGTTGTGCCATGCGTGAGGACTTGAATCATCTTCTGGCGGCGGTTGGGCCATGCGTGAGGACTTGAATCGTCTTCTGGCTGTGGTTGTGCCATGCGTGAGGACTTCAATCGTCTTCTCTCGCGTCCGCGGGCCACAGGCTACGCGTGAGGACTTGAATCGTCTCCTGGCCGCGGATGTGCCATGCGTGAGGACTTGAATCGTCTTCTTCTCGCTGCCAAGCGGCCACGCGTGAGGACTTGAATCGTCTTCCCGCCGTGGTTGTGCCATGCGTGAGGAGTCAATCGCTTTCCTGGGCCGCGGCCAGCGTGCTACGCGTGAGGACTTGAATCGTCTTCGGGCCGTGGTCGCGGTTTGCCATGCGCGCTGAGGACTTGAATCGTCTTCCGGGTCGTGGTTGTGCCATGCGTGAGGACTTGAATCGTCTTACGGCTGCGGTTGTGCCACGCGTGAGGACTTGAATCGTCTTCTCGTCGTGGTTGTGCCACGCGTGAGGACTTGAATCGTCTTTTTGGCCTGCGGCCAGTGCCATGCGTGAGGACTTGAATCGTCTTCTGGCTGCGGTTGTGGAGGCATGGCTGCCTTGAGCCTTGACATGTGAGAAGTGCGACTGGCTCACGTTTTGTCTGTTGGGGAAAGGGTGGACTTGTAGGGGCTTTTCCTGCTGAGAAGGTGACGTCGGGCCTACTTTGATGGCTGGTGCTTGCGTTTTCATTGAGCGTTTTGGAGGCGTTTGTGCCTTGAGATTTGTGTTGGGAGGTGTTGGCTCCTTCTTGCGCTTGTTTTACCGTTGAGTGGGCGAAGTCCGGGCTTACACTGACGGCCAGTTCTTGAATTGCCGTTGAGTGGGCGAAGTCCTGCTTACACCGACTCGCCTGGTTCAATTGCCGCGCGGGCGAAGTCCGGGCTTACACTGACGGTTGAATTGCCGTTGAGTGGGCGAGGTCCAGGCTTACACTGACGGCCGGTTCTTGAATTGCCGTTGAGTGGGCGAAGTTCGGGCTTACACTGACGGCCGGTTCTTGAATTGCCGTTGAGTGGGCAAAGTCCGGGCTTACACTGACGGCCGGTTCTTGAATTGTCGTTGAGTGGGCGAAGTCCGGGCTTACACTGATGGCCGGTTCTTGAATTGCCGTTGAGTGGGCGAAGTCCGGGCTTACACTGACGGCCGGTTCTTGAATTGCCATTGAGTGGGCGAGTTCCGGGCTTACACCGACTCCGCCGGTTCTTGAATTGCCGTTGAGTGGGCGAGGTCCGGGCTTACACTGACGGCCGGTTCTTGAATTGCCGTTGAGTGGGCGAGGTCCGGGCTTACACTGACGGCCGGTTCTTGAATTGCCGTTGAGTGGGCGAAGTCCGGGCTTACACTGACGGCCGGTTCTTGAATTGCCGTTGAGTGGGCGAAGTCCGGGCTTACACTGACGGCCGGTAGTTGAATTGATGGGTTAAGGACCATACTTCACTGAATTTGCTGAAATAAGCCTTAGGACAGCCAGGGGCAAAGATTATAAGGGCAGGAAAGTAATTTGGCCCTCCCTTGCAAGAAGGTCCGTACGGACCAACCTGGGATGTAAAGAGGTCCGTACGGACCAGGTTGGTTTTTTACAGTTCCCAGATTTTGACTGGGTTAAAAACCCAAGGCCCCCTTCTTTTCTTCTTCTTCTTCAGTTCGTGCATCCGAGAGAGAGAAAGAGAGAAAACCTCCATTGTTATACCAAAATCCTCCATTTTTAGCTTGAATTGTTCGCAATGGCGGAAGGATCTCGGAGAGGTCGTCGACAACGCAGTCAAGAAGTGATCGAGCAACGGATGGAGCTCCAAAGAAATTGGATCTCCTTTGTTCCATCTTCGAAGAACCCGGATGTATTATATCCGAATCCGGAGGTGCACAATCGTCGATCTAGGAACGTCGGGGAGGTAAGAAATCAATTTTGTCTTGATTCCCTGCTTGAGATTTTGAATGCTAAAACTAGGTTTTAGTTTTTCGCATATTTGGGGCTTTTGTTATTTGCCATGCTTTTTTGTGAAATTCTTGATGAATTTTTGAAATTGGGCATGTAAAAATTGTGGGTATGTGAATTTTGTGCAGAAATGTGTAGATTAGCTCTTATTTGTGAAAATAAGGTGCTTCTCTAATGAATTGCATGCTTTGGTGTTTTGTACATTATGCTTTTTATGTATGTACAATGTGGGAAAAATTGTCATGTAGGGACAAATTTTTGTAGAAAAAATGTGACATATGCCGTGTTTTGTGACGGGTTTTGTCTGAAAGTATGTGCCGTGTAGGGACGGACTTTTCTTTTGAAAATGTGTTATGCAGTGTGTGTCGTGTTTTTGGGTGACGGACTCTGTGGGGAAAGTATGTGCAATATGTGCCGTGTTTTGTGACGGGTTATTTTGAAAATGTGTCGTGTAGGGCTTAATCCCTCTTTTGAGAAAATTTGTACAGTGTGTGCCGTGTTTTTGTGACGGGACTGCATGTAAAAATTATGTGCAATATGTGCCGTGTTTTGTGACGGGATATATGTGCTTTGATTTTCTTTTGGTATTTTGCATTAAGTACTGTGACTGACGTACCTTTGCTGTGTTTACCTGCAGGATGAGGGGCTCTTGGCTGGGAAAGCCAAGAAGATGAAGACTCGAGGATCGCTCGAGGCTGTTATTGAGTTGTGGCAGCGGATGCCGGACATTTCTGTGGATGGCAGGCCGAGCCCCAGGAGGCTGGTCTATGCTTCTGGCCTGGGCGTGTTCGTGGAGTGTTGGTGTTATGCCCTAGGCCTATGATTGATAGACTTATGTGTTGACATTATTTATTATTATATGAGATGTTTATTATTTGATTATTATATGTTTTGTATATTTGTTTATAATAATCTCTGTCCCTAATTATTAAGAGAATAAATTAGTATAATTGTCAATGGATAATCATGTGATGATTATATGCATAAGAGATGCACATTGAAATTATGGGTACTTGTTAGAGAACAAGTGACTGGACATGACCCGCATGAGATTTATGTCATGGTCAAATGTCATACTTAAATCTCATACGGTTACTTCATTTATTTCCTAGACCTAAGATTATCGTAACCTTACATATGATGAAAGTCATGTTTGATTTTAGTCAAACGATATCTTAACACGATATCTATAAAGACTATCATTGGCATGATCGGATTCATGATGGGAAGGATGATAAGTCAAGAAGGAATTTGTCTCTCGGAAGAGAGATGTTATGCTTGGGCCCCTCGATGAGTGATAATGATGAAAGTGTATGGCCGTACCCCAATGTGATTGGAATTATCATTATACTCAAGAATCGAGAAAGCATTGAACAATAACAAGTTGACAAGGACCATGACTTGTGTTCAAATATAACATCGTGAGACAAAGGGATAAATGGAAGTACACCATTGGAAACGTGAACTCTTACGTTGCATAATTTGGGTAGACAAAATGGCTTGCTAGAGTCCGCTTATGTCTTATGAGGTTCGATATGATCGAACTCATTGCCAACATAATGTAATCCTATTGGGTCACACACAACTAGAATGAATTGGTTAAACCGGAGGAAGAATAGTTGAGAGTTTCTGTATCTGGCTATATATACCGCGCGACATATTAAGCCAATGGCTTAATATACCGCGCGACATAATAGGCCAGTACGCGCTTGATGTACTTTGTCTCCTAATACGATTAGGAGAGGTATTCCTACTATTGTAGTATAAATACAAGGGTTCTGTCATACCTAAAAGGTCAGCCGAAATTTTTCAAGCAAAATTCATAATTAAATACTCTCAATATTCTTCAAGGTTTAGATCTAGCAATCATCAAGAAGTTGTTCTTGAATTCATTCAAAGGTGTGGATACCGAAAGAGGGTCTTCGCTCGTTCATCGATCAAGGCCTAGAGTTCAAGCAAGTTGAAGAACGAAGTTTGTGATTCAATATCACATAATCAAATCGTTCGATAGCTCAAGACCGGAAAGCGTTTCAAGGTTGGTTTAATTCTATCTCATAGGTATTCAAATTAATTGTATAGAACGGATCCTAGGGCTTATTGGGTTTTATGTTTTAATGCTTAATTCCGCTGCGCATGGACCCGTAAAACCCAACAGTGGTATCAGAGCCCCGTTCGTATGGTTAAGTTTGAATTAACATGCTAGATTTAAGATATAAAATTGTTTATATGCTTATTGCATGTTTTGTATGCGATAGAATTTTAATTGTTTATGTGAAACAATGTGAAAATCGTTTTCGAATTATGCTGAATTAAATCTGTAAAAAGGATGTTTTACGTGATTTAATTACATGTAATCTGTATTGGTTCGAATCTGGAAATTCCTGTAACCTGGCTACTTTGGTCGCGCGACATATTGAGCCATGTGGAATTCAGGTTAACTGGCCTGTTAGGTCGCGCGACATATCAAGCCTCTGGCTGATGTTGTCACGCGACATAATAAGCCAAAACTGGGCAGAATCAATTTGTTCAATTTTTCTGCTATTCTGTGATTGTGTTTACAATCTGATATGTTGATATGAAAATCTGGATGTTATAAAATTGAGTTTATAAGTCCGCGATAGATTGATTCATTGATATACATGATTAATTGATTAAAATATGATTTTAATAATTATTGCAATATATATGAAAATCTGGATGTTATAAAATTGAGTTTATAAGTCCATGCTAGATTGATTCATTGATATGCATGATTAATTGATTAAAATATGATTTTAATAATTATTGCGATGCATGTTTTATTTGTTCTTACATGTTAAGAATATTTTTTTTAAATTAGATGTTTAGTTGAAACATGATATTTAGTTTCCTAATATGTTTAGATTTAGACATTGTAAATTTTGGATCTTATGATTGTTTATGGAAACAAGTCATAAATACGCGAAATTTAAAAGGAAACTGATTGTTTATAAAAGGTAGGGATTATGTTGCCTAATCGAGTTGATTTCTAATTATGCATGTCTAGGAGAGTTACTGTCGAAAGGGAAGAGTTGGTACTTAAGAAGTCCTTGTGGCTCACCTATCTTCCTGGGAACTTACCTGGTGCATGATTTTGACTATCTTTCTGACATGCTTATAATCTATCTTTAAAGAACCTTCATTTAACTTTTAAGTTCTTTATGCCAATTCATGATTAAAAACACTTGAGACCATTCGGATAGTTTTGGGTGGGCTTGCCATAGCAAGGTGCTTTGATTCTATTCGAATGCGAGCAAGATGAGGAAATGGTGGTTCCTATACGTTTTAAAGTGAATGAACTTAATTGGGTTATCAAAATGGTTTTGGACCCAAGGCATAAGATGAGATTAAAATATGCCTAGACATATGATGTCTTGAATTGATCTCATAAAAGATCTAAGAATCATATATGTGATATGATTGATGTTTTCTACCTAATTAATTTAATTTTGAGCGGTTTGCCATAGCAAACTTGAAATTGAATTAAAGTTGGATCTTAGCCCATTAAATGTATATTATGCTTATTTGCATTTGAAGGTGTATAATTTAGTGGGAGCATTTATTTAAATGCACTATACTTCTCATATGATATGTTTACTTATATGTGTTCATATTTTATGTATATCTTTTTGTAGAATAAACGGCATCAAACAATAATCACTTTTCATCTTTGCGATCCGTCCTTGAGAAGGAAAAGTTGGAAGAGAATGGTACAAACTATATGGATTGGATCCGTAGTTTGAGAATTGTTCTCAAACAAGAGGAGAAACTGTACGTTCTCGCGAACCTATTCCACCTGAACCTGCTGCCAATGCCGCTAGGGCAATAAGGGAACAATATCTGAAGCACAAGCGTGACTCTACAGATGTTAGTTGCCTTATGCTCTCCGCCATGTGCAAGAGTCTTCGAGAAGAATCTTGAGCACTTGGGGACGATCGACTTAAACAATCGGGCGATGGAAATGTTCCAAATTCAAGCTAGGCAAGAAAGGTACAACACGGTTGCATCCTTGACCTCATGCAAGATGAGTGAAGGACAAGGCTTGGTCCCCATGCTCTCAAGTTAAAGGGCCACATTGAGCATCTTGAAAGGCTCGGTTTTCCAATTAGCCAAGAGTTGGCTACCGACATAATATTGAATTCATTACCTAAAAGTTTTAGTCATTTCATAATGCACTATAACATGGGTGGAATGAATAGAAACCTTTCCGAGTTAGTTCAAATGTTGACTACTGCGGAAACCAATATTGTCGAGAAGAAAACCGATCGAAGTGCTAATGGTTAACAAGGGGAAAGGGTTCAAGGGTAAAGGAAAAGCAAAGGTTGCTAATCCTAAGGCAAAGGTTGCCAAGCCCAAAGAGGCTTCCAAGCCTAAAGAGGCTAAGCCTAAGTCCCAAGAGGACGCAATCTGCTTCCATTGCAATGAGATTGGACATTGGAGGAAACTGCGCAAAATACAAGGAAGCATGAAGAAGAGCAAAGGAGTTGCTTCAACTTCGAGTATCTTTGTTATAGATATATTCCTATCTACTTCTAGTTCTTGGGTATTGGATACCGGATGTGGAACTCACATTTGTTTAAATGTGCGGGGTCTAAAGAATGTAGGATGCTTAAGGAAGGTGAAGTGGACCTACGTGTGGGGAATGGAGCAAGAGTTCTGCATTAGCCGTAGGAACTTATGAAGTTACTTTACCTAGTGGACTAATACTTGTTTTGAACAATTGTTATTACGTTCCAGCTTTAAGTAGGAATATTATTTCGATTTCATGTTTGGATAATGAAGGTTTTAATTTTCTTATATGTGATAAGAAATTTTCTATTTACAAGAGTGATATGCATTATTGTATCAGTTTCATTCAATGGCCTTTATGTTCTTGATATTGAAAATCGTGATAATGATGTCTATAACATTAACAAGAAATCTAAACCCAATGATGTAAACCACACTTACTTATGGCATTGTCGTCTTGGCCATATAAACGAGAAACGCATTTCTAAACTCCACAAAGATGGATTTTTGGACTCACATGATTATGAATCATATGAGACATGCGAATCTTGTTTACTTGGCAAGATGACCAAGGACCCATTTACCAAAACCGGTGAAAGGGCGGGCGACTTATTAGGACTCATACATACCGACGTATGTGGGCCTATGAGTAGCGATGCTAGGGGAGGATTTCGGTACTTCATAACATTCACTGATGATTATAGTAGATTTGGATATGTTTATCTAATGAAACATAAAAGTGAATCGTTTGAGATATTTCGAATATTTCAAAATGAGGTGCAAAATCAACTTGGCAAAACTATTAAGGTACTTCGATCCGATCGAGGTGGTGAATATTTGAGCCAAGAATTTGTGATCATCTTAAGAGTTGTGGAATCGTTTGAACTCTCTCCACCGGAACACCACAATGGAACGGTGTGTCAGAAAGGAGGAATAGAACTTTGTTGGACATGGTTCGTTCTATGATGAGTCAAGTTGAGCTTCCTTTATCCTTTTGGGGACATGCACTAGAAACCGCCGCTTTCACTATAAACGAGTTCCTACCAAATCGGTTCAAAAGACCCCATATGAGATGTGGCATGGAAGAAAACCTAGTTTGTCTTTCATGAAGATTTGGGGTTGCGATGCATATGTCAAGAAGTTAACCTCGACAAGCTAGCACCTAAATCGATAAATGTGTTTTTGTGGGATATCCTAAGGAAACCAAAGGATACTATTTCTACAACCGAAACGAGAACAAAGTGTTTGTTGCTCGAAATGGTACTTTCTTAGAAAAGGAGTTTCTTCGCAAAGGAACCGGTGGGAGTAAAATAGATCTCGAAGAAGTTCGAGAACCCGAAAACAACATTGAACCAATGGTAGAAACCGAACCAAGTTCACAAACCGTTGTGGAACCGGTTCAAGATGCACTGAAGTTCCTCGCCGAAGTGGTAGATCACGATCCGAACCCGAGAGATATGGATTTCTCGTTACGGAAAGTGATGAAGTGGAGTTAATCGAAAATGATGAACCCACTTGCTATCAAGAAGCGATGTCCGCTCCGGATTCGGAAAAATGGCAAGAAGCCATGAAGTCCGAATTACAATCCATGGCCGATAATCAAGTTTGGAACTTGATTGATCCACCCGAAGGTGTAAAAACCATAGGGTGCAAATGGGTTTTCAAGAAGAAGACCGACATGGATGGGAAGGTGCACACCTATAAGGCTAGGCTAGTAGCTAAGGGATATAGGCAAACTCATGGCATTGACTATGATGAAACCTTTTCGCCCGTAGCTATGCTTAAGTCTATTAGAATTTTACTTGCCATAGCCGCATATTATGACTATGAGATATGGCAAATGGATGTCAAAAAGCTTTCCTTAATGGGAAGTTACTTGAGGATGTATACATGATACAACCCGAAGGTTTTGTCGATCCGAGAAAATTCTAACAAGGTGTGTAAGTTGCAGAAATCCATTTATGGATTGAAGCAAGCTTCAAGGAGTTGGAATCTATGTTTTGATGAAGCAATCAAGGAATTTGGCTTTATCAAGAACGAAGATGAACCTTGTGTATACAAGAAAATTAGTGGGAGCGTAGCACTATTTTTAGTGTTGTATGTCGACGATATCTTACTCATTGGAAATGACGTTCCTGCACTAGAGACTGTCAAGTCTTGGTTGGGAAAGTGCTTTTCAATGAAAGATATGGGCGAAGCCGCATATATCCTTGGTATCAAGATTTATAGAGATAGATCTAAGAGGATGATTGGTTTAAGTCAAAATACTTACATTGACAAAGTCCTTAGAAGATTCCAAATGGAAAATTCTAAAAGAGGAAACTTGCCAATGTTGCATGGTATATCTCTTAGCAAGAATCAAAGTCCTAAGACTAATGATGAGCGAAAGAGAATGAATGGTATTCCATATGCTTCGGCAATTGGGTCTATCATGTATGCTATGTTATGTACTAGACCCGACATCTCGTGTGCTCTAAGCATGACGAGTAGGTACCAATCGGATCCCGGCGAACCACATTGGATAGCAAGTCAAGAATATCCTTAAGTACTTACGAAGAACTAAGGATGTATTCTTGGTCTTTGGAGGAATGGAAGAAGATCTTGTAGTAAAGGCTACACGGATGCTAGCTTCCAAACCGACAAAGATGATTTCAGATCGCATCTGGATTTTTGTTTACGCTTAATGGAGGCACCGTGAGTTGGAAAAGTTCCAAGCAAAGTACCGTCGGCGATTCTACAACCGAAGCCGAGTACATAGCGGCATCCGATGCAGGCTAAGGAAGCAGGTTTGGATCCAAGAAGTTCATTAGTGATTTGGAAGTCGTTCCAAGCATCAAAGACCCTATTGAACTTTACCGTGATAACAATGGTGCCATTGCACAAGCAAAGGAACCAAGATCACACCAGAGATCCAAACACATACTTCGACGTTTCCACATTATCCGTGAGATATGTGAAAGGGAAGACGTTAAGATATGCAGAGTAGACAGCGATGACAACATGGCGGACCCACTAACTAAGGCTCTCTCGCAAGCTAAACATGATGGTCATGTTAGGTCCATGGGTATTCGATACATGGTAGATTGGGCCTAGTGCAAGTGGGAGATCGGTGGTGTTATGCCACTAGGCCTATGATTGATAGACTTATGTGTTGACATTATTTATTATTATATGAGATGTTTATTATTTGATTATTATATGTTTTGTATATTTGTTTATAATAATCTCTGTCCCTAATTATTAAGAGAATAAATTAGTATAATTGTCAATGGATAATCATGTGATGATTATATGCATAAGAGATGCACATTGAAATTATGGGTACTTGTTAGAGAACAAGTGATTGGACATGACCCGCATGAGATTTATGTCATGGTCAAATGTCATACTTAAATCTCATACGGTTACTTCATTTATTTCCTAGACCTAAGATTATCGTAACCTTACATATGATTAAAGTCATGTTTGATTTTAGTCAAACGATATCTTAACACGATATCTATAAAGACTATCATTGGCATGATCGGATTCATGATGGGAAGGATGATAAGTCAAGAAGGAATTTGTCCCTCGGAAGAGAGATGTTATGCTTGGGCCTCGATGAGTGATAATGATGAAAGTGTATGGCCGTACCCCAATGTGATTGGAATTATCATTATACTCAAAGAATCGAAAGCATTGAACAATAACAAGTTGACAAGGACCATGACTTGTGTTCAAATATAACATCGTGAGACAAAGGGATAAATGGAAGTACACCATTGGAAACGTGAACTCTTACGTTGCATTATTTGGGTAGACATAATGGCTTGCTAGAGTCCGCTTATGTCTTATGAGGTTCGATATGATCGAACTCATTGCCAACATAATGTAATCTATTGGAGTCACACATAACTAGAATGAATTGGTTAAACTGGAGGAAGAATAGTTGAGAGTTTCTGTATCTGGCTATATATACCGCGCGACATATTAAGCCAATGGCTTAATATACCGCGCGACATAATAGGCCAATACGCGGTTTGACACTGTCTCTCCTAATACGATTAGGAGAGGTATTCCTACTATTGTAGTATAAATACAAGGGTTACATCGCACCTAAAAGGTCACCGAAATTTTTCAAGCAAAATTCATATTTAAATACTCTCAATATTCTTCAAGGTTTAGATCTAGCAATCATCAAGAAGTTGTTCTTGAATTCATTGAAAGGTGTGGATACCAAAGAGGGTCTTCGCTCGTTCATCGATCAAGGCCTAGAGTTCAAGCAAGTTGAAGAACGAAGTTTGTGATTCAATATCACATAATCAAATCGTTCGATAGCTCAAGACCGGAAAGCGTTTCAAGGTTGGTTTAATTCTATCTCATAGGTATTCAAATTAATTGTATAGAACGGATCCTAGGGCTTATTGGGTTTTATGTTTTAATGCTTAATTCCGCTGCGCATGGACCCGTAAAACCCAACATGGAGAACTTGGCCGGGGTTTCTGACACGAGGAAGAACAAGAGCGTCTTCCTTGGCCTTTCTGAGTATTGGTGGGATACCACCCACACCTTCCATCTGAGCTGGGGAGAGGTGACGGTGACGCCCACCAATTTTGCTGCTATTACCGGGCTTTCCTTCAAAGGAGGGCCAGTGCGGTGGCGAGATAGGATAGCTGAGGATGTGCTGACTGAGCTGCTAGGCTTTGCGCCTGTTCCTCGCAGGGGTTTTGGCATGTTGTACAGTGATGTTGAGATGAGGATCACGGCCAGTATCTGGGCCTATGTTCGGGGTACCGGCCAGGTGACGACGGAGCAGCTGGCGCGCTCCTTCCTGTGGTTTGCCCTTTCCGAGACTTTGTTCTCGAACCATGCGACGACGACTCCTTTTGCTCTGCTGGAGAGCTTGATTGACTTGGAGGAGTTTGTGACATCGCTTGGGGCGAGCGGGCTTGGCCGAGCTCTACTTCGCCTTGGACCGGTTTAGCCGGGAGTGTGACAGTTCTTTGCTTTGTTTTGATTTTGCTTTGGAGGTACGAGTTTATTGCTGTTTTTGATTTAGCAACTTGTCGTTTCTCCGTTTTCTTTTGCACTGAGCCTTTTCTGCTTTTGTCACAGGTGTGGTTCTATGAGAACTTTCAGTGCTTCCCGTGGGATAGAGATCCTGGGGCCATAGCGGCTTATCCCGCTATGTTAGGCCAGGCACGCTCGGCGAGGAGGAGGAGGACCGGCGGGGGTAAGCTCACCATTTCCTATGGGGAAGTGCGGGAGCATGCGGAGAGATAGCCGGAGAGGTTTGTTACGTATCCGTGGGTTCGGTACGAGGGCGTGAGTTCGAGGGCTCTGTGGTGACGGCGCACCGGAAGATCTTTGCGGGGCGACTTGCGATGTCATGTACCTAGGAGAGCGTGTCTTACGGCGGCATGGCCGGGTATGCTTCCCTTGGCTCGAGGGACCCACCTTTCAAGATGTTGGATTCCAAGGAGATGGATATATTGGAGTTGGAGAGGAATGTGGGCGGCGTGAGTGCCCATGAGTGTGTTGTGTATCGAGAGGAGTAGGGGGCCTTCGTGAGGAGGAAGTTGAGGACGCCACGGTGTTGGCGAGGAAAGGAGGAGGCTGGTCGCAAGGTCACCGAGAGGTTCCGGTGCACAGGCTGGACTTTACGTATGTTCGTGGGGATTCCTCGAGG
Source organism: Adenophora triphylla var. japonica (assembly GCA_022495995.1). Classification (NCBI taxonomy): domain Eukaryota; kingdom Viridiplantae; phylum Streptophyta; class Magnoliopsida; order Asterales; family Campanulaceae; genus Adenophora; species Adenophora triphylla. Next base: position 57,169 of record JAFEMH010004244.1, read on the forward strand.
AGGAGGGTGTCCGTGCCCGTCCACGGCGAGCTCTGCTACCTGCAGTGGATACTGATAGGCCGGTGAGTGTGCTTACTCTTTTCCATCTTGGCATCTTTTACGTATTTTTCTCTTTTTGTTGTTGAGTATGGTTGTATTGTTGGCGTTTCTTTGGGCTGCTTGCTTGTGCGGAGTCAGGAGAGCCTTTGACATGCGACCCGCCGTTACGTGGCGATGCGGTCTTTCGCGAAGAAGATGGCGTCGAAGATGTCTTGCCGGTCTTTGCGACGTGTGTCGGCATACACGCCCGATGCCTTCGAGGCATTTGTAGATGTTCCTCCACCGAGAGCCGGGCGGAGCCACGGTAGGAGGGACCTTCGCGGGCGGCATAGCATGGATGCCGGGGCGTCTTCGGGAGCTTCGAGGCGGCGGACCCTTTGCAGTTCTTTCCTTCGCGGGATGCGCGGGGTGAGGGTTCGTCGAGCCTTCCTTCTTTGATCCTTTAAAGTCGGATTTGATCCTTCGATTACTTTGAGTACCGACCTCGGAGGGGCTCGGTACTCGATGACGAGGATGTGGTGGTGACTTCACCGGGATGCCCGACTTCTCACTTGATGATCTTGGGGAGGATGATGATCTTTGAAGAGTCGGATTAGGATTCATTTGCTTTCCCTCTTTCCATATCTTCTCTTTTTTTTTTGTTTAGCAACAGAGACATTTATGTACAGCAATAAAACACTTGTATTTGCATGGCAAAAGTATTTTATTTTAAGATGTAATGTCGTCTTTGTGATTCTCGGGAATTGTCTAGGAATTGTTGCTACTTTATCTTTTTATTTGTGCATGCCACGTGGTGGGAGTGCGTTTGTGGGTAGTGTATGCTTGTCGGAAATGGCTTTGGCCGGTGTTTGGGCGGTTTGGAGCAAGGTCTGCTTGCAGGAACAGTGGTTGTTGTCTTGTTTCTTTGGGGAAGTGGGGCCAAGATGCAATAAGGTCCGTACGGACAGACCTAGGTTGCAAAGAGGTCCGTACGGACCAACCTTGCTTGGGAAGGAAATAAATGCTTTCCGATGTCTGGACTTTCCCATTCCCCATTTGCGGCCATTTTCGAGCTTTCTTCCCCATTTTCTCTAGGAACCTCCATTTTTGCCATGGATTCTTCGTATGTTCCAAGAATTTTGCCAAGGCTTTCGCGGGAGAGGCAAGCACACTTCCTTGAGCGGTGAAAATGTGGATGCGACGCCGTATGAGGCATCGAGAGACGGGCTTTCGAGGTAAGGTTTCGTCTTTGCTCGATTTGGTCTTTTAAGGAGTTGGTTCTGATTGGGATTTGTTGCGGGCTGCCGCAAAGTTAAGGATGTTAGGAGGCATGTGTATTGCTTTTCCTACAATGAAATGGTGCCCACTTTGAGGATTTTCGGGCTTTGATTGGAGGACCGGAGGTGGAGGCCATCTCGCTTCCTTTGATTAGTGAGTCTTTGCTTTGTGAGCGTGAAGCTTGCGAGGCTTTCTTCGTACTTCGTTGGAAGAAGTGCGGGGCATGATCCTTGATTCGGGTCATATTGACATTTACTGAGTGCTTGGAGCGGTTCATGGTTGATGATGAGTGATGTCTCTTGGGATGCATTTGCCTTGTGCGTGATGGCGACGCTTTTCATGGTCGGCTCCGCTTGGCATTTGCGATGGCGCTTTGCTAGATGTGGTTGGGCACTTTGCGGAGCTGGAGAGGATATTGTCCCGTTGGTGCTTTGGGGAGACTCTTCATGGTATCGACCGTCGCGGCGGGGATCGGTTCATGAGAGGGAAGCCCGCTTTGCTCACCTTGTGGCTGCGAGAGAGACTTCGAGGCCATGCCGAGGCTCAGACGTCGTTTAGCCCGTGGTCATTTGCTCGGCGACCTCTTGTGTTGGATATGGATCAGTCACTTTGGGAGAGATGGATGGCACGGCTTGGTACGCATCGAGATCCGTTGGTGGGTTCCTCACTGGGGATTGAGACTAGGAGGGTCTTTCGGGAAGGGTCCTATGTGGTTCGAGTTCCGGAGTTTGTCTTGGTCCTCCTTCTATATTCCGTCGCTTGTTTCCATCAGTTCGGGATGAAGCGAGGAGCCTTTGTTGAGGCAGGATGACCTTGCTACTGCGGAGATAGTTCCTCTTTGTATGGCGGCTCAGGTGCTTTCTTGTATTTTACGAGGGTATGGAAGTATTCCGCTTTCCCTCTGTGGTGCTCCTTAGACGTCGGGAGAGTGTCGTATTGACGACCCGTGCACAGCTTGGTATGAGCGGCGTGTTGGGCGATCCTAAGTAGCTTTGGAAGCGAGCGTGTAGCGATTACAGGACCCGGTTGCCGTAGTAGCTATTGCCTTAGGAGTGCCGAAGCACAGTCGACCCTCGGGATGTTACGGGAGACACTTTGTTTGACTACGAGACCGAGTTGACCGGCGACGGGGAGAGGTCCTCTTTTGCGGACTCGCGAGGGAGAATATCCGAGCCGAAGCACGGGCGAATGAAGCCACGAGAGCTGCCGGATTGTTTGACTCTACGGGGAGGACCCCTAATCTCGGGCGAGAGACGCGAGCTGGTTCACGTGGAGCGAAAAGAAGGCTTCGCCGGGGATGAGGGGAAGAAAGGGAAGAATGGCGAGGGGACAAGCGCGAGATGGCGCGGAATGACCTCCTAGGTATCCATTCATTGCATTGCAAAACACATTATTTGTTAAATGTATTAAAGCTATCTTTTAGCATGTTGTGAACTTGAGAGTAGACCGTGCTTGAACTCATCAAGAAATGTTGTAGCCGTTAGTGATTTGTGATTTACTTTTAAAGCTTTGTCGAGACGCAAGATCTCTTGTTCGCTTTTTTGTTTCTTTTGTGCACTTTGGCGGCGTCCATCTTTGGACTTTTACATTGCATTTGCGGGCGACGGCGAAGCCTTGGCCTTGGCAATCCCTTTTGCTTGGGCTTTGTGCTTGGGCGAGGGTTGGATGATCCCACGACAAGTCGTTTTGACGGTCATTTCCGTAGCTTCCTTGCCTCTTGCTTGTTGGCGTCGGGCTCTTGACCTCAATTTGTAGCGGCTTACGCTTGAGCTTTTTTTTTTTTTTTTTTTTGAGAGCCCTTGCTCGAGCTCCTTTTTTTTTGAAGCGCGTGAGGGCGAAGACAAGCCCCTAGCTTGGAAGTAGACATGGGTCATTCGTTTGACGTTGAGTGACCTTCGGATGTCCTTTGATGTTGCCGCCGTTGTTTGACTTGGTCAAGGTGACGTTGGGGGCGTGCTCTTGGAAAGTATGTAGTTTGATGGAGGTCTTTGGTTGACATTCAAACTTTTGACTTTTTTGTGTGTTTTTAGACCGGACCAATTAAGGTTGCCTACGTTCCCCAGACTAGAGGGCTCAGGTCTGCGTAGTTCGACCTTACATGGTGTGCCAAGAGATGCACAATTGTTCTTCTTTAGGCGAAGTATCTGCGGAGTTTTCTTCCGTTGACTGGATTCATGAAGGGATTGCCGTCTAGGTCTATCAGCTTCATGGCACCTCCGGAGAAGATCTTTTGAACCACGAAAGGGCCGATCCATGTTGGTTCCCATTTTCCCAGTGGGTTGGTTCGAGTGGGAGGCTTTTCTTTGAGTACCAGGTCGCCTTCCCTGATGTCTCGGGATTTGAATTTCTTTTCGAAAGCTCTCGCCATCACTCGCTTTGGTAGGCTCGGACGTGTTCCATGGCCTTTAGTCGTCGCTCGTCTAGCAGAGCCAATTCGTCATGTCGGCTTCGGAGCCATTCGACTTCGTTGACGTCATTTTCCAGAAGCACTCGGAGTGAGGGAATTTCCAATTCAATGGGGAGGACTGCTTCCATCCCGTATGTCAGGGCGAATGGAGTTTCTCCCGTGGTGGCCATTCGGCCGATGTTCGGTAGCCCCAAAGTGCAAGGTGCGGCTTCTCGGGCCAATCTCGTCCTCGGGTGGTCATTTTTCGGATGATCCGTTCGAGAGTCTTGTTTCTTTGCTTCTACGGCGCCATTTGTTTGTGGCCGGTAGGGAGAAGACTTGTGGCGTGTGATCTTGAATTCGGCCAACGATGCAGTTGCATTCCCCTCGAAGTGTGAGCCGTTGTACGATATGACCTCATTCGGGATGCCGTATCGGCAGATGATGTTTTCCCTGAGGAAATGTGCGACTTTCTTGGAGGTGAGCACCTTGTAAGACTTGGCTTCGACCCATTTGGTGAAGTAGTCGATGGCTACTAAGATGAAATCGTGACCGTCGCTGCCCGGTGGAGCGATTTTCTCGATGACATCAATTCCCCAAGTGGCGAAGGGCCAGGGTGTAGTCATGCAGTAGAGGTCGTGAGGGGGTAGGTGATTGAGATTGGAGAACCGTTGACACTTGTCGCAACTTCGGACAAAGTGGATGCAGTCTGCCTCCATGGAAATCCAGTAGTAGCCCATCCTGAGAATGATTTGCATCAGGGCTCTGGCGTTCATGTGGGGACCGCAAGCCCCATTGTGGACTTCGCTCATGAGCTTGTTTGCTTCTTCCTGGCTGATGCAGCGTAGGAGTGGTCCTTGGTAGCGTTTTTTGTACAGCATGTCCATAAGGATGATGAAGTGGGAGGCGAGGCATTTTAGGACCATGATGCTCTTGGCCTTGACTCCTTCCATGTGTTGGCCTTCTTCGTTCATGAAGGCGGTTTCCCGTTCTTGAGGTATTGGAAGATGCAGTGCATGTCTTTGGAAATGGCTTTGGACTGGCGTCTCTTTGGCTCTTCAGCAATTTCGCAAATCGCTGTGATTAAAACCTCCTCGGCAGCTTGGGCCCGGTTTTTCTCTCGTTTGACAACATGCTTAAATGTTTGCTTGATGCATTTATTCAATTAATGTGCTTGCTTCTTTCGTTTAGATGAATTGTGATTAAGCTGTTTTGATTAGTTAATTCATCAATTGTTAAAGATGCAATGAAAGGATATTCTAGAAAGGTCGGACCTTTTATTGAAAGCGTAAAGGCTGTACATTGTTGATTATGGACTCACGATCGTTCGGCGTAGAGCCGTCGAAAGACTCGAAAGATGTGAATTCACGAGACAACATGACTCGAAGCTAGACTATAGGCGATGAGGGATTGGACCGGGCTTCATTACTCTTGGCGGTTGTAGCTCTAGAGGGAGTGGTGATGGCTCGGGTGACCAATCTTCCCTTGGCACGATTCCGAGAAAATAGCTTCGCATGTGGTTCGATTTCAAACCGGATCGCGGAGGTCTTTGGTTGTTCTCGATGATGTCTCTCCATTAGTGTTGCTACCAGATTTTGGGGGTCTTTGATGATAGAAGTTATTGAGGGCTACTTCTAAGAGGGCGAAGCATTCGGCGGTCGGAGTTGATTCTTGCTGATGTTGATCATTTTCATAGAATCCGCCTCTTTATGCAGGATCTTTTCTTGGACGACATTTACAATGTCTCGATTCGAGGGCATGCTATCTCTCCTTCCCGATTAGGCCTTGGAGGAGGTTGCGCCCTTTGTTCATCTAGGTCGGACACGGGATGTTGAATTGGACTATCTTGTGATGGGTGTCCCCGTGAGATCCGAGAGTGTCGGCGGAAGGTTGTCTTGTATCGGTGGATCGGTGATGAGCCGGTTTGCAAGAGGATTTCGGCGAAGTAAGGGTCTACTCCTCTATCAATCTCCATCTGGGCGTCCATCTCTTGATCTTCTCTTAAGCATTCTTCGCAGTCGCATATGTCAGAGTTGTCATCTTGACCCATGAGCTCTTCGATTTCTAGCTCGTCACGGCTTAGAGCGTGGATGTAGGGATCCACTTCGTAGCGGGACAGGATTGGAGACTCATCTGGAGAAGAGTATTCGGTCATGTCGGGACCTTCTTCTGGGTCGTAGCTTGCCGGCCAAGCGCTTGCCATTGTACTGCTTCCGCGGATCACCTCGATCACTCCATTGGCATTGATGAATTTCACGCATTGGTGAAGAGTAGATGATACTGCTTTCATCTGATGTATCCAAGGTCGTCCCAGCAAGGCGGAGAAGGTTGGTTTGATTTCCACGACTTGGAACTCTCTACCGACTCCAGTTGTGCATCGGAGTGGATCCTCGGGTTGATGACTCCTACGATTGGTCGTGCGGTGGAGTCGTAGGCTCGGATTACCGGGGTGAAGGCCTTATCGGGGAGCGGTCGATACGAGTCGTTTTTAGTGTGCTCAAGTGATGATGTTGACTGCGGAGCCGTTATCAATCAAGACGTTCGGGAGGAAGAACATCTCTATTTTTATGAGGATGAGGAGGGCTTCGTTGTGTCGATTCTCACATATCGGCAAGTCATCGTCTGTGAAGGCTAGACCGCTTCCTGTGCTACCATTTGACTCAGTCTCCTCTGGGGAGCGTTCGATCCATCCATTAGTATGCCTTGGTCGGGGCAAAGATCATATGGAGACAGTTGCCCTTGGGTGTTCTTGTCTGGATTCCCGGTCACGAGACCTTTTGACTCTGGTTTCACGTTCCCAGTCATAGCGAGACGGCATGCGACGGTTTCGGAAAATTGCGGGGAGTGCACTCTCGCTTAGAGTTTTCGTCAAAGGCTATTGAGTTCACCCTATCATTTCTGGGAATGGATTTCCGATGGTGTTGGGGCCACGAGGGCATTCCAACTTTCCTTCTTCGATTAGCCCCTGGACCACCTGCTTTAGTACGAAGCAATTGTCGGTGGTGTGGCCGGGGTAGTTGTGGAAGGCGCAATGCTTGCTCATATCCATGTTGGGTTTGGGAGTCTTTGGTTGGAAATTCTCGAGAGGTTTGAGAAGATTTCGCTTTACCAAAGCTTCAAATACTTGACGAGGGCATTTCGAGGTTGTCGAGATGTTGGAAGCTGTGGGAAGCGAGGGGGATTGTTATTCCTTGGGGGTACACGCTTGATCGCGGTTTACTTGAGCTCCGTTACGGATGTAGTGTCTTTGTTCATTTGCTTCTTTTCCTTTGTTCGGGCTGAGTCTTTGAGGTTGCAGGTTTGTCCGATAGCGGTAAGACGAAGCAGGGGCTGCTGTTGTCTTCTGAAGGCTCAGAGTCTTCTCAAACTTTGTTCCGGCATTGACCATGGCACGGAGATCTGGATAGAAATGATGGCTGATCAAGGTCCTCAAAGATGGCTTGAGGCAGGAACGGAATATGTCCATTTGCTCCTCTTTGGAAAGCGGATCCATTATCTCGCTAAGCTTCCAGTTCCATCTTTTGTAGAACTCACCTACTGGTTCGTCATCCTTTTGCTCGGTGTCTTGCAGATCGTGGCGGTTTGTTTCCCACTCAAGGTTGGCGCGGTACTTCTCTAAGAAGATCTCGCTGATTTGGTCCCACGTGGAGCGGTTTTCTGCCTTTACATTGAGGAACCACCTTAGCGCTGTGGATTTGAGAGAATGCTGAAAGTGATCCGCCATCTGTTGAGGGGTCACCCCTTTGGCTCTCATACCCAGGACATAGGTGTCGATGTTGGTTTTTGGGCATTCTGTCCCGTCAAACTTTTCCATTTCCGGCATCCTGAATTTCGGAGGGAGCGGGACTACTTTGCTTGGATCAGTGGGCAGGAGGGAGTCCTTTCGAGAACTGGCTAGCTTGCCTTGCATGTCCTTCATTTGCTCGATCAGCCAAGCCATGTGGGGATCGGCAGGTTGAGGTGGGTTACCGTTTTCGGGGATGGAAACCGAAGATGGAGGTGGATTGGCTGATGGGATCGCCATTCGGGAGTCTTGGGGAGGTAGTTGAGTATATACCAACCCATACCCTGGAGTGTTGAAGTTGAGGGCGTGATTGCCGGAGTCCGCTAAGGGTTGTGTTTGGAAATTGGGGAAATGATTTGTTAGCCCCAAGTGGCGAGACTAGCGGTGGCAAGTTTGAGATGTCGGGATATCCGCTCGGGATGCCCGTCCACAGTAGGCATGGGGACTTTGATTATGGCTGCGAGGCTCGTATAGAGGCAGAGGATTGAATCCTGGGGGATACCGAGATGTACTGGGATCTGGTGGAAGCAGGCACGTATGTGTCTTGTTGGTACTGAGCTTGATGTGCGAGCCGGGAAGCTGACTTGCTTGGCCGGGCATGTGGGAGTTGCTTGGCCCAGCGCTGAGGAGCTTTGAGCAAGAGCTGCTGCGTTCTTTGGGATCTCGTAGCTTGGCGGAGGCGGGACCTGCTGATAGCTTTGAGAAAACGGGGGAGACGGTATTTCTTCGTCTTCTATGAGAACGAAGGTTCTATCAGGTTGGGGAACTACAACAGTTCCTCGAAGACGTAGGGTGTCTACGATCCAGGCTTGCTGCTCTTCTTGGCGCTTCTTGATGGTTTCGAAGGCTCGCAGCACCTCCTCCATTGTCTGGAGGTTCCTTAGTGGCGGGGTTCCGTTTCCCTCACTGTTATCTGTTGATCCCGTCATGGGGGAGTAGCGGACGGTGCGGACCGTTGAACTGGAAGGGCTGTCGGACCTTGTGACCTCGATACTGAAAAGGCGGCTCCCGGGTATTCTCAACCACTCTCGGTTCGCTGGAGGGGGTGATGGGCAAGGTTTAGATACACGAAGGCCTTTTGGATAAAGGGGGAAAGCTCACGTGACATGCGGTTTCCGTTTTTTTTTTGTTGTTTTAATTTACTTAAAACGTGTTTTCTCAGAGTCCTAGGTAGGTTGGAAAAGATTGCTCTTCTTTTTCGCAACTATGCTAGATCCTGGGTCAGTGGAGACCATCTGTGCGGCTATAAGCCCCTCATTTTGCACCTGTATTTCGACATCCCGGGGTGGACAGCCCCGGGCGAGGGTCCTATAGGGCAAGCGGTTTCCACCGGCCTAAAAGAAAAACCGAACCTAAGGACCGAGCCTGTCATGTTCGTTTTAATGCGTTAGCCATGTGAATAGTGAGCCGAGCCGGTACCTGAGTCAAGATCGGGTCAAGAGTTCGGCATGACCTCTCTTTACCTTGCTTGCGCAAGGGATCTGTGACGTTAGGCGTTGGCTGGGTCATATCGTCATGGCTGACGTATTAAAGGCTTGATGACATGGTGTCATGTGAGCATGGATGTATATCCGGGACGGAACATCGTCTGGGTGTAGCTTCGGAAAATCAAGATCAGGTCAAGATTTTAGCATGACCTTTCATCGCTTTGCTTGCGCAAGGGATCTTGAGTTTTGAGCTTCGACTCAGAAAATGGCCGGCATGGGATATGTAACCAGGCTTGTATGACACGGACTGGGTAAAAACCAACCAGTGCAGACGAGTGTGACTCAAGACTCAAACGTGCAGGGTTGACGCTTGGCTAGGATGGGATGCTTGGAATGATCCCGTGCGCGTCCGAGAGGCATAAGAAGGCCAAACGAACTGCAACTGAGACCACTCCGGGTTAAGGGTTGTAGTGTGCAGTGTATCCAAGACAGCAGTGCGCGTAGCGTGCGGTGTTACCGAGGCAGCAGTGTGAGTAGTGTGCGGTGTAACCGAGGCAGCAGTGCACATAGTGTGCGGTCTCTAAAATTCTTTTTCTGAGTAAAACAGAAGTTTTGCAGAATTTTAAATGTATGCACAGATGTATATTGATGCATTTTTTTTTTGTATTTTTATTTTTTTTTGTAAAATAAAATAAAAAAAGTAAAGCACATACACACACACAACAGTTAAAGAAAGGGGTAATATGAAAGTTTGACCCTCATCATCGTTTTAAAAATCTTTTGTTTTGTTTAAAAGTTTTTAAAACAAAATATCCCCAGCAGAGTCACCAACTGAAATTACCCGGGATCCGGCTCGCGCGCGGAGCCCTGTGCATCTCGCATTTCGTTGCGTCGCGTTCGGGAAAATCGCCCGGATCCGAGAGCCAGCGCGTTCGCGCCCCGGCATCTGGCTTATTCCGCTTTTTGCGTTAGTTGGGAGGTGTCTCGCCGTGTTTTCGCTTTGTAGAGTCGCCACCCCATTTTTATTAAGCCCAAAACATTGAAAAAGGGCATCAGTTTAAAAATAAACTCTTTTTTTTGTTGTGTGATTAGATTTTTTAGTTCGGAGGTCAGATGACTCCTCGGGAAGAGAATATTAGAATCTTAGAGCTCACCCGAGTCGCCTTGTAAAACGAGTCTTTCAGATACCCCTAATATTCTTTAAGCATTGTGTGTGTGTGTGTGTGTGTGCTTTTTAAAAATGCATGTTGTGTCGGATGTCTACATTGTACCTTTGCTTTATTGAAATGTATTGAAATAGTATAGGAAGGAAGCCTTACCAATGTTGGTTCGTGTCTGTCTTCCGCAGGGGAATAGTGTTTGAGGACGGAATAGTGTTCCGGTACGGACCGGGATTGCTTCGGAAAAGGGGCCGGTTGTCTGCGGACAGAGTTTCGGCGTGCGTTGAGATCGCAGGGATCACTCGGACAGAGGTTCGGCGTGCGTTGGAATCGTTGGTTGGATTCGGGCAGAGGTTCGGCGTGCGTTGGAATCGTTGGTTGGATTCGGGCAGAGGTTCGGCGTGGTTTGGGATTGCCGGTTTGACTCGGAAAGAGCCGGGACGCCTCGGGAAAGTCCAGGCAAGGCCTTGGAGTACCATGAGGGGCCTCAGAGTACCTCGAGAGTGCCTCGGGGCAGCGCGGGAGCGTCGCGGGAGCGCTCGGGGAGGCTTCGAAGCACCGCGAGGGGGCTCGGAAGGCCTCGGAAGGATCCGAAAGGGGTCGGGAGTGCCCCGAAGGGTCTTAGAGGGGAGTCTGAAGGCTTGGGGGAGAGGAGAGAAGAGGGAAATGCGTGAAAATGAGAGAGGGGGAGCCCTCTATTTATAGTGTAGGAAAACTGCAATAAGGTCCGTACGGACCTTGCAGGTAATCCAAAATTTTAGTTTTCCTCGATTTGAGGGAATCTGTGATGATGAAGAAGATTTAGCCATGATGGTGTCTACTTGCAATAAGGTCCGTACGGACCATCTCAGCATGCAAAAAGGTCCGTACGGACCAACCATGTAGGGGGTAATGATGTTCTCCGGGATTTGAGGGAATAAGTTGGACTTTAAGGGGATTCAGTAATTATTGCAGCAAAGAGGTCCGTACGGACTACTTATGCTTTTCTGAATTCTGAAAAATACCCAAAAGGTCCTTTTATCCCTTTTTATCCCAGAAAGGTTCCTCCCTTGGTTTGGCTTGAGGTTTTTGAGGGTTTTGAGTTTCAAAGGTCTTCGAGAATGCGTTTGTGAGTTTGCGGTGTTTCCTGTGTACTCGGAAGAGGGTGATCCATATTGGGGTACTTACACCCACGCGCGGTCCTTTCACCTACGAACTTCGATCGGCTTGATTCCCGCTCGGGATACGTAGGAATCCTTTCGCTAAGGGTCCAGCCAGCTAAGCTCTCAGGTCTCTTCAAGTAAGGCATCCCCCGATTTGGATCCTTATCTTTTTTCAACGACCCCACTTCCTTCGAAAGTGACGTCGCTGAGGGGCTAACTGTAAGTACCCAAATCCGGATCGCCAAAATCCGTTAAAAGTTAACCGGAATCCGTTAACTGGCCCGCTCCAGGTTAACCGGAACCCGTTAAGCTCCCCGTTCTCAAGCCAAGAAAACGTCCTGAACTGCCCCGTGCATCCCAACGTCAAAGCGTACTCAACACACCTCGTCACACGTAAAAGTATAGCTTTTCCTGAAAAATGCACTTTCCGACACTTTCCGGGGGCGTTTCGGACATTTTTCGGACAGTTATTTAAAAAAGGGACAAAACCGGGAATAATGGCACAAAAAACCATGCCCTGGTGAGTCACAGGGGCACGTGGCACGCATGCCACAGCCCTCCGGTCAACATCAATCAGATTTCAGAGTGAAAAGACCAAAATACCCCTGCGATGTTGTCACAGTCCGTCCGGACTGTTTTGCAGGAAAAACCAGAATTGCCAACAAGCCCTTTCAGTTTCCAAAAGACCAAAAGACCCCCTGAAATTCAGGTTAAGTCCATCCGGACTCTTTTGCAAATTTACCCTATAAATACAGAGGGCTGTCAAACATTTTAAAAGGAGGAAAAATTTATCCATTTTCACCCACAGCCACGGCCCAAACCCTTTCCACCCTCTCCCGAGCCCCATTTTGTCTCGATTTGCATAAAAACTTCATATTTCAACCAAACACGAACAAAACAAGCTCGAAACACCATTCCAAACACTAAATCGTATCCCGTATACGTCTCCCGAGCCAAAAGAGTTAACCCCTAGCCATAGATAACACTCTCTCTCCCTAAACACTCGTTCCGTCTCAGTTTACGCGTTAGTCGCTATAACCGTTTCAAAAAAAAGTCATTGAAATGTAGACGTCACCGTAGATGGGGTTCGATACGGTTTAGTCCCGGATCCTCTTCTCTTCCCGTAAGAGAAGTCATCTCGGGTTAAAACGGCGTTCCGGCCCCGTTTCTTTACTTTTCTGTCATTTACAATTTCGGATCATTTGATTCGTTGAACGTCATTTACTTTACGCAACTTATAGTCTGAACCGTTTGGTTCGTGATAGTCATTTAACGGTCCGGATCGTTTGATCCGTTGAATGCTATTTACTTAACGCACCTTTAAAATTCGTGTCGTTTGATTCCGTTGATTTCGCACTTTAAATACTGTCATTTAGAAGTCCGAGCCGTTTGGCTCGTGACAGTATTTACTTATCAAAGTCCGAGTCGCAAAACGATTCGTTGATCGCATATCATTTAATGTTTTTTTTCCGTAAAATCGCTAACAATGTATTGCCCGGTTCAAAACCGGAGTTCGACATTCGAACTCTCTTTCAAACCGCGCAAGATGATGTTTGGCATCCAAACGATCATCTTCAAACTCAAAACCCGACATTTGACATTCAAATCTCATTTAATGCTTTTTTCCCATAAAATCGCTAACAAGGAAATGCCCGGTTCAAAACCGGAGTTCGACATACGAACTCTCTTTCAAAACGCGCAAGATGACGTTTGGCATCCAAACGATCATCTTCAAACTCAAAAATACGACGTTTGACATTCAAACGCTCCTTTCTTAAAAGTCAACATTTGACACTTAAGTTAATAGTTCAAAATCATCACTCGCACCACTTTTTCCTAAAAACTTCAAAATCGACGTTTGTCATTCAAACGCTCGTTTTTTCTAAAAGAAATCACAAAATCAATGTTTGACATTCAAACCATGATTAAGCTTGTCATTCAAGCCCCCATTTTCAAAATGCAAACCCACACACACACGCACACATTTTCGAGAAATATAGAAAGACTCGTCATACGAGGCGTTTCGGGTGATCTCAAAATACTCTTCCCGAAATGTAACGTGGCCTCCGAACCTAACAATCTCTGGTACTAAAAAAGCCTTTTCCTCGTTTTTGCTACCAATAAAAATGACACCTTGTTTCAAAGCCTTTTCCTCGTTTTCGCTACCAATAAAAACGACACCCCGTTTCAAAGCCTTTTCCTAAGTTTTTGCTACCAATAAAAACGACACCCCGTTTCAAAGTCTTTTCCTAAGTTTTTGCTACCAATAAAAATGACACCCCTTTTCACTAAGTCGTTTTTCAACGTTTGGGCTCAAAGTACAAAACCGCGTGGCGACTCCTCTCCTTCCTGAAAGCGAGGTCTCAAACACCCAATCCGCGAAAGACAACCGCCTTCGCCGCGCGCGAACCCCGGGTAATTTCAGGTATGTAAGATAATATTTTCAGTTAGATCTGAATCTATATTCATATTTCAAAAAATTATACTTTATAGTATCTGACCACTGAAATCAACTAGGCGGCCATTAAACTATGAGATTATGTTCAAGATACTATTTTGTTTTAAATTATGGTTTCACTTCAATTGAGGCATGACATCTTTGCACGCTTTTTAAGAATAATCTAAAAGGCATGTAAGATAATTGGATTTGATGAATAGAATTTTTAAACCTTACCTGGATAGCTTTGTGACAGTCTTCATTGATGATATTCTTGTGTATTCAAAGTCCCGAGAAGATCATGAGAATCATTTGCAAATAGTGTTATCTATTCTTCGTGAGAAACAATTGTTTGCGAAGTTCAGTAAATGTGAATTTTGGCTCGAGAAGATTGCATTTTTGGGTCATGTGGTTTCAAGTACAGGTATTTCCATTGATCCTTCAAAGATTGAGGCCATGGTCAACTGGAAACAACCTGCAACAGTGACAGAAGTCCGTAGTTTTCTGGGTTTGGCAGGTTACTACCGAAGATTTATTGAAGGGTTTTCGAAAATTGCAACACCGTTGACTAAATTGACTCGAAAAGATGTATCATTTGTGTGGGATGAAAAGTGTGAAACCAGTTTTGCAGAGCTGAAGAAGAGATTGACTACAGCTCTGATTCTTACCCTACCTGATGGATGTGAGAATTTCGTGATACTCAGTGACGCATCAAAGGAAGGTTTGGGTTGTGTTCTTATGCAGGATGGGAAGGTAATAGCGTATGCTTCGAGGAAGTTAACACCAGCAGAGCAGAATTATCCTACCCATGACTTGGAGTTAGCTGCGATTATTTTTGCATTGCATAAGTGGAAACATTATCTTTATGGAGCTAAATTCGAGATTTTTACTAATTACAAGAGTTTGAAGTATTTGTTTACTCAGAAAGAATTGAATAACAGGCAGAGGCGATGGTTGGAATTACTGAAAGACTACGATTGTGTTATTTCATACTATCCGGGAAAAGCTAATGTGGTTGCAGATGCGATTAGCTGAAAGACTTATTTGTCAACATTGATGTCCCACGAGTCGCAATGTGAGATGTTGTTTGCGAATGTTCGAGCTATACCTACCTTGTATAGGGATATTAAGGAGGCTCAACAGAATGATTTAGAATTTAAGAAGATTATTAGGACAATTACAAGATGGAAGGGCCGGGGATTTTGTATTGAATAATGATGGAATTTTAACTTTCAAAGGCAGAATTTGGGTACCATCTTCAAAAGGGATCAAGGGACAAGTCTTAGAGGAAGGACATAAATCGAGATTTGCAATTCACCCGGAAAGCACGAAAATGTATCAAGATCTGAAGAAGGGTTATTGGTGGAATGGAATGAAGAGAGCAATTGCTGAATTTGTAAGTCACCCCATATTAAGGTTACCTTAAGGTTATACAAGAGTGGGGCTCTAGGTTTCTAGAGTGAATTTATGATGTTGTTGAGAGTTTCATTATGAAATTCTAGGATGGCTAGCTCATAATTATGTCTTAGTCAAGGTACTAGACCTCTATATGTTATGGGTTACACAATTGGTACAGACCATCATCATTCAAAGTGTTTAACTTGCCAACAGATTAAAGCCGAGCATCAAAGACATGCAGGGTTACTACAACCGTTAGATATTTCAGAATGAAAGTGGGAAGGTATTGCAATGGATTTTGTGACTGGACTACCTCAAACATCGAAGAAGATTGATGCAATTTGGGTAATAGTGGATAGATTGACCAAGTCAGCTCACTTTTTGCCCGTATTAATGAAGTTTTCGATGGAGAAGTTAGCACAAATGTATATACGAGAGATTGTTCGACTTCATGGAGTACCAGTCAACATTGTATCAGATAGGGATTCAAGATTTACATCGCGATTTTGGAAAACTTTGCATGAGGCTTTGGGTTCAATGCTGAGTTTCAGTACCACGTATTATCCTCAGACAGATGGACAGACAGAAAGGACTATCCAGATTCTTGAGGATATGTTGCGTGCGTGTGTGATGGATTTTCCTTCATCTTCAGAATTTCATTTACCTTTAGTTGAGTTTGCGTATAACAACAGTTATTAGTCCAGCATCGGAATGGCATCTTATGAGGCTTTGTATGGAAGAAAGTTTCGATCTCCAATTTGTTGGGACGAGGTTGGTGAAGCAAAACTTTGGGGTCCAGATTTGGTTCAAGATTCGACTGAAAATATTAAAGTAATTAGAGACAGATTGAAGACATCTCAAAGTTGACAGAAAAGCTATGCCAACAATAGAAGAAGGGATTTATCATTTCAAGTTGGGGATTATGTGTTTTTAAAAATTTCTACGGGGACTGGAATTAAAAGATTTGGCAACAAAGGTAAATTGGCACCAAGGTATGTTGGTCCATTTGAAATTTTGGAGAAGGTTGGCAATTTGGCATACATATTAGCTCTACCCCCATCTCTTTCTTCTCTTCACGACGTGTTTCATGTGTCAATGTTGAGAAAATACCTCTATGATCCTTCGCATGTATTGAGTACTCCACCCGAGGATATTCAGACTGACATGACCTATGTGGAAGAACTGTTGAGAATTATGGAATCACAAGTCCGAGAACTGAGAACAAGGAATATTCCAGTTGTGAAAATCTTGTGGAAGAATCATACAGTTAAGGAAGCCACTTGGAAGTTGAAGTCCGAGATGCATAAGAAGTATTCGTGGTTGTTTGAGCACTTAGGTAAGTAAATTTAAAATTCGGGATAAATTTTCTTTTAGGGGGAGTGATTGTAACAACCCCAAAACCCGACACTATTTTGATCACATGTTGAGCACGTGTATGTGGTGTGTGTTGCATATCTTTTCATGCATTTCATTATAATTTTGATTATTATGTGTTAGTTTTCATATTTTGAATAACTTATTTTGGCATTTTTAAGTAGGTTAATAGATTAAATTGAATTATTTAATGACTAATTGAAACTAATAGGACTTGTGTAGTTGAAGTAGTAATTATTGAAATTTAATTAAAAATCTATAAAATATGCTGAGGTGCTAATGCGTAAAATTTAAAACTTAAGAAATGTAATTTCAACAATTCAATTCATAGAGGAGCTTAGGTGAAACTTTTATTCAATGTATATCTTCCTTAAAATCAAAAACATCAGCAATGTTGGCTCTCCTCTGTTCCTTTTCATCTTATAATTAGGTTTTCACTCAAAAATTCACCATAAATTCAATCCTTGTCCGTTCTTCATTCCGTTTACGTCTAAATGTTCGGGAAGCTGCGTAGATCATTTCCATCCGATTAAATTTCTCATTCTTCATTTTTTTTCGGAAGGTAAGTTATTATTTCTTTCTTTTAATTCTTATTCATATGATGTTTAAGTGAGATTTATGATGTATATATGTTGCATGTCATTTTGGAACATTTTTCTTGAGTTGAAATGGCTTGAAATGGATTTTTATTGGGTTCAAGTATCATAAAAATGAAACACCATATAGAAAGGAAAATCAGATGAAATTATGCTGAAGGGCACGACTCGTGCTAGAGGTCACAAATCGTTCCCAGTTTGGCCAGTCGTGATACGAGTCGTGCATTTATGTTGTTCTAATCATCGATTACTAGTTTGGTATAATGATTGTTCAGATAGACTAAAATTTCGCAACAAAATTCAGTTTGTTAATTTTTTTAAAATGAGACTTAAATTCGAAATAGATATTTATTTTGGCAGAAGGAATATACAAAAGAGACTGTTTGGGAAATTTGATTTTCGATTATTGATGAATGAACTTTTAAGATAATGATAGTTAGAAAAATAGAAAAAGTATGTTTTTTTTTTTTTCTTTTTTTTTTCTTTTTAAAGAAGGGAATCAACACATTTCACCGCTCTCCCCTTGATGCACTTCACAGAGGCGCCTAGCTATACTAGGGAGGGCAATGTCATTCCCTCTAGCTATTGGTGGGGGAATCGAACCCATGACCTCTAGGTTGAAAGTCATGAACTCTAACTATAATAAAAAGTATGTTTAAAGAGACAGAAAGAAAGTGATAACCAGGAAACAAATTATTATGAACCACATAAATAACCACAATGGCCAAAGGAAAAAGTTAAACATAAAGTACTTAACTTAAATTTTTTAATGAGCATTAAAATTTAATGCTCTCTTCGGAAAAGGGTGAGAATATCTTAAAGTGGGTACATATTCCTCTCACAAAAGATAATTTTTATTTTCATTCTTTTATAGGCATTTTATATTTATTAGTCAGAAAATTTTAAAAACATGATAATAGAGTACTCGGTTTGGGTTGTGATGTATATCATAATTTGAATTGCGGTTTGAATCGCGATAATTCGTAAAATTAAACCGTGATTTATACCGAACCAAACCAAATTATGGGGGTTTTGTTTTGCTCGATCTAAACTTTTACATGTTTTAACTTGGTTTGAGATTTCTACAAATCGATAACTACCGGTTTGACTTTTAAATTTGCTCAAATCGAGCTTACCCGAACCACTTACACACCTACTTTTTTTTTTTTTGATACCCAGGTTCCCAGCTTCGCCGGACTAATCCTGGACCAGGTACCGGCCCCACAGTATGCTGGTGGAGGTAAATCGCGGGATGTGCATGCGATCGGGGTAGCAGTCCCTATCTTGAGAGGAGCCCTCCTACAAGGCATTTACATCACTAATTGGCTGCTCCAGCTGCTCCTGCCGAGGCAATTACAAGCCCAGCAATGCTCCTTCCTTAACTGCACGAATGTGCCCCGGGAGGCTCCAAAAGACCCTGAACCAAGGTAGAAATTAAACCACAAAAACTCTCCTTGAGAAGAATCGAACCAGTGACCTCCCCTTCGGGAGGCCACCAACATACCATTGGGCCAAGGCCACTTTGGTAGTTACACACACCTACTTTCTTTCTATAGTATCTGACCACTTAAATCAACTAGGCGGCTATTAAACAAGTTCAAGATACTATTTTGTTTTAAATTATGGTTTCAATTGACTAGTGGTAGCTAGTCCATTGGGCGGCTCACGGCTGGGATCAGCTTCCCTCCATAAGTTATGGAGAAACGCGTTTCTCCCCAGATTTTGTGATAAACTTAAAGCCCCAAATAATTGTACTTTTTATTTGTTTTAAAATAAATAATCAATTTTTTTTACAATAAAATTTAAGCTTTATTAAAAGGAAATTCATTTTTTATTTTATCATTTATTTTAGAACAAATATAGTAATTAGTTACTTCCCGTAATATACTTACTATAATATTCTTTTCATAACAAAATAAGTATATATAGTTAGCATTTTAGTGTTCCACCCACAATGGGCCACCACTCAAGATCTATATTCTATGGATACACTAGTTGGAGTTGATTCTCTTGTTTAGCATTGCTCTTCCGATACAATATCATAGACAAAGTTTAATTGTGTTAGACTTTGGATAGCATTTTGATGAAAACTAAAATGATGTGAAAAAAAGAAGTCTATAATCTAACCTAATGTATTTGCCTTACAAAGATCTTTAAGGATGGGTCTTGATGAGCCTGGACCAGCTAGACCGGATCCAAGCTTGGTCTGGTCCAAAGGTTCAGCACGGTGACACACCCTAGACCGCACGGGTCAAGATCGCGATCTTTTCCAGCTGTTCCAGTCAAGACCGCACCCGGCCAAGAGCCAGGAAGGTGACCGCGGACAGTGTGATCGCTCTATCCGTGCCTGCGTTAGCATAGTGACCGCTCTATCCATGCACGCGTCAACATGGTTGACCGCGCCCAAGATATTGACTGCGGGCTCACTCCAGACTCCCGGTAATCTCACCTGCCTCCCGGTTAAATACCAAGGCTTAGTGAGCATGTTAGTTTACTGACTTTGACATGCAAGTTGCCGGCTCACTCCCATCGCATTCAATGCGGCTCAGTCAGGCGCCTACTATTGCATTAAATGCGTCGCGCCGGATACACGGCTCCTGTCCAATTCAACGACATCCCCTCTGACATTGAATCTTTCTTCCCTGACAGACCCAATCAGATGCGGACACGTGTATGCGGTCAAATATCAAAGTGCCCTTTAGGGCTGACCTCATGACTTACGTCAGCGGGCAGCTCCTCATTGCCTATAAATAGAAGACATTTGTCCCCTTAGACAAGGTAAGTTCCAACTATAGATCGTAAGTCATATTACTCTCAAACCCTAAACACACACACACATTCAAGGTATTCCAAGCCTTATAAACCTCAGTGTTCTTACTCTCACACCTGAGGGCCTGAGTTGGGCCTGAGTTGGATTAATATCCAACTTAAACCTTAACGGTGCTTTATTTATTTTGTGTTTTAGGTACATCAACCACCAAAATATATCCTACCACATATCCTTCAACCGCTCTGACCCTGTTTTGCTTGGCGTCATCAGTGGTTCCATTGCCGGAAAATGTCATTTTGTTTCTCGTAAAAATTCTTTGTTTTCAGACACCCATCGTGTTCTAAACAGCTGACTGTCAAAAAGCCTTTCTTTTTCAGTCATTTTTTCAAATATGTCTAGGATTTTGGAAAACACCGGTCATTTGACCCTCCAGGAGGATGACCAGGCTACCCCTTCCCAAGTCAACAAGGACAAGCCAAGCACCTCCGTTTTTAACAGAATGGGGGAACGTGCTGAAAGCCTAAACAACCTCTCTCCCGCTCAAAAGGCTCTGAGGAGGTTGTCCGAGGAAGCCCGAGCCGAAAAGGCCCAAGCCCTCCTAGACGAAAATCCAAAAACTCCCAAAGCTCCTATAAAGGCCACCACCTTCCTAAATACTCCCCTCTCTCCCGAGCAGATCCTAAAGAGGCAGGAGATCCTGCCCGCCAAGTCCAAACTGGTCGCTGAGGCCATGGCCATCAACGACGCTCAGATGGACCTGTTTGAGATAGAGGCAAATGGCAGAGTACCACTCCCGGAAGGGTCACAAAGGTTCTCCCAACGAGCCCCCGCTAACTCGCTTGCTAGTCAAGCTAGGGGGCAAAACGGGCTGAACCAACCCTCAACCGCGGTCAGGCGGCCAGACGCAGTGTAGTGCAAGTAGATGATAGCGAGGAAGTAGGGGAAGAGGCACAATCTAATCGCCGTGCAAAGTCCCAAGCCAGGCCCTTGGCTCACGCCGGGGAGAAGGCCGTGACTCCACGTGCTAAGAGGCAAAAGGTTGACGATCAGAACCCTGAGTTTGTCAAGTTCATGCACGAGATGTGGGAGACCCACCAAAAACAGCCCAAAGATGTGGCCGCATAATGGATGCCTTCAGCGACAAGATTGCTCGGGCACCCATTCAGAAAGGCAAGCCCCCCCAAATGGAAACATACGATGGTTCTAAAAATGCCAAGAGCTATATGGGGCGGTTTGAGGGACAGATGGCCCTATTCTCATCAGACGAGTCCGTGATGTGCAAAGCCTTAGCTGCAACTTTCACGGGCAAGGCCTTATCCTAGATGCTGGCCCTCAAGCCCAGGTCCATCAAAATCTACGGCCAGTTCAAGCACCTCTTCTTGAAAGCTTTTGCCGGAGCAGGCGAGCCCGCGCGACCAAAGACAGATCTTGTCCGCGTCAAGCAGGCCGCCAATGAAACAACCAAAAGCTACATCTCTCGGTTCCGAAAGATGAGCGAGCAGATTGTGGACTTGGAAGAGGGTGATATCAGACTCTGTTTTGAGGGCGGTCTCACCTCCTCGTTCCTCAAAATGAATTTTGCCTCTAACCGGCCTAAGAGCGTGGAGAAGATGTATGAGAGGGCCTCTACCATTGCTTCAGCCGAGGAGCCAAATGAGGCCGCTCCCCGAGTCCCTGTTAAAGAAAGAATCAACCAAGTCCAGAAGACTGACCAGGAACCTGCCCGCGGCAATAACCAGGGAAAGAACTGCAGCTGTGGGACGGACAAGCTCTGAAAAATTGCGGAGAAAATAGTTTATACCCCCTCACCGAGCCACAGGCAGTAATCATGAGAGCCTCAGAATTTCCCCCTCCTCCCCCAATGGGCCAAAAGCCAAGTGAAAGGAGTATGGCCAAATTCTGTGAATATCACAATGACCACGGTCACGGCACTGAGGACTGCTTCCAGTTGAAGCAAATTATTCAGCAAAGAATCAATGACGGGGAGATAACAAAATGGGTTAAGGGCCATAACAATGCCACCAATAAAAATAATACCCAGCGGACACGAACACCACGTGGTCCCGAGAGGAGGGAGAGAGACAATGACGATGATGAGTTGGGGTAAAGGGAACAATAGTGTTTGAAGTGACTATTGGGGAAAAGCCCATGCAGAAGACGGCCAAAATTACTTTTATGGTGGTCAATCTTCCTTCCCAATACAATGCCAGTCTCGACGTAACTGCTCAGGCCAAATTGGGAATAGTCGCTTTCGTTCCCCACCAAAGGGTGAAATTTAACACCCCGGGCGGGGTTGCCACAATAAAAAACCAGCCTGGGAGATTCCTCCGAGCACTAGAGGAGAAGAGGAAAGTGGAGAAAGGCCAGACATCCTGCCCGCAGAAAGAGGGCGAGGACAAATTGAAAAAAGGGAAAGCCCATGAACTTGTTCCGCCACCCATTCCTATTGGCATGCTTTCTTTCCATACCACAAAGGTGGAGCTCAAGACGAGCAGTAAGTCCAAGAAGTTGGCCCCTATTGAGGGAGGTTATATTGATAGGGGAATTGAGGGAAAGATTGACCGCGAGGTCATATATTCCATGGCAACGCTGACCGTAGCCCAAGTCAACCCCCTAACTATTGTTATTGACTCCTTGCACAATCGTGAAATCAGCGACCTCCGACCTAACGACGAGCTCAAGGAAGTGGTAATCAACATCCACTTCCCCGAGCAAACTGTAAAGGTCGGGCTGGAAATTCACCTCGTGGAGAGAAGGATCTTAATCGAGTTCCTTCGAGCAAATTGTGATGTGTTCGCTTGGAGGGTGGAGGATATGCAAGGAATCAGCGAGGACGTAATCCTCCATAAAATCAATGATGACCCATCCTTCAAGAACATCCACCAAAAATCAAAATACTTCTCCCCGGAGAAGGGGATAGCTATCAAGGAAGAGATTGAGAAGTTACTAAAAGCGAGGATGATTAAGGAGATTTCCTACCGCAAGTGGCTAGCAAATGTGGTCATGGTAAAAAAGGCCAATGACAAATGGAGGATGTGCGTTAATTTCACCGATCTCAACAAAGCATGCCCCAAGGATTGCTTCCCTCTTCCTCGAATAGACAGATTGGTGGATTCAATAGCCGGTCAAAGAATATTGAGCTTCATAGACGCATACTCCGGATACCATCAAATCAAGATGGCTCCTGAAGATGTCCGCTCCGTAGCTTTCATCGCTGCGGGCAAGACATACTGTTACACAATGATGCCCTTCGGGCTAAAAAATGTAGGAGCCACCTACCAGCGAATGGTCAATATTGTCTTCAAGAACCAATTGGCCAGAAACCTTGAAGCCTACATCGATGACATGGTTATAAAGACAAGAGAAAACTCCCACGAGCTCGACGTGGAGGAAACTTTCTCAAACTTACGCCGCAACAACATGAAACTGAACCCTCTAAAATGTGCATTTGGGGTAAAGGCGGGCAAGTTCCTTGGATTCATGGTTAACCAGTGGGGAATTGAAGCCAATCCCGAGAAAATTCAAGCGCTGTTGGACATGAGGCCTCCTGCCTGCGTGAAGGATGTGCAAAAGTTAAACGGGCGCATCACCGCACTAGGCCGCTTTATCTCGCGGTCAGCAAAGAGATGCCTCCCCTTCTTCAAAACTTTGAAAGGGGGGAAGAAAGCTGACAAATTTGCATGGAGTCACAACTGCCGTCAAGCTTTTGAAGAAGTAAAGAGATACCTCGGGTAGCCCCCTCTACTCAGCAGCCCGGTGCCCGGGGAAGAGCTTTTTCTGTTTTTAGCGATTCTTGATCCGCGTAGGCCGTTCTTGTAAGGGAGGATAATAACTCCCCAAAACCAGTTTATTATATATCTAAGGCACTATCCACCGTAGAAGGGCGTTATTTAAATATAGAGAAATTAGCTTACGCCTTGCTTGTATCTGCTCGAAAATTAAGAGCCTACTTTTCTGCACATCCTATAACTGTACTCACTGAGGCCCCGCTTAGAAAGGTTTTGCATAAACCAGAGTCCTCAGGGAGAATGCTAGCTTGGTCTATCGAGCTCACTGAGTTCCAGATCACCTACTCCCCGAGAAGGACAATCAAAGCACAGGCCTTAGCTGACTTTGTAGCAGAATCGTCATTTAAGCTAGCAGACAGCGACCTGGGGAAGTGAAAGCGAGCAGAATCAGATGAAGCCCAAGATACCTCAGACACTGAGATTGTACATCCCAAAGAGCGTCCAGAAGAAGTGTGGACTTTATTCGTGGACGGCTCTGCGAGCAAGTTAATGAGTGGAGCGGGCATACTCTTGATCGCACCCTGTGGGGAGAAATTCAAAAGAGCCTTGAGATTCAAATTCGAGGCATCGAACAATCAGGATGAGTATGAAGCGATTATAGCGGGCATGGAATTGGCAGGAGACTTGGGAGTTCAAAATATTGAGATCAATAGTGACTCTCAGCTCATAGTAAATCAAATTAGGGGGGAGTATGACACGATCAACCCAGTGCTAACTCAGTACTGCGGTCTAGCAAAAACCCTCATCAAAAATTTCACCTACTATGAGCTGAACCAAGTTATGAGAGAGGACAACACGGAGGCTGACCTCCTCTCCAGAATAACCGATCAAGAAGTCATAGA
Organism: Adenophora triphylla var. japonica; assembly: GCA_022495995.1. Lineage (NCBI taxonomy): Eukaryota > Viridiplantae > Streptophyta > Magnoliopsida > Asterales > Campanulaceae > Adenophora > Adenophora triphylla. The sequence goes on from JAFEMH010004244.1 coordinate 81,569, forward strand.
CTTAGAGACAGATTGCCAGATAGAATTCACGGAGAGACCTGCTATAGATCAGATTCAGATAAACAATATTGAGGATCAAGTAAGGGACTGGGTAGATGAGATCAAGGATTACATCGAGAAGCAAACCCTCCCCGAGGATCCAGCAAAGGCTAGAGCCATTGGAAAGGTGTCCAGGAAATACCTCGTCCAGGATGGAATATTATTTCGACGCTCATTCACTAAACCTTTGCTAAGATGCGTCAAAACTCACATGACCACCAACTTACTCTATGAGGTTCATGAGGGAGTTTGTGGCGGACATCCCGGTGCTCGCACTCTCTCAGACAAAATCAAATTTCAAGGATTTTATTGGCCTACGATGAGAAGAGATGCGCAAGAGTACGTGAGGAAGTGTGACAAATGCCAGCGATTTGCGGACATTCCTAGACTACCATCAACAGAGCAGACTTTGGTTGTACCGTCATGGCCGTTTGATACATGGGGGATTGATCTAATTGGACCGTTCCCAACTGCTCAAGGAAGCATTAAGTATGCCATTGTGGCCATGGACTATTTTACCAAGTGGACGGAAGCAAAGGGCTTAGCCACTATCTCCGAGGAGAATGTTATTAATTTTGTCCATGATCACATCTATTGCCGATTTGGGGTTCCACGAGCAATAATTTCGGACAATGGCACTCAGTTCTCTGCAAAATTCACTACTGAATGTGAGAGAATGAAAGTACAACTTTGCCAGTCCGCAGTTGCTTATCCCCAAGGGAATGTCCAAGCTGAGGCCACGAACAAGCTAGTCCTGACAGCCCTAAAGAAAAATTCAGAAGGACGAAGAGGACGATGGTTGGACGAGCTCCAGACCGCGTTATGGGTTATCTGCACGACAATCAGAAATTCAACGGGAGAAACTCCTTTCTCGCTCACGTATGGGTCAGAGGCAATGGCTCCAGTTGAGGTAGCCCTACCCTCGTACAGAGTCACATACTTCGATGAGTCTCAAAATGAGGCAAACAGAAGGTATGACCTGGACGATCCCGAAGAAAAGAGAATGCGGGCAAATGAAAAAATAGTGAACTACATGCAAAAGGCGAAGAAGCACCATGATAAAAGAGTGAATAAGAGAAGTTTTTCAGTTGAAGATTGGGTACTTAGAAACGTAGAGGTATAAGGGACCCAAGTTGGTTTCAACAACATCTCCCCGAAATGGGAATGACCGTACAAGGTTACCCGAATAATCAAGGAGGGCACCTACATACTGCGGACAAAGGAAGGAAAAGACCTCAAGCACACATGGAACAACGATCACTTTAAAAAGTATTTCTTTTAGAAATCTTTGTAAAAAGGTGGGAGAAGCTCTGAATTTATGAATATTGAATCAATTTTTGTGCAAAATTAGTGTTAAAGTTGTTATAGCAAAATTCCCACCAGCCTCAAAAGCTAAGGTGGATGCCCGCAAAGGATGCCGGTAGGTTAAAGGGCCAACATAAGAGACCCTACCTACCGATGCGCAAAGATCCATTATCATCGCACGCCTATATGGGTACAAAGGCCATTAAGACAGTACTCGATCGCGGACAAGATACTCTGTCCTGTCTGCGTGAACCACTAAGAAAAAGTGGATATAGATGCAAGTGGGGACAAAGGCCAAAGTCCGGACCCACTAAATGCGCGAAGGCCTTAGGTGGCCATTACTCGCATGCCTGTATGTAACAAAGGCAAACATATGAGCCCTTTTACATGATCGCCACAAGACTCTCATAAAAAACTCAAGAGGTTTTGAATAAGGAGTCAAATCGCGTGAACCACCAATCGTGGATACAGATGCCGGTAGGTTAAAGGACCAATATGCTCCTACCTACTGTTGCGTAGAATATTGCTTCATGGCCACACTCTACATGCCCTATGAAAGTAGCTTGCCTTGGCGCTTTTAACTTACACCACGAATCGCAAGTTCGGAACATATGTGTAAATGGAAGGGAGTGATCAAAGGAGTTTAAAAAAGCCAAATAGACAAATGGGGTTAAGGCCTCAAAATTTGTCCCAAGGCCAAACGAACACGATCATAGTGAAATAGGGCTGACTCTCACTAAAAATCCAAGAGATTTTGAATACAGAGTTGGGAAAACTCAATAACGTGGGCAGAAGGCCTACTATGCCTCTGACCGCGGAAGAGAGTCCAAAATTAATTGTTCCAAGTCTAAACGCTGAAAAAAGGAAAAGCAAGAATGCAAGTACTAAGGTACTCAAGTATTGCCAACACTTAAAAATAGCATAAAAGACAAGCAATTAATAAAAATACTTCTATTAATAGATAAAAAATGAATACAAAAGTCCTACAAATCTATTACAAAAAGAAGAAAAAAAAATCCTAAGCTAAAGGAGCTGAGTCCTTGGGATCATTGATAGCATTATCCGCGGCCGCTTCAGAGGCAGGTGTTGGAGATGGAAGGCTTGTCATTGCAGTGAAATCGGTGATGACCGGAGGAATGATTGGATCAGTGGAGACTTGAGCAGGAGTTGTCCGAGGAGGAAGCACATCACTGATTCCAGGCCCATTAGGGAAAAGGCGAGCAACAGCTTCTTCATATGAAATCTTCTCATCCCCAAACCTCATGGCATCTATTTCACCAATAAGGCTTGTGGCCGTGACCGCGGCCATAGGAGACAGAGATAACGCCGCCGAGAGCTCAAAATTCTTTACCTCCTCCTCATCTAGAGGGACCAACGCATGCCCGGGCAGGCACAAAGCGTCAGTAGCAATCAGTGAGCCTATTAAGGCCAACTGCTCCGCCGTAAACTTGCCCGTGGCAGCAAAGTTCCGTATCTGAGTACGGCAGGAAATCTCGTATTGCGTAGAGCCTTCAGCAGCGATTGAATCCGAGTATTCCTCAGACTTTTTGAACTCCTCCACTGCCACCTTGCGGACAGCGAGCAGCACGGACTCCCTCTCCAACTCAAACTGCTTTAAGGGTAGCAGCTGGTCGGAGAGCTCATCTACCTTGGCCTCCAATACCAAGACCTGTTGTTTAGAGGCCTCCAACCTGTTTGAGAGCTCAACACTCCTCTGTTCTAGCCCGTGGAGTTCATTCCACTCTCCCTTGGCTCCTTCTCCACCGCGGTCAATCGGTTAGAGAAGTCCTTCAAATCCAACTCCTTCTCAGTGAGGAAGGCCTCCTTATCAGCAAGGGTGGCGCACAAGGTCTTCACCTTCTCCTCAGCCTTGGTCAGCTCGCTCTTGGTCTGCCCGTCAAGATCAGCAGCCAGCCCATCGGTGTATTCCCGCAACCGCATTATTTTGTTGCCCGCCTGCGAGGAGAAATATCAGTAATCAGAAAAGAGCCTAAAATGTTGAGATAAAAAAGGGCGGACAGGTCTAAACCTCAGTAAAGGCAAGGCCTATATCCCCAATCAGGGCAGCCGGATTCTCCTTCATCACCACATTTTTGTAGAAGTTCGGGGAGTAGAGCCGGTTCAGGAGGCCAATCCCCGCGACTGAATTATTGGGCCCACAGGCATAAAGATCAACCCCGGTGATTGCGGGCACCCCCTCCAACCTCTTCCTAACAGCCAGCGCCTCCTCGGGGGTATTGAGGGAAGCCATGGGGTAGGAAACCGAGCAGATAGTTCCCCCTACTAGGAGCAGAAGTTGAAGCTGGGGCAAGGGTAGTAGAAGCTTGGGTATGTGTGCCCCCTCCCCTCTGAGATTTGGATGCCCTCTCCTTGAGCCCCAAGTCATCCTCCCTCTCAGTCCTCTTCCTAGACTGCTCCTGGTTATGCCCAGAAGAAATAGTGCGGCCAGGGGAGCTGGTGCCGCGAACAGTGGATGCAAGAGGAGGACCCTTGGGGGGTGGAGGCAGCTCCCCGGTGGTAGGAATTACTTTGGGACCGGCCAGAGTAGAGCCAGTCTTCCTGCTAGCAACGGGAAGAGTCGCATCCTTGCCCGAAACTCCACCCATTGCAGCTTGCCTGGCCGCAGCCTCCTTTTGTTGTTTCCGCAGCTTCTTCACCTTCAGCTCGTTAGCACTCAAAGGGGCCATCAGAAGTTATATTCTTCTGGATCTACTTTGAAAGGAAAAGGCATTGGTTAAAGGAAGTTCGAGAAACAAAAAAAAAATCAAAGTAAGAAGCAGCTTTCTCAAAGACAGAATAGAGACCAATCCATTCTGGAGGATCGCAGATCGCGCCCATCATACAAGTTTTGCAGTCAGCCTCAAACCGAAAAAATTTGTGCACCCTCCAATCAGGGTCACGTGGCTGGGGCCCTATCTCTACTCTGGGGTCATAAGGGTTGCCCTCCCTTCGAGGGGCCACCCCTGAGTAGATCAGCAAAGGCTCATAGTCCACTATTGTGCCCACGTCATACACGGGCTGCACCCCATTAGATATATACTTGGCCAAGTGGGTCTCCAGGGAAATTCGAAGGGTCTCGGACAGAGATGGGTGAGGATAAGAATGAGCGGCCACCTTCATCGGGATATGACTGGAAGGTTTGGAGAAGGCCCAGCCGAACCTAGACTCTATGACCAAAGTGTTCTTCTGATTCCATTAGTCAAATTTGTTTGAAGGGGCAGAGAAGGTCCGGGCAGAGTTGTTCTTAGCCTTCAAGCCCAGGTTGCCATTGCTGATTTGGTTTTGATAGTAGGCATAAAGCCCATAAAGGGAGGGTTCATAGCCCAAAACCTTGCAAACAGTTATAAAAGAGACAAGGGCCCTAATGGCATTTGGAGTCAGGTGCATGGGGAGACAACTGTTGAAGTCAAGAAATATATCAATGAAAGGATAGAGGGGAAGTCTTAGCCCATTCTCGAACTGAGCCCCATAGAAGACGCAGGCCCTATTGTCCTCGCGGAAATCTGCTACAGTCTCAGGCCGCAGCTTATCTTTCCCTTTTATTTGCACATAGCCAAGAGTGCGGACACGAAATTGCTTGGGTCAACATTATATATGGTGTATATCTCTTCTTCCCAGTCTATAGTGGCCACCTCCTTGGCTTTTCTCTTACGGCCCCGGCCAGGATTTGCCTCAACAGCAGGTCTCTTGCCTCGATTTCAGGCAGGGACCTCCTCCTCAGGATCCTCCTCGAAGGCATCAACGATTTCTGTTGCCTTCCTAGATGTGCCCGCAGCCATACGGTCTGCCTCCTCACGGTCATCCTCCACGGTCTCCGTGCTCATCGAGCCAAAGAGACCAGTAGATGAACCTCTAGGGGCCACATCATGATCACTCTCCTTGCCTCCGGCCATCTCACTCTCCAAAAGGTCAAGTTCCTCACTGCTACTCAATTCGACCACGACACCTAGGAGTCCTCGGGAACGTCAGGGTCCACGGGGTAAATAGTGTTCAAGGGGAGAACATCCAAGGGATCGCTCAGATCCTCGGAGCCCAGTGCCCGCACCTCAGTCGTTTGATTGGGATCCGTCAAGTCAACCTTCTCCCAGTCTACTATCACTCTAGGAACACAAATAACTCTCCTCACTAATTCAACGACGTTCAAAGCCTGATCTCTCTCGCTAGGAAACCTGCACAAAACCCCCATTACAAAATTTCTCAACCTATTTGTATCCCCCAACACAAAAACATCACCGTTCACAATTATCTTTTTCTTCTTGGCCTCCCACAACCGGGGTGGGACAAAAGGCCCCCACTGATATTTTTCACAGAAATATTGGAAGCACTCCATAGACAGCCTTAGCCACCTAAAGGCCACCTTCCTATAAATACCCCCTGTTCGTTTACAAACAGCAAAAGTATTCGGAGTGCTCCCGTCCCCTAGTTTTAACGGACGACGGGGGCCAAACTCACGGATAGTCATCAAAACCCAGAAGAAATAGAAAAGGATGAAGAAGAAACAAATGCAAAATTACTTACGAAGGTGGATTCGGATGGATTCGAAGGAAGAAAATGCAAAGTATGTAGCAAGAATTTTCTCTCTCTAAGCAATTTGAAGGTTTGAAGATGGTAAAAGAGTTTGAGAAAGAAGGGTTTGCTTTTTATAAGGCCTCCTTATACGGGTTAACCCGTATTAATTAGCCCACAAACCGTCTCCTCGAACCACGAACCGACGCCAAACGTTTGAAAATTTGAAAATTCGCAAGTTAGCATTTATTGCGCCTTTTGGATGGCTGACACGTACCCTCCGTACGTGTCACGCGCTGTCTCTTCATCTGCCAAGGGGCCCACTTGCGAACCGGGAGGCAGAGCATTCGAGGCGCCTAGAATCTTCTGCACGTGCCTCCCACGTGCCTATATGCACGGGAGGCAGAGCAAAATCCACCGAAAATGCCAACACTGGTGCCCGCTCAAGGAGCGATATGAGGGAACCGACCTTAACTAGTAGTTCCTCGCTCAGACTATAAATAATCATTCACTTTGAACTAGGGGCCACTGATGATCCCGGACCAGCTAGACCGGGCCCAAGCTCGGTCTGGTCCAAAGGCCCAGCACGGTGACACACCCTAGACCGCACGGGTCAAGACCGCGATCTTCTCCAGCTATCCCAGTCAAGACCGCACCCGACCAAGAGACAGGAAGGTGACCGCGGACAGTGTGATCGCTATATCCATGCCCGCATCAGCTTGGTGACCGCTCTATCCGTGCCCGCGTCAACATGGTTGACCGTGCCCAAGATATTGACTGCGGGCTCACTCCAGACTCCCGGTAATCTCACCTGCCTCCCGGTTAAATACCAAGGCTTAGTGAGCACGTTAGATTACTGGCTCTGACATGCAAGTTGTCGGCTCACTCCCATAGCATTCAATACGGCTCAGTCAAGCGCCTACTATTGCATTAAATATGTCGCGCCAGATACACGGCTCCTGTCCACATCAACAACATCCCCTCTGACAGACCCAATCAGATGCGGACACGTGTATGCGGTCAAATACCAAAGTGCCCTTTAGGGCTGACCTCATGGCTTATGTCAGCGGGCAGCTCCTCATTGCCTATAAATAGAAGACCTTTGTTCCCTTGGACAAGGTAAGTTCCAAATATAGACTGTAAGCCATATTACTCTCAAACCCTAAACACACACACACATTCAAGGCATTCCAAGCCTTATAAACCTTAGTGTTCTTACTCTCACACCCGAGGGCCTGAGTTGGATTAACATCCAACTTTGACCTTAACGGTGCTTTATTTGTGTTGTGTTCTAGGTACACCAACCATGAAAATATATCCTGCCAGATATCCTTGAACCGCTCTGACCCTGTTTTGCTTGGCGTCATCAGGTCATTTTATATCTAATCGATTTTTTTATTTTTATTTTTAACTCAAACTCAAACTTTAAATTTATACTCTTCTCTCCCACCATTTCACTCTAATAATATACTCCCCATCCCAAAATATTTGCCCCGCTCTTATTTTTATGTTTAATTCGACTCTACTCTATTTAACTTTTACCATAATTTAATGAAAATCTAAATAATTTTATGTAATTCTAAAAATTATTGTTGATAGTATTTTTAATAGTGAAACAATTACAATTTTTATAGATATATAGAGATATCTGAATTTTTATAAAGTATGGTTAAAGTATAATTGTATTTACCATAAAAGTCAAAAATGGTACTGATGTTGCAAGAATCGTGCCGTTATCAATCTCCGTCCAGCTATAAGATCAATCTCCTGACTTCTGACCTGAAAATATAACCCATGACTAGCCGAAATGGTCTCCGGCGAAGACCCTCGGGCGTGAGGATAAGTACGGTGTATGAGAGCTAAATAATTATAAGGAACAATGTATTCTCAAATAATCAAAAAGCAATTACCTTGGAACGGTTGACATTGCCTTGTATTTATAGTTGTAGATGAGAGATATGATTGTGGTAGGATTGTATTAAATCCCTATAATCTCGGATCAAATATGCATAAGAGATCTTGTCCATGAATAACTCCTGATTTGTAGGGATTCCGTTATGGAAAGACTTGTGTTCATACCCGGACTCTGTAGGTCGTCATGTAATATAATAGTTTGAGGTCGCCTATTGGGTCTAGGTCGACCTAACTGGTGGATGGGATCGGATCATGTCCGAACTGAGATCTGGATCGTATATCGGACCATGCTAAGTCGGGACCTCGTAGGTCGAACAAAAGAGCTTAGGTCGACTGATCATGCTGTTTGGCTACGGGCCCGGTAATAATCGGGCCTAGCCCACAGAGAATGTGGTGGCAATAGTAGGTATATAATTGGGCTTACTCGTTGGGCCTAGCCCGTCACATTTATTTCGTTCAGTGGCCCCCAGCTTTCTGAGTTGACTTTGTCGACCAAAAAGTTAAAATTATTTTTGATTTATCTTTGAAGTAGATCACAGGTCGATACTCGAGCTGACAGTTAGTCGACAAACGGTGACGTGGCATGATCCTGGATGTTGACTGCGGACGGCTAGATCAGTTGAAGTGCCGAAATTCCGTAATGATTACCGCCTCGAAAACCGCCCATGTATTTAAATGTGACTTTAACCGTTTGGAAACCCCAAGCTTTCCATTTTTAGTAAGGATTAAGAGAGAGAAAACCCTTTCCCCTTTGGATTTTGAGAACCTTCGATACTCAGGCGTACAGTTTCGATAGCCGGTTAAAGCAAAGCTCTTGATTTCAGTTGTCTTTCGCCCTTTATTTTCCTCGTGCGACCTTCGTCATCAACTCAATTTAAGGTATTTTTTGATTTCTTTGCCCTTCTATGTTATTCTCGAATTTTTGTTGATTTCTTCCATGGCTAGGACTTTTAGTTGCGAACCTGGGGCCTAGTATGGGTATTGCACCATTAATCACCGAGTATATAAGCAAGTAGGGGGAGTGTGGAAGGAGATGGCCATAGCTGAGTGCGTCTCTATTTTGACAAGGTGGGGATTGACCTTTAGCGAACTAGGTTTGCCCGTAGGAGAGAATTTGGGAGATTTAGAAGTAGATGACCCCAATGTTGTATCTTTTCATCTTTTCCACGAGTTACTCGACAATATATCACTGTTTTATGTCAAAAATCCCAACAAACCTTCCTTCCTTAGGAATAGAAAGGGTTTCCCAGGGGAATCTAAGTCATCCTTAGGTAGGTCGCCTGAATATGAGCATAGGTCTGATTCCCCTGTTTCTTCTTCTTCTTGTACAGATATGGCAGCTCAAGGGGGAGCTACAGCTTCCACTTCATCTAGTCTGCGGATTGTGGACGCATTTGATTCCTCGGTGGCCAAAGGGAGGAATGAGAGGGGCTATGTTCCTCCCAAACCAATTCGAGGGAAGAGGAACTCGGAATCTCGAATAGTCATGGTATACGACTTCTGTGAGGTGGATAGTAAAGAGTTCAACGTGACCCACTTCAGCAAGAAGGAGTTTATGTCCTTGTTTGGTGATACCTACGCCTCTGATCCAACTAGGGTGCCTTTTTCTATGGCCAATTTGAGGCTGGCTTAAGACTGCCATTAGATCCCTTTATCAATGAATTCTTGGAGTGCATGAATTCTTTGCTTCTCCACCTAGGAGCTAATACTTGTAGGGTTTTAGTGTTCTTCGCCATGGTATGTCGCTTCCTTGGATATGAGCCCTGTACAAAAGTTTTTAGGGAGTTCTTTAGTGTCAAGATAGATAAGGTCGACCTGGGAATTAGCACCCCCTTCAAACTAAATGCCCCCAAGCTGTTTGTCAACCTTCCTAGCAAGGTGAGTGGCTGGAATGCCCACATGATGGTAGTGGAGAGTAGGAGAGGATGGGAATTCCCCTTGCCCAATACTGAATCCAAGGTTGTAAAGGAAGAGGATTATTGGGTGCCTGACTGGAGTACCGAGCTATACAAGAAGTTAGTCGAGGTAGCCGATAAGGGGCCCATCAGCTGGGATATTCTAGGAACGACCAAAAACAATTACATCCAAGCTGGAATGATGCTTGGTTATGGGGATGTGGTTCCTTTGGTTCCCATTGTTAGGAGCTGGAGATATTCAGACTGGGTTACCCACGAGGGGGGTAGATTTAGGTTTGAAAGCCAATGCCACGAGTGCAAGAGAGAGCCAGATCACTGCAGGCTGAGGGTGGACCACTTTGGTAGTAAGTATTTACTTGCCTTTATCTCTTTTAGCTCGTCCATTGGTTGCTTGCATGTAGAATATTAATTCGTACATGTTTAACTCTTATGTAGAACTTTTAGCTCGTACATGTTTAGCTCGTATGCAGAACTTTTAGCTCGTACATGAAACTTGCTTTTTATCAAGCTAACACTTTACTTTTTGATTTTGTGCAGTTTTAACTCCTAAGAAAGAGGCTAATATGGGTCATGTTATAAATATAAAGAAGAGCAAGAAAAGCTGTGGGGCTGCCAATGCCCGAGAAAATCGTCAGAGGGAGGCTAAGAGCCGTCTGAAGCAGTTCAAGCTGATTGATGAGAATACTGAGGGGTTGATCCCTGTAGAGGAAGAGGATGCTGAAATGGAGGTAGAGAGAGCTGGGGATGATGCCCAAGAGGCCCAAGAGGTCACCGCTGCTAAGGTCGAGAAGGCTGAGCAAACTCTGGAGCCGACGAAAGAGGTTCCACAAGTCAGGACTAGAGCCCAGTCTAGGGCCAGGACGCCTGTGATTGATGTGGATGAAGAAGAAGAAGATGACGATGCTCCTCTTAGCTAGAAGAAGAGATCTGAGCCCAAACTTCAATCTGAACAAGGGGATGCTACTACTAGCAGCCTTCAGCCACCAACCATCCAAGTATCTTATCCCGAGCTGGTTCAGGCTCGTATTGACAAATTGAGTAATGTTCCTTTGCTGACGGGGGTAGACAGCTTGTGCAGAGAATACCCGGATCTTAAATTTGGGAAGGTCGTAGTGAGGCGGGCTGCCAATCAGGACCTGGTGAACAAGTTCACGAGCAAGGGATTAACTGCGAAGATGTTCTAAGCCAGGTTGAGGCTTATCCATTCCGAGGTAGTACTTTACCTTAATTTTTTTTAAAACTATCATGCTTTCTCTTGGCTCATATATTCCCATTAACCCCTCTTTATTCGAGCTGATCCTTTGGTCCTTTCACTGTAGTCTCTTGCCATGATCGAGCTAGCTACCAGCTACTGGAAAGCGGCTGAGGAGCAGGAGAGACTGGCTAAGACGATGCTAGGCCGGAAGACTAATGAGCTGGAGGAGTTGAAGGGGGAACATGCCAAACTGAAGGAGGAGCACTCTGATTTAGATTCGGCCTATGAGTCTCTGAAGCTTGTTAAGGAGGATGCTTTGAAGGTCAAGGAAGATGCTTGGGGGGAACTGGGAGGCATTAAGAAAGAGCTTGCAGCAGTCAAAATGGGTAAGGAGAAAGCTGACCAGGATCTTGAAGTGGCAACCAAGATGTTGAAAGAAAACACTGCTATGTTGTCCAAGCAAACTGAATATTTTAAGGCAGCTCGCCTCAAGTGGGAGGGGGAGTTAAAACCGTTGTGGAGGCCGCTAAGGAAACTGCTAGGAAAGCTGCGATTGGGGAGTGTAAGGAGAGTGACGAGTATCATGATTACGTTACTGAGAAGTCTAGGTCATTCTTCGACATAGGTCGTAGCCACATGGCTCGACGCATCATGGTGGATCCCTCTATCGACTTATCCCTTGAACAGCTGGCCAAGTGGGCCTCGACAGATCCGTATGATATGGCAACTCGTCAAGGCCATTCTCAAGTGCCTTATAATGAAAATGACTTGGCTTCCTTGGCCCAAGAAGATGAAGACATGGTGGCAGAACCTTGGGTCCCTCCTCCTGTAGCTCCCGTTAATTTCGATAATATTCTGAAGGAGCTTGAGGAACCTGACGAGCTAGCGTTCGAGGGTGATACTCCCAAGCATGACTTCACTGATTCGGGCAAGCTCAATGATTTCCAACAGCAAGAGTAAAATGTGGGTGATCGAGCTACTACAAGCGACCAGGTTGAAGCCGATCCATCTACTTGACTTTTATTGAATATTAGGGTGGTTGTGTAACGAACAAGTCCTAAAATAATTTTTATTTTTTGCTTTGTGTATGTATCGATGCCTTAGCCCAGTTTTTTGGGAGGCATCCCAACTCGTATCCTTTTGCTAACTTAAGTCTTGGCCCATTTTAGGGGGACTTTAATTTATTTAATCGTAGTTGACTTTTTACTTGATCCAATCTTGCTTTGATTTGGCTTGATTGTTTGAATGTCGAACTAGATTTAATAGGACAAGTGAATCGCTATAAGCTTTTGATTGGACTAGTTTTTTAACAACAAAGTGGACCTTGTACTTGCCTGATTTTTGAGAACGAGATTGACTCAGAGTCGAACCTGTTAAGGGAATGAAGCTGACCAAAGGTCGAGCTTGTTAAAAGAACGAAGCTGACCAAGTGTCGAGCTTGTTAGAACGAAGTCGACTAAGAGTCGGACTTGTTTAAATGAACGAGACTGATTATGAATCGAGCCTGTTAGAACGAAGTCGACTAAGAGTCGGACTTGTTTAAATGAACGAAGCTGACCAAGGGTCGAGCTTGTTAGAACGAAGTCGACTAAGAGTCGGACTTGTTTAAATGAACGAAGTTGACCAAGGGTCGAGCTTGTTAGAACGAAGTCGACTAAGAGTCGGACTTGTTTAAATGAACGAAGCTGACCAAGGGTCGAGCTTGTTAGAACGAAGTCGACTAAGAGTCGGACTTGTTTAAATGAACGAAGCTGACTAAGAGTCAAGCTTGTTAGAGCGATGCACAAATGTAACACAATTTTTGTTGGAATAGAACTGCAACTTTTATTGAAGTAGTAACACGCTTACATCGAAAAACTAAGAGCTAGGCTACAACTAAACTCAAACTTGGAAACAGAAACTAACTTTTGAAACTGAACTAGAACTGAACTAGAAGTAATACTTGATAAGGTGAGTAGCATGCCATGGGTTCTTCAACTCATCTCCATCCAAATGTGCGATCATGTAAGTTCCCTCCTTAATACCTCGAGTGACGATGTAGGGACCTTCCCAGTTGGGAGATAACTTGTTCATCTGTGTTCTACTTCAAGTTGACTCTATCCTCCTCAAAACATGGTCGCCTACTCAGAACGATCTTATCTTTACTTTCTTATCATGATAGCTCTTGGTTTTCTACTCTTAATTTACCATCCTTAGATGAGCTGTATCTCGCTTTTCGTCGATCAGATCCAAGTCGATCAATCTATTGACCTCGTTCTGCTCTTGTTCAAAGAAGATTACTCTAGCTGTGGGAAACCGTAGCTCGGCCGGTGCCATGGCCTCTGATCCATATGCAAGAGCGAATGGGGTTTCCCCCGTGGGCCCCCGAATGGTTGTGCGGACTGCCCAGAGAGCAAGGGGGAGTTCATCCAACCAGTTGCTTTTACGACCAACCAAACCCGTTTTCAATGCTGAGCGTACCAACTTGTTCCCTGCTTCGGCCTGCCCGTTGCCTTAGGGATAGGCGACTGACGACTTCCAATGTTTGACTCAAAATCTTTTCATTTCGTCTTCAAAAGCTTGGGAGAATTGTAACCCGTTGTCCGATACTATTGCTCGAGGAATCCAAAAGCGGCACCAAATGAAGTCGTGAATGAAATTGATGGCGTTTTCCTCAGTAATCTTGGCTAGTGGCTTGGCCTCGGCCCACTTTGTGAAATAATCAATAGCTACGATCATGTACTTGCAATTTCCATGGGCAGGAGGGAAGGGTCCAATCAAATCAATGCCCCACATATCAAAAGGCCAAGTAGCAATCACTGGAGTTTGCTCGGTTGTAGGCAGGTGAGGAAGATTGGCGAATCTTTGGCACTGGTCGCACCCTTGAACAAAATCGTGAGCGTCTGCTCTCATGTGCGGCTAGTATAGCCCATAGTAATCAACTTGTCGGCCAAAGTTCTGGCCCCCGGGTGTCCACCAAAAACTCCACTATGTACGTCATACATCAGCTGGGTTACCTCTTGAGGAGGGTGTACACATCTCAATAGCGGTTTACTGAAGGACCTTCTGAACAATGCGTTTCCTTGAATGACATATCTCGGAGCCTTTTTCTTGATGGCTCGAGCAGCTTTCTCGTCTTCAGGTAGCTCGCCAGTTTCTAGGTATGCTTGCATTTCCTCTATCCAGCACTTGCTGTAGACCCAGTCTCTAGTAGTGTCCTCCGAACATTGAATCTGAACTCTCTCATAAGCTGGATGTTCAAGATAAGAGATAGGCTCCTCGTGTGGCTCGTTTGATGTAGCCAGTTTTGAGAGTAGATCGGCCAATTCATTGTCATCTCGACCAACCCTCTGTATCTCCCAAAACTCCAAGTCCTTGATCAGCTTTTTCACCAGGTCGCAGTATTTGATCAAAGTTGGATTCAGTACCTCGTACTCTCCTCTGACTTGGTTGACTATCAACTGAGAATCACAGTAGGCTACGATCTTGGTCGCCCCAATACACTTCGCGTACTCAATAGCAGTGACCAAAGATTCATATTCGGCCTGGTTGTTGGAAGATTCAAACTTGAATCTCAGTGCCTCCTCATAAACGGTTCCTAATTCCGGCTCGACCAATACAATTTCGGCACCACTGACGTTCTTTGTTGCCGACCCATTAGAGTACACCTTCTAGCAATCGTCGGGCAAACTTGTGGCGGGCTGAGTCTTTGTCTCCTTTCCTTTTTCCTTCTCCTTCTGAGCTCGAACTTTGCTATCTCCCTTAGTCAACGTAAGATCGACCAAGAAGTCTGCCAAAGCTTGAGCTTTTAATGCCTTTCGAGGCCGATACTCGATGTCGAATTCTGTGAGAGCAATTGACCAGCTGAGTAAGTGCCCTGAACTTTCTGGCTTGTGTAGGATCTTCCTCAAGGGTGCATTTGTAAGTACGACAATCGGGTGAGCCAGAAAATAAGCTCGTAACTTCCTGGAAGCTACGACCAAAGCATATGCTACCTTCTCTGCATTATAGTATCTGCCTTCCATGTCGGACAAGGCATTGCTTACGTAATATACGGGCTTCTGAAGCCCTCCTTTTTCTCGAACTAAAATTGTGGCCACAGCTTGGTCGCCAACAGATAGATAAACAAACAATGTTTCCCCAACAACCGGGCTGCTCAACAATGGCGGAGTGGCGAGGTACACCTTAAGATGCTGGAATGACGAATGACATTCGACCGTCCACTCAAAATTTTCCGTCCCCCCTCAACCCTACCGTTGAGTCACTGCATCTCCTTGATATTTGTAGGCTTCTTCATGTCGACCAGAGCCTTGATCTTTTCTGGATTGACTTCAATACCTCGCTGAGAAACCATAAAGCCAAGAAATTTGCCAGCTGCCACGCCGAACACACACTTACTCGGGTTAAGCTTCATATCGTTTACTCGTAAATTGGCGAACATTTCTTTTAGGTCAACCACATGACGTCCGGCCTTTGTTTTGATGACCATATCGTCGATGTAGGCCTCCATGTTTCGGCCAATTTATGAGTCAAAGACCTTGTTGACCATCCTTTGGTAGGTCGCTCCTGCATTCTTCAAACCGAACGGCATCATAGTTTAATAATAGATACTTCCTGCAGCTTGAAAAGCCGTCTTCACTATGTCGTCCTCGTGCATCTTGATCTGATGATAGCCCGAGTAAGCGTCGAGGAAGCTTAATGTGGTGTGCCCAACTATTGAATCTACGAGCTTGTCGATCCGAGGTAGAGGATAGCTATCCTTGGGGCAGGCTAGATTCAGGTTGGTGAAGTCGACACACATCCTCCACTTGCCATTGGATTTTTTCACCGTTACCACATTAGCTAGCCAAGTAGTGTGAGTATCCTCCTTGATGATACCTGCACTTAAAAGCTTTTGTACCTCAAGTTTGATTGCTTCCTCTTTGTCACGAGCAAAGCTTCGCAGCTTCTGTGCTTTGTATTTCATGGTCGGGTTAACCTCTAGCATATGAACAGCGACTTCTTCCTTTATTCCCTTCATGTCTTCTACTCGCCAAGCAAAAATGTCACTACTCTCCTTTAGTAGCTCGATGATCTCTACTCGTTCCTCAGCTGACAACTGGTTACCAATCTGGATTTTTTGTTCGGGATAAGAAGGATTTATTATCACTGCCTCTAGCTCGTCAACAACTTCAAGTTCCAGACCATCTCTAAACTGCAGGGTCTCGATAATGATCTCGTGAACCCTCCGTTTTTCTTCAGCCCCCAAGTGTGGAGCTTCCTCAACAATCATATCATCTAGCTCAGCTGTGATCTCACTGGTGGTGGCCCCCGAGTTATTGTCGATCTGTAAGCATAGCTCGCCTATGAAGACTTAGTCGACCATAGCTGCATCTGAATCAACCATGGTGTTTTGAGAAGGACGTGTCGGCTCATACATGACCTGGTCATGTGAGTGATAGGTCGCTTCTTCCACGCAGGTGATCGTAGATAGTCGCGAAGTTGTGGTGACGGATTTTGACAGCTTCATGTACCATTTAGGAGTATCAACTTCTAGCTCCCTCTTCTTCCTTGTTCGAAGGATGTGATCGAGGTAAGCTCTAGCTGTTCCTAGCACGCAACCTACTCCAGCCAACGTGGGGAATTTAACTCATTGATGGGGATAGAGGCCACCATTCCAAGTGCGACCTGGCCAGGAATACCCAAAATAGCAGCATAATCACTATTTACATCAATAATAATAAATGTTACCTTAGATACGACCTTGTATGGATGCTGGCCTATATCAACATCTAGCTCGATCTGCCCCTTTCCATCCACCCTATGATTGGTGAAGCCTTCAAGTCGACCATCATAACGTGTTAGCTGCTCTTTTGAGAGTCCCATTTCTATGAACGTTTTGTAAAAAAGAATGTCCTTACAGGCCCCCGTGTCTACCAAGATTCTGCTCATCGTACACCCATCAATTAGCCCTGGGATAACGAGAACTTGCTCTCTGGCTTCTACGTTGGTTGCTAGCTCGTCTGGATAAAAACTGATAAATTCATCTCTGATGTAGCTTCTAGGCGGGAAATGAGGGGCTTTGTTGAGCTGGAATATCTTGTGTTTCAGAGCAGTGTTGCTAGCTTGCTCAGTGATCACTTCCAAATTCAATCTAGGCTGCCTTGGTTCTTGCATACCACCAGCAGCTCGCTCACCTCCGCCAGGTTGAGCGGCTTTCACATACCCGTCGAGCTTCCCGTCGTTGACCCACTTTTGAATGATACATTTTAGACTCATACAATCCTCTGTAGTGTGGCCCGTATCCTTGTGGTAATCACAGGACTTGCTATTATCCCTTTTGAACTTATTTCCTGGGTTCATTGGGGCTGGTGGACCTAGCTCGACTGTATTCAGAATTTCAGTGCGACTCACTGTCAGTGGGGTAAATGTCTCAGGCACTCTCTCAGTCGCCCAGGTTCTGTTCTTCCCATTCTTGTTGTTACCACCGTTTTGGCTTGGTCATTTTTATCAACATCTACGACCTCAGCCTTGGAACCTGTCCCTTTCTTCTTTTCTTTCCTCTCTTTAGAAATGGCCACATTCTTTTGAACAGCTCTTGACGGGTCGTCACGCTCCTAACTTGTAGCTCGTAATCTAAGCCAGTAGAGGTAACTCCATTTCTAAAGCAGTTTATCACTTCTCTATCTGTCAGGTCCTCCTCAATCTTGACGACCATCTCCTTGAACTTGGTATAATAGCTCATCGAGCTTTCATTTTTTCCTTGCACCAAATTGTTCAAGTAGGTGACTGTCAATTTTCGGGCTCCAGCCGCCGAGAAGTGATCTAGAAACTTCTTTCTCATGTAATGCCATGTGGCGATACAACCTGGTGCCAAACCCTTAAACCAAGTTAGGGTTGCCCCTGTGAGAGTGCTGGTAAGTGCCTTGCACATCATATCATCTTTATTGGAGACGAAACACATTATAACTTCCAAATGTTGTATATGGCTCTGGGCTTTGGTCGCTCTCGAATATTTGTCAAGAGCTGGCAACCTGAAACCTGGAGGAGGTCGTCGCTCGAGCAATTCCATGGACAAGGGATGAAGAGTATAGTTATTTCGTTCGCCCTTTCCAGTATCCTCCTTCCTATCAGCCTCCCATTGTTCGAACTTTTTCTTCCACTGCAACCATTTCCTAGCATCTGGATTGTCGTCCCTTGCATGGGAGCCGTCGTTGGATCTTTGTCGCTCGTCCCTATGGGACTATCTCCTTGAGTTGGCCCTATGCCTTTCACTCCTGGGGGGAGTCACCTCTCTACCTCGTCGGTCCCTGTGTCATCTCAACTCCGACTCAGCTTCCTGCTCCTTGTTTGTATTGAGATGACTACGCAATTCGTCAGGCGGAACTGGTATGTGGGTGCGAATGTGTGGTACGATATGCCGTCCATCATTCTGCCTGTTACTCCCGTTCTGTCTAGCACTTCCGTTCTGCCTGGCACTTCCTTTGGGCTGCCTGTGAGAGACTTGTGAGGGGGATGCTCTCTCCGACCTTCTGTCATTCTGATCAGGCTCCTGCTCCATAGCTAATAACTCCGCTAATATTCTAGCCCGCTCCACCAGCATCTCCTTTCTACTGAGGGGATTAGTTGAGGGACCTGGTCAGTCGCCTGCAGCCATTCGCCTTGCTTGACGCTTTGGAGGGGGCTGAGCTCTTTTCTCGACCATGGGCCTTTTCTCCCTTTTGCCGTCTGGCAAGCCTCTTCTATCAGCAATGCTATTCGAACGTGTCGCCCTTCCATGCGGACGCAGCGGGGGCGGAGGAGGAGGCATATTAGCATTGCGATTGCCTGCACCGGCCTCTGTGTTAGTACCGATTTTTCCCTCATTATGTTCGTCCGAGGCCTCTGATACATAACCATCAGAAGTCACCATGATGATGCGTTGTAAGAAATTTTGAGGTCAAAAAAGCACGATTCCCGACAATGGAACCAAACTGATGCTGCAAGAATCGTGCCGTTATCAATCTCCATCCAGCTATAAGATCAATCTCCTGACTTCTAACCTGAAAACAGAACCCACGACTATCCAGAATGGTCTCCGGCGAAGACCCTCGGGCGTGAGGATAAGTACGGTGTATGAGAGCTAAATAATTATAAGGAACAATGTATTCTCAAATAATCAAAAAGCAATTACCTTGGAACGGTTGATATTGCCTTGTATTTATAGTTGTAGATGAGAGATAAGATTGTGGTAGGATTGTATTAAATCCCAATAATCTCGTATCAAATATGCATAAGAGATCTTGTCCATGAATAACTCCTGATTTGTATGGAGTCCGTTACGGAAAGACTTGTGTTCACACCCGGACTCTGTAGGTCGTCATGTAATATAATAGGTCGAGGTCGATTATTGGGTCTAGGTCGACCTGACTGGTGGAGGGGATCGGATCATGCCCGAACTGAGACCTAGATCATATGCCGGACCATTCTAAGTCGGGACCTCGTAGGTCGGACAAAAAAGCTTAGGTCGACTGATCATGCTGTCGGGCCATGGGCCCGGTAATTATCGGGCCTAGCCCGCAGAGAATGTGGTGGCAATAGTAGGTAGATAATTGGGCTTACACGTTGCGCCTAGCCTGTCACATTTATTCCGTTCAGATACAATTTTTTCGAGATAAAGAGAGCATAATTTTCCTTTTCACTTGACCGCAATCCCTTTTCAAAATAACTTTATTTTATCTTTAATTATTAATGTTAGGATCACGACCATCCCCACCACTCCACATTAGTATGATATTGTCCACTTTGGGCCCAGCTCGCACGGATTTGCTCTTGGGTCAACTCCCAAAAGGCCTCATACTAATGGAGTGGTTGGACACTTTTATATATTAGGCAATTCTTCTTTCAATTGCCGATGTGGGACTTGGATTGATACCCCAACAATCCTCCCCTCAAACCAAGGACCACCTCTAGCGAATCATGTACCGCCGCTATTCACCACCTGCGGGACACGCCGCCTGATTTATCACCAATATTAGAAAGACTTTCGACACAAGGTACACACAGTGCTCCATTCGCAAGGTCACACCACCAGAGGAAATCCCACATATCTTCCACACACAGTCCACTGCGTCACGCCCATCCACTAACCAGGCTCTGATACCAATTGTTGGGACCACGATCATCCCCACCACTCAACATTAGTATGATATTGTCCTCTTTGGGTCCAGCCCGTACGGATTTGCTCTTAGGTCAACTCCCAAAATGCCTCATACTAATGGAGTGGGTGGACACCTTTATATATTAGGCAATTTTTCTTTCAATTGTCGATGTGAGACTTGGGTTGATACCCCAATTTGTACTTTACAAATTTTTTATAAAAAGTTAATTATCCTCATAAAATTTTAAAAGGTTGAAGTGGAAATGGCAATGAAGAAGATGAGATCGAAGAAAGATGTAGGACCGGATGGAATACCAATTGTGGTTTGGAGATGTTTAGGGGAGAGGAGAATAGATTGGTTAACAATGCTTTTTAACGAGATATGGAGAATTAACACAATGCCATTGGAGTGGCGGAAGAGTACTCTGATCCCTTTGTATAAGAACAATGGTGATGCCCAAGATTGTGCCAACTATCGGAGGATCAAACTAATGAGCCATACTATGAAATTTTGGGAAAGAGTGATTGCACAAAGGCTGAGAAATTTTTTGAATATTTCGGATAACCAATTTGGATTTTATGCCGGGAAGATCGACTATGGAGGCAATATATCTTATGATACAAACCATGGAGAAATATCGGAATCAAAAGAAAGATTTTTATATGGTTTTCATTGATTTGGAGATGGCGTATGATAAAGTGCCAAGAGAGGTACTTTGGTGGACATTAGCAAAGAAGGGTGTTTCAAAGAAGTATATTAATATTATCAAGGACATGTATAATGGAGTTAGTACTTGTGTACAGACTAGTGTTGGCAAGACTGAAGAGTTCCCTATAAAGATTGGAATGGATCAAGGTTCCGAACTTGGCCCCTTTCTTTTTGCTTTGATAATGAATGAATTAATGAGGTCAATCCAAGATGATATACCAAGGTGTATGTTGTTCGCAGATGATATTGTGCTGATTGATGAGAAAAGGGAGTGAGTTGAAATTAAATTGGAGTTGTGGAGACACACTTTGGAATCTCGAGGTTTTAGACTAAGCAGGAGCAAGACTGAATATTTGGAGTGTAAGTTTAGCAGAGTTAGAAGTAGGGAGGCAGGGGCGGTCACATTTGATGAAAATATTGTCCAAGCTTCTGAGTTTTTTCGGTATCTTGGATCCATTATCCAAAATGATGGAGAATTAGATAGAGATGTGGCTCATAGGATTAAAGCAGGTTGGTTGAAGTGGAAGAGTGTCACATGATTTCTATGTGATCGCGACATGCCCCATAGATTAAAGGAAAAATTCTACCGCACGACAATTAGGCCGGCACTACTTTACGACACCGAATGTTGGGCCGTGAAACAGTGTCACATGCATAAGATGAATGTGGCGGAGATGCGTATGCTTCGATGGATGTGCGGTCATACAAGAAATGATCGATTGGGAAATGAGGTGATCAAAGGTAAAGTAGGAGTTGCGCCCATTGAGGATAAGATGAGGAAAAATCGTCTAAGGTGGTTTGGACATATGAGAAGGAGACCGAGTGATGCACCGGTTAGGAGGCCGAAACAGTGGAGAAATGATAAAATGGCGAGGGGTAGGGAAAGACCCAAACAAACTTGGATTAGAGTGATTGAAAATGATATGAGTTTACTTGGAGTGGATGAAAGTATGGCATTGAAGAGGCCGGAGAGGAGGGCAAAAACCCATGTGGGGGGTTGATTTTTTTTAATTATTTTTTTCAACAACCTTTTTACAAGATGACATATGAGGATTCATGTTAGCCGACCTCAAATTATTTTGGGACTAAGACTTTGTTGTTGTTGTTGTTGTTGTTGTATAAAATTTTAAAATTACTATTGGTGCACCAAATATATTATCAATAAAAAAATAAGTTTTATAAGGATAATCAAGTTTTCATGAAAATTTGGTCAAGTTCAGTTGACTTTACCAATAAAATTGAGAAATTTTTTTCAATTTAAATATTTTTAAATAGGTACAAATTAGAGTTTACAACGTATTTCCTGTCGAATAAATATTTGGGCTCGTTTGTTTGAGAAAAATATTTTTATAAAAAATGTTTTCCTCTCGTTGTTCTTTGTTGTTTCGTTGTTTGGTACTTTGGTAACGATAAAAAAATTGAGTAAATGGAATTTATTTTCTAAGTCAACTGAAAACAACCCCTATTATATTATCCGAAAAACTTCTTACCGACCTGCTACTCCGTATTTCATTTTCCAACTACCCGTCTCACTCAAGTTAACGCTTCTCTCTCCCAAAATAACGATCTCCTTAGCCACTCTTTAACTCAGCGAACGTCCATCCATGGCCGAAATCCTCAGAAACTCAAGCAATTCCCTCCAGAGAACCTCAAATCCATTCAACATTCTTCTCTCAAATCCTCAATTCCTTCAACCCCACAAACTCTAACCCTTCTCTATGCTGCTCATGCCTTCATCAGGTCGTCGGATCTAATGAAAGGGAAAAAACGTCGTAGGACAGCAAGGGAGAAGCTTCTTTCAAGTGATTTCTGGGATGCCGGTCGTTGAAAGGTACAAGCTGTTGTTGTATAAGACTCGATTGTGGGTAAGGAATCAGTAGGTTAGGCACACCAAAAGATTTTATCTTTAAGGTATTTAATTCGTCTCACTATGGTGTAATGGTGTCAACGAATTTCACCTCCAGGATACAAAACCTTTGAATAACTAGGGAACAATTATCGAAGCTTTAACTGTTTGACTCGAAGAATATATTTGTTAAGAAAAAAGACTCAGGAAGTAATTAAATCAGTATATTTTTCTATATGTTTTTCGGAGGAGGCAACTCTATTTATAGAGTTTGTGTTGTGGTCTTGAAAAGACACAACTTATCCGAACTGTCACACCTTTAAAACATTTGCACGGCCGAGTCTTTGTCGGATGCACGACCGCACCAAAATGCTTTGCACGGTCGGGTCACCAATATTGGCACGGCCGCTCCATATTTGCATGGGCGTGCTCTATGATTTTGCACGGCCGATCCGGGTGTGCCTCTCTCTGAACATTCATACTCTTAGAAAATGTCCATTCAAAGAGTCACAACCCAAAACGTTTAAACTGGTTTACTTCCTCCCGCCTAGGCCTGTCAATTTTTACCCATTACCCAAGAACTCGCTCAACCCAACTCGCTAATTACCCAACCCAACCCAACTCATTAACAATTTTGGGTTGAAACGAGTTACCCGCTTTAAGCCGTTAAATTTAGCGGGTTAAAGCGGGTCAACTCGTAAACCAGTCTCAACCCGTTATATTTATATTGATAGGGAGATAAACCAAAATAAACTTAGTTTTAACCCCCTGCCCCCACCAACCCCCATCGGATAAGAAAAAAATTAATTATTTAAATTTATTTTTTTTAACAACCCCTGCCCTCCCACCCCTACGCCCTGCCACCACCCCCCTCCCGTCGGGTAAAAAAAATTAATCATTTAATTTTTTTTAACAACCCCCTACGCCCTGCCACCCATGCACCCCCTACCCCCCCTCCCGTCGGGTCAAAAAAAAAAATTAATCTTTTCAAAAAATTTTAACTACCCCCACCCCCTTCCCTCCCACCCCCACCCCCACCCCCACCGGGTAAAAAAAAATTAAACATTTTAAATTTATTTTTAACCACCCCAGCCCCACCCCTACCTCCACTACCCTGCTCCACCCCACCCCACCTCCCCCATCCCTGGGTCAATTTTTTTTAAAATATTTTAAATTTATTTCTAACCACCCCTACCCCACTCCCCCCCCCACTCGGATCAAAAAAAATTTAAACATTTTAAATTTATTTTTAACCACCCCAGCCCCACCCCTACCCCCATCGCCCCGTCCCATCCCATCCCACCCCTACCCCACCCCCACCCCCACCCCCGATCAAAAAAAAAATAAACATTTTAAATTTATTTTTAATCACCTCAGCCCCACCCCTACCCCCAACCCCCATCCCCCGCCCCACCCCACCCCCACCCCCTCACTACTACCACCCCCGCCCCACCACACCCCCATCGCCACCCTCACCACCCCCACTGTCGGGTCTAATAAAATAATTTATTTTTGAAAATTATTTTTTCTAGCCGAGTAATTCAAAAGAAAAAAAAAGAGTTGAGATTATCGGGTTATCCGAATTGACCCACCTCATTCGATCCGTTTATTAAGTGGATTGTAACAGGTATTACTCTTCTCAATCCGTTACCCGCTTCAACCCGGCTCAACCCAATCCGACCCGATTGCCAGATCTACTCCCGCCTAATACCCGCTTCAGTATTAAGAATAATTAATATTTAAATTAATTAATTAATTTATTTATTTCTTATATATATATATATATATATATATATATATATATATATATATATATATATATATATATATATATATATATATATATATATATATATATATATATATATATATATATATACATACATACTTGACATTTTTTCATAATAAAGGGAAGCTCAAGTAAGCTCATGAGAACTCTTCAAACATAGCTATTATTAACCAAATTTAGCTCCACAAGTTTTATTAGAAATTCCATGTGGGATAAAGATGACACAAGAAGACAAGAAATGAAAATGAGACTTTTATACCATGAATGAAATGTTGCTATACAAACTCAATATGGGAGATGATCAAGTATTATATGTGAATTCTACTATATATAACAGCTGTATCGTTAGAATTAACATAATTCGGGTGTTTTTGTTGATTATATAATTCACAATTTCGGAAGGATGAGGAATCGATCAAGATCAATCGACCCCTAGGAATTCAAATTCATCCTTCAACTCCTTCAATTGCCGTTTCAATTTTATTGATCAAATCCTTTTGTGATTAAATCAATTGATATCAGGATGGTGTTGACACAGTTAGGAGGGAGTATATTGTGTGGTCTTAATATGGATAGTACAGATGATAATGTTCATAACTCAGAGGGTCAGGTTGTAAATATTGTCAAGGTACAAGGGGTTGGTTGTAAAGTTACTTGAGTGTCCATTGTTAGGTTGTTATTTTTCTCTTTCTGTGGTCATATATAAGATAGAGAGAAACATTCTCTCTGTTATCTCTTTTTCTCATTACTCAGATTCAATACAATGAATTCTCTATCCTTCAATTCTCACTTTTCTCAGTCCATCTTCATTACCTGAGATGGTATCAGAGCAATTTTGCTCGATATCTATCGCAACCTCGTTCCAAAAGCTTCCGCATACTACTCTCGTTTGATCAATCGATCAATAGTTTTCTCTATTTTTTGTACATGACGACATCGAATTCATCTCCGGATGCCTCAATTACCAATAACAACAACAATACCAACAACAATAATTGTTCTAAGATGCCGAAATTTCTCAAACCTATGCTTAGTGTCAATGCTGTGGCTACTACTATTTCTGTTGGATATTCTCTCTCTTATGCTCCTGCTGGTTTGACTGAGCTTCAATATCAGTCAATAATGGATATCATCAATCAAGGATACAATATTCATATCGCTAAGTCATATGCAGACACAGCAGGTATCTCTTATCCAAAGCTTATTAGTTCTACTTGTTTAGCTCAGTTTTCTTTTCAATACACTAATGAATGGATCATTGACACCGGGGCCTCGGATCATCTCACTTCTTGCTTTAATTTACTTGTCAATCATGTTCCCATAAACACGAATATCCACCTTCCAAATGGCCAAAGCTCTAAAATCACATTCAAGGGCACTGTTCAACTCACTTCAGATATAGTTCTTCAGGGTGTCCTTTATGTGTCTGATTTTCATTTCAATTTATTGTCAGGAAGTAAATTGGCTACTGACAATCATTTTTGTCTTCTCTTCTTCCCTTCCTATTGTCTATTTCAGGACTTGCAACACAAGACCTTGAAGGGGATTGGTAGGATGGAGAATGGTCTCTATAAGTTGGTTCTTCCACATCTTCAGTCCTCTTCTTCTCAGATTTTTTCAGCTGCTACTTCCAGTGCTTCTTCCATGGATCTTTGGCACTCAAGACTAGGACATATTCCTCTTAGATCTATGTCTTTAATTCCTTCTATTCCTTGTAAATCTGTTGCTATTGATGATCATGTTTGTGAAGTCTGTCATTATGCAAAACAGACTAGAATACCATTTCCTGTCAGTTCCAATCATTGTAATACAATATTTTCTCTTATTCATGTGGATGTTTGGGGTCCTTATAGACACAAAACTTATAATGGTCATTCTTCTTTCCTTACTATTTTTTTTTTCTTTTTAAAAGAAGGGGATCAACACATTTCACCGCTCCCCCCTTGATGCACTTCACAGAGGCGCTTAGCTATGCTAGGGAGGGCAATGTCATTCCCTCTAACCACTGGTGGGGGAATCGAACCCATGACCTCCAGGTTGGAAGCCATAAACTCTAACCATCAGGCTAAGACCCCGCGTGCTTCTTTCCTTACTATTGTTGATGATTGCTCAAGATCTACTTGGACTTACTTGCTTCAATCTAAGTCTCAAGTCTGTGGTTATTTGAATTTTTTTTCTGTCATGGTTCTTACTCAATTCAATGCTATTATCAAACAAATTAGGTCTGATAATGGCACTGAATTCTTCAATCATGAGGTTTCTACCTTTGTTCAATCTTTGGGCATTGATCAACATAGCTCTTGCACAGAGACTCCTCAACAAAATGGGAGGGTAGAGAGAAAGCATAGGCACATACTTGAAATTGCAAGGGCTTTAAGATTCCAATCTAATCTTCCTATCAAGTTTTGGGGTGAGTGTGTCTTACATGCTACCTATCTCATTAACAGATTGCCAAGTTCAGTTCTTAAGGACAAAACTCCTTATGAAATTCTTTTCAAATCTCCTTCTTCTTATTCCAATCTCAAAGTGTTTGGTTCTTTGTGTTTTGCCTCCACATTGAAATCCCAGAGGGATAAGTTCTCTTCGAGGGCTTCTAAGTGTGTTTTTTTAGGGTATCCTAATGGAAAAAAGGGATACAAACACTATGATCTTTCTACTTATAATTTTTTTTTGTAGTAGGGATGTCATATTTTATGAGTCCATTTTTCCATTCAAGAACACTTCCTTGATGACTCCTGAATGTGATATACCAATGTTTTCTGATCTCGATTTCACTTGCAATGATGATCTGCTTTCTCCTTCACCTACTTCTCAATCTTCCCCTCCTATATCTACACTGAAATTGTCACGGCCAGAATCACAAGTGATATCCAAGGTGATAACAGCACCAACGATAGCACTTGGGATAGCACACACACACTTCAAAAATAAAAAAATTTTGTAAAAGAGATTGCAGCGGAATAAAAAACACCAAAATTGTTTTTCTCAAGCTATATAAATATAACTTGAGAGTGCCTCTTAGGCAAGACTTTATAATCACTAAAATGAATTTACAAAGCCGAAAATGTTCCCTATGGCTATAACAATTTGAGCTCTATGGAACAAGAGATAAAGAACGGAATCCTATCCTAAACTTCACACAACTTGATACCAATGTAATCAAGTGCAAAATTACAAGGGAGGAAGGATTAAAAGAACCAAACAAAGAACTCTATATCTAAGCTTTCGAAGGTGTGTATAAAATAACTTTTCTTGACATATCTTCAAATGAAACCTTCCAAGCTTATTTATAGTCTTCAATTTACTTGAAGGCTACTCAATAAACAGCCTTGGGGCTGTCTTGCACGTTAAGGGAGAGTAGGGAGAGTGGTTGAGGTTGTTCCTCACTTCATGCGCCTACTTCCCTTGAAAATAGAACCCGAGTTGATTTATCTCCAAGTCAAGCTTCCACGCCTTGTACTCCCAAGCTTTATCAACCTTGTACTCTTCTTTTATTCAGCAACAACTCCTTGACCAAGTCTTCACATGTTTTAATTGTTGTTGCCAAAGTTACGGTTTTATGCATAAAATGCATAAATCATTTCCTTCCAAACTCCTCACGTGTCTAGCTCTTTCTTTGATGCTATTGCACTCTGAAATATAAGCATAAATCATAGACTATACAGATTATATTAGCACATTAGTCCTGAACATACCAAAAATATCGAGCTGGGTGAAGCAAGTAAAGCCCAGTCCTCAAGCAATTATGGCCACCACATTCTCAATGGGCTAGGCCCAATGATCACATGGCCCAAGGCCCATCATATTGATCCGTCAACTTAAGTTCATTGTCCGACCTACTGGGTCCCGACCTAACTTAGTCCGACCTCATGATCCAAGTTATACTTCGGGTACGATCCAGCTCTACCCGCCAGTCAGGTCGACCCAATCCCAAGCGTCGACTTCACGAATGTCGACCTAACAGTTACGGACGCACGTGCCACTATTCTTTCCATAACTGGTTCCCTACAAATCAGGAGTCGTTCAGGGACATGTTCACATGATGCATAACTGTCCCACAAATCTCGGAGCTCATGTAGCCCTGCCAAACATACCGTCTACACCAACTATAAATACATTACCACTACAACGGATCCAAGGTAACTGCAATTTTGTCATTTTGAATACTCTTGTTCAATACATATTTTGCTCTCCATACATACGTACTTACTCTCACGCCCAAGGGTCTAAGCCGGAGACACATTCGGCTAGTCGTGGGTTCTGGTTTTCAGGTCAAGGAGCCAAGTGATCAGTCCTGCCACGTGGAGGAAGATTGATAAGCACATTTCCTGCGGCATCAGTTTGGTTCCATTACCGGGAAACGTGCATAACTTGACCTCGAAAGTTTTCTCAACCTGCAATCATGGTGACTTCGGATGGACATGTATCTGAGGCTTCACTCGGGCACGATGATGGAAACAATAATGCCAATGAAACCACTGGAAATGCTAATTTGCCTCCTCCCCCTTCACCGCGTCAACACGCTAGGGCAACGCGGTCTAACAGTGTGGCTGATGGCAGGGGATTGCCAGATGGAAGGAGAGACAAGCGACCTTTGGAGGGACAGGGAGCACCACCTCCACCGAAGCGTCCAACAGGGCAAACGAATGCTGGAAATAGGGCAGGTCCCTCATCCAATCCCTTAAGCAGGAAGGAGATGCTGTTGGAGTGAGCTCAAATTCTAGCCGAATTATTAGGAATGGAGGAGGCAGAACAGGCTGATAGAAAGTCAGAGAGGGTGGCTCCCTCTCAAGTTTCTAACAGGGAGCATGCTAGGAGTGCTCAGCCGAAGGAGAATGTAGGACAAAATGTCGAGTAAAGGATGGTGCTGCGGCCTCAATCACCCATTCACGTTCCAAGTGACGATCTGAGGGCCAACCTCTGCAGGAATAGAGAGCAGGAAGCCCAGTCAGATCTGAGGACACAGCTAGAGGCTAATCGAAGCTTGCGTAGATCACCAGCCAGAACACAAAGGTCACAGTCCCACAGGGAAAGGAATGGGCGCAGGTCGCCTATAAGAGAAGATAGGCGCAGGTCGCCACCAAGAGGTGATAGGCGCAGGTCGCCACCAAGGGGTGATAGGCGCAGGTCGCCAACTCAGTCAATAAGGTCACCTCCTCACAAGGATAGGAGGGGCAGAGAGATAACTCCCCCTAAAAGTGACAGACATAGAGCCAATTCTGGGAGAGAGAATCACCATGAAGAGAGGCAAAGGTTGAATGATGTCTCCCATGCTAGGGACGACAGACCAGATGCTAGGGAGTGGCTCCTATGGAAGAAGAAATTTGAGCAGTGGGAAGCTGATAAGAAGGAAGGTGCTGGAAAGAGCGAGCACAAAGATTTTGCTCTTCGACCTTTGGCCAAGGAGTTGCTCGACTGTTGACCTCCTCCAGGTTTCAGATTGCCAGTCCTAGAAAAGTATTCAGGTGCAACCAACGCCAAGAGCCATATACAACACTTAACGCCACCACGTGATTTGTCTCCCACGAGGACGACATGATGTGCAAGGCACTTACAAGCACACTCACTGGGGCAGCCCTTACCTGGTTCAATGGTTTGGCACCAGGATGCATCTCAACTTGGTCTTATATGAGGACAAAGTTTTTGGAGCGATTCTCGACTGCTGGAGCTAGGAAGATGGCAGTCACCGATCTAAACAACTTGGTGCAAGGGAAAAATGAAAGCTCGATGAGCTACTACACCAAGTTTAAGGAAATGTTCGACAAGATCGAGGAGGACCTCACGGATTGAGAGGTTATCAATTGTTTCAGGAGTGGAATTACTTATACAGACATGGACTACGAGCTGACAGTTCGAACGGTTACTACTCGACAGGAGTTGTTCGAGAAGGCCTACAATGTGGCATTGGCCGAGGAGAAAAAGGAAAAGAAGAATGGGAAAGGACCCAAGACTGAGGTCGCTGATGACAAAAAAGACTCAGCCAAGAGCGGGGGAAATAACAAGAATGGCAAGAACAGAACCAGGGCGACTGAGAAAGTGCCCGAAGCTTTCACTCCCCTAACGGTGAGTCGAACTGAAATAATGAATGCAGTCGAGCTGGCCCCACCTGCCCCTATAAACCTGACCAATAAGTTCAGAAGGGACAACAACAAATATTGCGAGTATCATAAGGATACGGGGCATACTACGGAGGATTGCATGAGTTTAAAGCGCATAATTCAGAGAATGGTCGAGCAGGGAAGGCTCGACGCATACGTTAAAAGGCCTCAGGGAGGCGGTGGTGAGCGACCTGCAGGTGGACACCCAGAGCCAAGGCAACCTAGGATGAATTTGGGCGTCATCACTAAGCAGACCATCAACACAGCCATCAAACATAAGATTTTTCAGCTCAACAAGGTCCCACATGTGCCCCCAAGGAGCTACGTCAAGGACGAGATGATTAGCTTTTATCCGAACGAGCTAGCAACTAATATGGCCGCTAGGGAGCAAGTTCTCGTCATCCCAGGACTCATTGATGGATGTACGACGAGCAGACTCTTAGTCGACATGGGGGCCTGCAAGGATATTCTGTTCTACAAAATATTCCAAGAAATGGGTCTTTCAAGTGAGCAGCTCGAAAGGTATGATGGCAGACTGAAAGGCTTCACCAACCACTGGGTCGACGCCAAAGGATAGATCGAGCTAGACGTCGACCTAGGCCAACACCCTCACAGGGTCGTTTCCAAGGTAAAATTTATTGTTATTGACGTGAACAGTGATTATGCTGCTATACTTGGTATCCCTGGCCAGGTCGCACTTGGGATGGTAGCTTCAATCCCTCATCAGCGATTTAAATTCCCTACACCAGCTGGAGTAGGTTGTGTACAAGGCACTGCTCGAGCATACCTCGATCATGTCCTTCGAGAAAGAAAAAAGAGGGAACTAGAGATTGAAACTGCGGAAGGATACTTAAAGCTGTCTCAGTCAGTCACCAAAACTACTCGACTATCTACAATCACCATCATGGAAGAGTCGACCTATCGCTCACATGATGAAATCATGACTGAGTCGACACGTCACTCTGAAGCCACCATGGTCGATCCAGATATAGTTATGGTCGACCAAGTCCTCATTGGCGAGCAATGCCTCCAAGTCGACAATAACTCAGGGGCCACAACCAGTGAGATAGCAGACAAGCTAGATGACATGATAGCCGAGGAGGATCCCTACTTGGGGGGCCAGAGAAAGATAGAGGGTTAGAGAGATTATCATTGAAACCCTACAATTCAGAGATGGTCCAGAGCTAGAGGCAGTGGACGAGTTGGAAGCAGTAATTACAAATCCTTCCTACCCCGAACAGAAAATTCAAATTGGAAAGCAATTATCACCTGCATAAAGGTTAGAAATTGTCGAGTTACTCAAAGAAAGCAATGACGTCTTTGCGTGGCGAGTAGAAGATATGAAGGGGATCAAGGAAGAGGTCGCTGTTCATAGACTGGA
Source organism: Adenophora triphylla var. japonica (assembly GCA_022495995.1). NCBI lineage: Eukaryota > Viridiplantae > Streptophyta > Magnoliopsida > Asterales > Campanulaceae > Adenophora > Adenophora triphylla. The sequence goes on from JAFEMH010004244.1 coordinate 113,364, forward strand.
GGTCAACCCGACCATAAAGCCCAGTCCCCAGAAATTAAGAAGCTTCGCTCATGACAAAGAGGAGGCCATAAAAACTGAGGTACAAAAACTTTTGATCGCAGGTGTCATAAAGGAGGCTACACATACAACCTGGTTAGCCAATGTGGTCATGGTGAAGAAGTCAAATGGCAAGTGGAGAATGTGCGTCGACTTCACCAATCTCAACCTTGCCTGCCCAAAAGACAGCTATCCTCTCCCTAGAATTGACAAACTTGTTGATTCCATTGCTGGCAACTCCACCCTCAGCTTTCTAGATGCCTATTCAGGCTATCATCAGATCAAGATGCATGAGGATGACATCGTGAAGACAACTTTCCATGCAGCTGGAGGCATCTATTGTTATACCATGATGCCATTTGGGTTAAAAAATGCAGGAGCGACCTACCAGCGTATGGTCATCAAAGTCTTTGCTTCACAGATTGGCCGAAATATGGAGGCCTACGTCGACGATATGGCCATCAAAACAAAGACCGGACGTCACGTGGTCAACCTAAAGGAAATGTTCGCCAATTTACGAGCAAACGACATGAAACTTAACCCAAGCAAATGTGTCTTTGGGGTAGCAGCGGGTAAATTTCTTGGCTTTATGGTGTCACAACAAGGAATAGAGGCAAACCCAGAAAAGATCAAGGCTCTGGTCGATATGCAGGAGCCCACCAATGTTAAAGAGATGCAATGACTTAATGGAAGAGTGGCAGCCCTAGGTCGCTTCATAGCCAAGTCGGTGGAAAGGTCTCTCCCTTTCTTCAAAGCTTTAAGGGGGACGGAAAATTTTGAGTGGACGGCCGAATGTCATTCGTCGTTCCAACAACTTAAGGAATACCTCGCTACTCCCCCTCTATTGAGTAGCCCGACTACTGGAGAGACTTTGTTCGTGTATCTATCTGTGGGAGACAAAGCAGTCGCAACAGTTCTGGTTCGAGAAGAGGAAGGGCTTCAAAAGACCGTATACTACGTTAGCAAGGCCCTGTCAGACGTGAAGGGCAGATATTACAATGCGGAGAAGGTCGTGTATGCCCTAGTCGTTTACTAAATTGGTCAAATGCGGGCTTATTTCTTAGCTCATCCTATTGTGGTTCTCACAAATGTACCCTTGAGAAAAATACTGCACAAGCCTGAAAGTTCAGGTCGCTTACTCAATTGGTCAATTGCCCTCACGGAATTCGACATCGAGCATCGACCTCAAAAAGCATTGAAGGCTCAAGCCCTGGCAGACTTCTTGGTCGAGCTTACGTTCACCAAGGAAGACAGCGTGGTGCGAGTTCAAAAAGAGAAGGTTAAAGGGAAGGAGCCAGAGTCTCAACTCGTTACTTCTTTACCCAACGATTGTTGGAAGGTCTACTCAGATGGGTCAGCTACAAAGAATGTCAGTGGAGCTGGGATTGTTTTGATCGAGCCAGAGTTGGGGACAGTATATGAGGAGTCATTGAGGTTCAAGTTTGATGCATCCAACAACCAGGCGGAGTATGAAGCTTTGGTAGCAGCCATCGAGTATGCCAAATGCTTCGGAGCAACTAAAATCATGGCATACTGTGACTCCCAACTAATAGTCAACCAGGTTAGAGGCGAGTATGAGGTGCTGAACTCCACCTTAGTCAAACAATGCGACCTGGTGAAGGAATTGACAAAAGACTTAGAGTTTTGGTAAATTCAAAGGATTGGTCGAGAGGACAATGAGTTGAACGACTTACTCTCGAAGCTAGCTACTTCAGACGAGCCACATGAGGAGCCCATCTCCTACCTTGAGAAGCCATCATATGAAAGAGTTCAAATTCAGTGTGTGGAAGACATTTCAAGGAATTGGGTTTATAACAAGTGTTGGATCAAGGAAATGAAAGCATACCTGGAAAGTGGCGAGCTCCCTGAGGACGAGAAGAAAGCTCAAGCTATCAAGAGTAAGGCTCCGAGATACATTATCCAAGGAGGCATGCTATTCAGGAGATCATACACTAGACCACTGTTGAAGTGTATTCACCTTCAGGAGATCACCCAGTTAATGCATGAAGTGCACAGTGGAATTTGTGGTGGACACCCGGGGGCCAGGACTCTAGCCAACAAATTGATCACTTTGGGGTATTATTGGCCACACATAAGAGATGACACTCATGACTTTGTTCAGCAATGTGACCAAAGTCAAAGGTTTGCCAACCTACCTCATCTACCTATAATGGAGCAAACTCCGGTGATCGCTGCTTGGCCATTTGATATGTGGGGCGTCGACTTAATTGGACCCTTCCCTCCCGCTCGAGGAAATTGCAAGTATGTGATCGTTGCAATTGATTATTTCACCAAGTTGGTCGAAGCAAAGCCTCTAGCTCGCATCACAGAGGAAAACGCTATCAACTTCATACACGACTTCATCTGGTTTCGATTTGGGATCCCTCGAGCTATAGTATCAGATAATGGCTTACAGTTCTCTAGAGCTTTCGAAGAGGAAATGAATCGAGTAGGGATCAAACATTGGCAGTCATCTGTTGCATACCCTCAAGGAAATGGGCAAGCTGAGGCAGCAAACAAGCTCGTACTATCCTGACTTAAGATGGGCTTGGTAGGTCGACACAGCAATTGGTTGGACGAACTTCCCCTTCCTCTTTGGGCAGTTCGCACAACCACTCGGGGGCCTACGGGGGAAACCCCATTTGCTCTTACATATGGATCGGAGGCCATAGCACTTGCCGAGCTGCGATTTCCTACTGCTAGAGTAACCTTCTTCGATCAAGAACAGAACGACACTAGCAGATTGATCAACTTAGATTTAATCGACGAGAAGTGAGATACTTCTTACCTTCGAATGGTCAACTACAAACAGCGGACCAAAAGTTACCACGACAAGAAGGTGAAGACAAGATCATTCCAAGTAGGAGATCATGTGTTGAGAAAGATCGAGGCAACAGGAAGGAGAACCTAACAGAATAAGCTATCTCCTAACTAGGAAGGTCCTTATATTGTTACTCGAGTCATCAAAGAGGGGACTTACATGATAGCTCACCCAGATGGTGAGGAGTTGAAGCATCCATGGCATGCCACTCACCTCATCAAGTATTACTTCTAGTTCAACTCCATAGTTCAATTCGAAGGTTAAGGCAATTTCCAAGCTTGAATTTGTCAATAGTTCTAGCTTTTAATTTGATGTAAGCATGTTCGAACTTCAATAAAAATTGCAGTTCTATTCGACCAAACATTATGTTACACTAATTTCAACAAGCTCGACTCTTAGTCAGCTTCGTTTTAACGAGCTCGATTCTTAATCAGCTTCGTTCCTTTAACAAAGTCCGACTCTTAGTCGACTTTATTCATCGAGCTCGACTCTTAGTCAGCTTTGCCCTAACAAGCTCGACTCATAGTCAGCTTCGTTCTAACAAGCTCGATTCTTAATCAGCTTTGTACTATTAACAAGTCCGACCTTAAGTCGACTTCGTTCTAATGAGCTCGATTCTTAATCAGCTTTGTACTATTAACAAGTCCGACCTTAAGTCGACTTCGTTCTAATGAGCTCGACCCTTAGTCAGCTTTGATCTCTTAAACAGGTTCGACTTTCAGTCAATCTTGTTTACAAAAATCTTTACAAGCCTTAGGTCGACTAAGTCATCGAAAACCACTTCGACCCAAGTCTTAAAGCGATGTAGTTGTCCTATCCAACCTAGCTCGACACACACATGATGGAATCAGAAGCATACAACAAACTATGATGGGAAGTTAGCTACGATTGGATATAATCAAGTCTCCCAAAACGGGCCAAGACTTGTACAGATAAAAGTTATGAAATATTATGCCTCCCAAAAACTGGGCCAAGGCATTTAAATAGTTACAAACGCAAAAAGTAGAATTGTTTTGGGACTTGTTCCATTACACACAAAGTTCATTTGAATCAAATAGCTGGGCCGGAGGTATGTGGATCATCGTTGGCAGTTCGATCTTCAGTAATCTGTTCTTGTTGATAAGGGCTTAAGGGTTTACCCGACTCTGAGTAGACTCGCTGCTCAGGTTCTTCATCTTCCTCCATGGCATCAGTATCTTCGATCTCCTGCAAAACGACATCAAAGTTCCTCTCCGCTATTGTAGGGGCTACCCACGGTTCACATGCATCCTCTTGGTCTTGCTGAGCAATGAAGGCCAAATCATTATCGGAGTAAGGAACTATTGAATGACCACCGCGAGCAGCCATATCATACTGAGGCTCAGATGCCCATCGAGCTAATTGCTCCAGGGAGACTTCAGAGGTAGCATCGACTAGAGCTCGACGGGCCATATGACGCTTGCCCAGGTCCAGGAAATATCTCGCCTTCTCGATAATGGCGTTATAATAGTCATCTCCATCCTTGAACTTCTCAACATCATCCTTGGTAGCCTTCTGTAGCTCCTCCTTCCATTTGGCCCTTGCAGCGTTGTGCTCCTCGTTCAACTCGGTCAAGAAAGAATCCCTCTCCTTAAGAACTTAAGAAACCGTGGCAAGCTCCTTCTTGGTCTTCTCATGCTCTAAGCGCTCATCATCCCTCTCATTGGTCACCTTACCCACTTTGGCATCAGCGGCCTTCAGATCTTCCAAAGCTTTCTCCTTATCAGCCAGAGCCTTCTTCTTTACCATTTCCAGAGCGTCGAAAGAGTTGTCAAGATTGTATTTCTCTCGCAGCTCGGATAACTCTTGAGACTTCTTCAAGTACTGGCTCATGGCTTGCCTTTCTCTCTCAATAGAAGCCCTCCAGGAGCTCTTAGCTTGCTCAGTCATGGTGAGAGACTGCATTAAAGAATATCATTGAAGTATTAGCTCGTCAAATACTCGGAAGCTGAATTGACGGATTAAAGAATAAGCAACTAAATAGAGAGGGAAAGTAAAATCTTACCTCACTATGCACCAATTCGGACCGAGCTAAGAATTCCTCAGGGGTCATACCTTTATCAGCAAAGTGAGCCAAGATATTGACGTCAATGGCTCTCCTGACCACCACCTGGCCAAGGCTAACTTCAGGGTAGCGACGGGTCATGTTGGTGACCCCTGTGAGTGGAGGAACATCACTCAATCTCCTTATTTGATCCTCAAGAGACTCTTGGTTAATTTGAGGGGGGACAGGAGGTGGAAGTTGGCTCGAGGAAATAGATTTCCCCTTATCTGTCCTTGATCTTTTCTTCGAATTCAAAGGCCTATCGTCCTCCTCATCAATGGCCTCATCATCAATAGTCACAAAAATTAAGGGGCTAGCCCCAGCTGTCCCAGTACCAGAGTTCGCTGCATTGGCTTCGGAGATCGGGTCGGAGCTCAGACTTGGTCCAGTCGACTTGTTGGACTCATCACCCCCTTCAGTCATATCCCTAGATTGGGTACCGCTTTGCAGAGGCTCTTCTGACTCGATTTCCTCCATGGGCACCATCCCAGCGTTGTCCTTGGGCAGCAAAGCATTACGTCTCCCAGCTTCTCTTTCCCTGTTGGCTCGAGCGTTGGAGGCACCACGGGCTTTCTTAGCCTTTTTCTTGTCAGATACACCTACTATGCGAACCATGTTTGCTTCTTGCTCAGGGGTCAGAACTGCAGAAAAATCAAGGTGACAAAGGTTTAGTTTGACATATGAGATTTCTACATACGAGCAACTAGTTCTATGTACGAGCTAATAATGTGCGAGCTAATCATTCTACATACGAGCAACGAGTTCTATGTACGAGCTAATAATGTGCGAGCTAATCAATCTACATGCGAGTTAAACAGATGACGAGATAAGAGTTGCACATTCAAGTCAAATTGTTCATACGTGCAAGCTATCAGTTCAACAAGCTAGCAGATAAAGGGCGAGTAAAGAATTACAGAATAATAAGATCTTACCACCAGCATGCTCCCTATTGTACTTGCAATAGTTGGCAGTCCACTTACAGAGTTGACATTTATCCTCAAACTTACCCAAGGCATGGGTAACCCAGTCAGGATATATAGTGCCCCTACCAATGGGCACCAAGGGCTGCACTTCTCCCTCTCCAGCCATCATCCCGGCCTGGATGTAGTTGTACTTAGTGGTCCCCAGTCGCTCCCAACTTATGGGCCCCTTATCAGCTAGCCGACACAGACTCTTGTACAACTCAAAATACCAAGGTGGCTCCCAGTAGTTCTCCTCGTCTATGGGCTCAGTTTCAGAGTTGGGCAAAGGGAATTCCCATCCTAATCTACTCTCCACCACCACAACATGGGAGTTCCAACAGCTCGCTTTGCTGGGGAGGTTCATGAACAGTTTGGGGGAGTTAGGTTTAGAAGGGGTGCTGATCCCCAGGTCAATCTTGCCATACTTGATGCAAAAGAACTCTTTGAACACCCTCATACAAGGCTCATATCCAAGAAATCTGCAAACCATGGCAAAGCACACTAAAACCCTACAGGTGTTGGCTCCCAATTGGAGAGGTAAGGCATCAGCACACTCAAGAAACTCATTGATAAAAGGGTCGAGTGGCAACCTCAAACCAGCTTCAAATTTCCCGTAAAAGAAGGCTACCTTAGTGGCGTCCTTAGTATACGCCTCCCCAAATTGAGCCATAATTTTTTTCTTACTATGGATGGTCACCCTATAATCCTCCCTAATAACGTCGCAGAAGTCATAAATCATGGAATAACGGTACTCCAGATTCTTCTTCCCTCTTGTTGGCCTCTGAGGGACATAGCCCCTTTCATTCCTCCCTGGTATAGCCAAAGAGTCGAAGGCATTTACAATTCTGGGACTTGAAGAAGTAGATGCTATAGCTCCATCTTGAGTGGCCATATCTGTACAAGAAGAAAGGAAAACAGGGGAGTCAGACCTATGAGCAATTTCAGAGGACCTAACTAAGGGCGACCTAGACTCCCCCGGGAAACTTTTCCTATTCCTAAGGAACGAAGGTTTATCAGCATCCCTAACATAGAACAATTATATGTGGTCAAGTAATTCGTGAAAGAGATGAAAAGAGACGACATTTGAGTCGTCAACTATCAATTCACCTACTTCTCCTCCTATGGGCACTCCTATTTCCCTAAAGTTCAGTCCCCACCTCGTCAAGACAGAGGCACATTCATTCAAAGGCATCTCTCTCCACTCACCGTTTATATGCTTGTACAATCTATGGTTAACAGTGCAGTATCCATACCAGGCTCCTGGCTCACTACTGAAGGTTCTAGCCATGGCAAAATCAAAAGCAGTGCAACAATCGAAACCCTAAAGCAAGAAAAAGAGAAGAATGCCTTGATTGATGTAGGGATAGGAAGCTGTTGCAGAGGACGAAGGTCAAATTTAAGTCAGTTGCTTCCTTGCTATCTTCGCCGGAGTCTATCATAGCTCAGAGACGGTAAAAGTTCTAAATGAAGAAGGATTCTGATATTTATATTTTCCTAAATTGATAAGGAAAAAGGGGAAATTCAAAAATTATTTTCCCAATTAATGGAGGAAAACAGTTTCCAAGACGGTTCTTCAAACGTCAAAATAGTAATCATTGCAGAAAGCGGCGCTCCTTCAGATCTGACCGTTCGTCACCAACGTCCAGGATTGTGCCACGTCACTTTGGTCGACTAAACTTTAGAGCGAGTGGCGACCTGCGAGTCACAATGATCATCAAAACTTCCTTAACTTCCTAGTCGACAAAGTCAACCCGAAAGTTGGGGGCCACTGAACATACCAAAAGTATCGATCTGGGCCAAGCAAGTAAAGCCTAGTCCTCAAGCAATTATGGCCACCACATTCTCAATGGGTTAGGCCCAATGATCACATGGCCCAAGGCCCATCATATTGATCCGTCGACTTAAGTTCATTGTCCGACCTACTGGGTCCCGACCTAACTTAGTTCGACCTCATGATCCAAGTTATACTTCGGGTACGATCCAGCTCCACCCACCAGTCAGGTCGACCCAATCCCAAGCGTCGACTTCACGAATGTCGACCTAACAGTTACGGAGGCACGTGCCACTATTCTTTCCATAACTGGTTTCCTACAAATTAGGAGCCGTTCAGGGACACGTTCACATGATGCATAACTGTCCCACATATCTCGGAGCTCATGTAGCCCTGCCAAACATACCGTCTACACCAACTATAAATACATTACCCCTACAACGGATCCAAGGTAACTGCAATTTTGTCATTTTGAATACTCTTGTTCAATACATATTTTGCTCTCCATACATACGTACTTACTCTCACGCCAGAGGGTCTAAGCCGGAGACACATCCGGCTAGTCGTGGGTTCTGGTTTTCAGGTCAAGGAGCTAAGTGATCAGTCCTGCCATGTGGAGGAAGATTGATAAGCACATTTCCCGCGGCATCAAGTCCATTAAATAATAAACAAGAAATATTCAACTATATAAATTCCAGTTCAGGAAATCATCTGTGATATCACCTCGAATTTGGGAAATCATCTACGATATCACCTGCAGTTTACACTAACAATCTCCCCCTTAGTTGGATATTTCTTTCCAAACCTAATGTGCTGCTGTTCTGCAAGGTTAGTCTATAAACAAATATACAGAGCATAGAAACACAGTATAATATCTCCAAGAAAATTAACTCCCCCTTAATCAAGGAGCTAATCCAAACAATGATTTATCACCAAAAACTAATTTATTTCAAACTTTAAAAAGTTTTCAAAATAAACTAAGTTAAACTAAAACCATAAACCATTGTAGCGAAATATCATCCAAACTAGCAAAACATCCTAACAGATAAAGTTTTAAACAGATCAACTAAAGTGTTTTGTAACCAATATAAACAAAATAAAAGAAAATTGTTTAGGGAACCACATCACATAACCAAAATAAAAGAAATTGTTTTAGGACACCACTAACCAAACCACCAACAAGATAGTGGCAACATAAACCTTCAGGTTCAACAACCTTCAGGTTTCAGCTTTCTTCTTCTTCAAACTCCTCTTCTTCTTCATCTTCCTCCTGATCTCCTTCCCTATCACTTCCACCATCACTTGGGTCAGCACTGGTGGTAGCACCTGCAGTAGCACCAGCTCCAGAAGTTGCAGCAGCAGCAGATCCTCCCCCTGTTTGGGAAGAAATTTCATCAATGAAAGCATCAGTAGCCTGCTTAACCTTAGCCCAACCCTCAACAAGTCCTCCCATTGCACTTGACTGTTTGTGCAAAAAGTTGAGCATTGTTGCCTTAGGGATTGATGGACCAGTGTTGCCCAGAAGATTCATCATGTTGGACAGAATACTTGCAGCATCAGTTCCTGCAAAAGTATTAGGGGCAGCACCTGGGGAAGCACTTGGGATATCACGTGAGATAGCACTAGGAAGAACAGAGGCTGTTTCATCAGATTTGTTCCAAGGAAGATCTTTTGTATACCTTTTACCCTTTTTCAGTTGTTGATCAATGGTATAGTACTCAGGTTCAGTGGTGAAAACATCAGAGGCTTCAATGGGCAAGGATTGAAACACTAAAACTTTGAAGATTAAAGAAGGATAGGGGAAAAAGCTAATGTTCATTTTTTCTTTCTACCCCATGAAGCTAAGTGTTTGAACACTTATCTTCCAAAGTTAATCCTTAGATTCTTACCCAATCTGTACAAAACATTCGCATGCTCCAATGTCACAATAGGTTCATTAGTTGTTGGGAGCCAATTGAAGATGCAAAGCTTGTGAAGCACAGAAAAACAGAGAAGTAAGCCTAGAAGCATGAAGTTTTTCCTTTAAAGGCCAGGACTGAAGTTTTTTGTGAGTGATAAGTTTGACCATTTGATCACTATTAACCCTAATGCTCTCATCATCTAAATTTGGGAGGCCTAAAACCTTGTTAATTAGGGCTGGAATAAATGAATAAACTTTTCCCCTAACAAATACCTTCCCAAATTTTTCAGAACCTTCATCATCCAAATGAGCATGCAGGTTAGCAAAGAAATTTCTCACTACACTTTCAACAAACACAGAAGCATGATTATTAGCTTTAAGAAAATTCCTGTTCTTCAAAAACTGAACCATTCCTTCCTTTTCTAACTGACCCTCATCAATGTGCTTTTCTTTTAACAATCTCTTACTCGAATTATTCAACCAAAATTCCATGTTTTCTTTCTTATAAAATTCCAAAGTAAGAAAAGGTTTTGGAAAAGCCTTATCCTCTTCATTTCGAATAATCTCATCACCAGAATTATCACTAGAGGAACGAGTAGGAACAGAGAAGGGAGCAGGTGTTACCTCAGATGATATCCTCTTCTTGGTAGCACCTTTGGTAGCACTCACTGAAGCTTTGCCCTTGCCCTTCTTCTTCTGAAAATCAGAGAGAGCTTCCTCCTCTTCAGCATCCACCCAAGCATCAAAAGAATCCACAGAAGGTTCCTTCCCTTTGTTGGCATCAAAATTCTCATCACTCACATGGAGTGAGGACACATCTAAGGAGCTTTCTGAGACTTCAACCGGATCAGAGGTGGTATTTGATGTAGCCTTGGACCTGATTGACCTAATACGGTTGGAGGACCTCCTTTTTGCAACTTGAGGAGATAGCTTGGATGTTGGAGCTTTCTTTTTCCTCTTTTCTTTTGATTCAGCTGGAATGAGTGTGACCTTGAAAATGCCATGTTCGAATGAGGCTGTGGGGACAGAGGCTGGAACAATAGCCATTGTAGGAGGAGAAGAGCTTGGTGTAATCATGGGAGAGGTTTCCATGGCTACAGGAGAAGCAACGGATGGGGCAATGCTTGGGGAGATATCCATTTGGTCCGTGTGTGAGGGTTCAACATTGGCTTTGGATGGAGAAGCCATGGAGATTTTTTGGGAATTTTGGAACGGATTTTTGACCTAGGTTTTGGAAGAGACGAAGACGCTGGAACGGGGGTTTAAAGAGAGAGGAAGTAACGGTTAGAGAGAGAGAGAGAGAGAGATAAGAGGAGATTAAAGAAAAATTAGGAGATTAAAGAGAGAGAAATGGATAGGGAACAATCAATTAATTTGATTTGACAACTTAAACTCTCCATCCCATCTAAACCCCTAAAAATTCTCTACATTATCCCTATCCACATCTTTTAAATTAAACCCTAACCACACCTTTTTAAATAAAACCCCAACAAACCAAAAGATAAACACGGTTGTAAAAAATTAATTTTTTTTTAAGTAAAACGGAAAATGAAAAAAAATGAGTAAACCAAATATTTTGCAACTAAGCCCGAAAATTAAATGCACAAATCAAAATAAATATGGGTTAGTTACTCAACAAAGTTTACCAAAAATAAAGAAAACTTGTTGAAGACGTTTTCAAAATCGTAAACTCTTTAATTAAAAAGACTTTCAGATTTTGAAAAATCATAAAATCTGGGGAGAAACGCGTTTCTCCATAATTTATGGAGAAACGGGCCCGACTTGTCGCGCGACAATGCAAGTGATATCCAGAAACCATCAAATGAATATCCAGAAACCTTCAAAATGTTTCTGGATATTCATTTGATGATTTCTGGATATACATTTGAAGGTTTCTGGATATCCAGAAATGTGTTAGGTGCATATCCAGAAATTGCTTATTGAAGGTTTCTGGATATCCAGAAACCTTCAAATGTATATCCAGAAACTATTAAATGAATATCCAGAAACATTTTGAAGATTTCTGGATATTCTAGAAACCTTCAAATGTATATCCAGAAACCATCAAATGAATATCCAGAAACATTTTGAAGGTTTCTGGATATTCATTTGATGGTTTCTGGATATCACTTGCATTGTCGCGCGACAAGTTGGGCCCCGTTTCTCCATAACTTATGGAGAAACGCGTTTCTCCGGAGACCTACTCTTGAAAAATTAATCAACAATATTTCAAAAATAATAAAAAAAACTAATATAGCACACACTAATGTGTTAAGGCAATGATGATAACACGTAGGATAACACATGTGATATAAAATCCCTTGATAAATATTTTTCATTTTCAAGCATTTCAAGCATAACAAGCTGAGCATTTTTTTCAGGCACTTCAGGCATAACAAGCTGAGCATTTTTTCATGCACTTTAGGCATTATAAGCCTATATTCTTTTTAAGTACATTGCTTGTTATAAAGGATCAATATACTTCTTTAAACAAGAAAGCATCGTAGTAACGAGCTCCGTGCTTCGAGTTATATTTCAAGTGTAATGATAGAGTGATCTATGCCTTTCAAGTAGGGTACACTGTAGTAGCGAACTCCATGTCCCTAATACTTAGCATAAACCACCTCATACATTCTCATTGGCAAGAGTACATCGTTGCAGCGAACACCGTGCCCCGAGCTCGAGAGAATAGTATGGACACATTGCCTTTGCCTTTTATTTATCAAAAAGAAAAGATTAGTGACTTTGTCACTTTAAGCATATGAAGGGGAATGATATCACACATGATAACCTAAGTAATAACATACCATAACAAAAAGGTCAGCATGTGCCACTGTTAGAACTAAGCTAACCAGATTAAAAGAATATAAAAGCATTTTTTTTTAAATAAAGAGAAAAAAATACTAATATACAAGTGTTACCCTAAGTGATAACATCACCTGGGTAGCACAGACAAACAAACTCAGAGATTACAAAGACCAAAAGATCTTTTCAAACTAGAAAATCACTCGTGGTCTAAGGCCTTGCTAAAGATATCAGCCAGTTGATACTTAGTATCAATATGGTCAATGTTAATTAGGCCTTTATCTACCATATCTCTAAGAAAATGATAACGTATATCAATGTGCTTAGTACAAGAATGCTGAACAGGGTTTTTTGAAATATTGATAGCACTTAAGTTATCACAGTACATAGTCAAAGAATTACATTCTAGGCCATAATCATCTATCATATGTTTTAGCCAAATAAGCTGTGAGCAACAACTACCAGCTGCAACATACTCAGACTCAACCGTGGAAAGAGAGACACAATTTTGTTTACGACTATACCATGAAACTAAATTGTTACCCAAGTAAAAGTACCCCCCCCACTAATACTCTTCCTATCATCCATATCCCCCGCCCAATCCGAGTCGCTAAAGCCTACCAAATTGGTGTTAGTATCCTTTCTAAACCAAATCCCTAATTCACTTGTTCCCGAAACATATTTAATTATCTTTTTGACAGAATTAAGGTGTGAGACTTTAGGATTGGCTTGATAACGTGCACAAACGCACACACTAAACATGATATCAGGACGACTAGAAGTGAGATAGAGAAGGCTACCTATCATAGAACGATATAAAGTAGGATCAACATCCTCACCTACTTGGTCTCTACCAAGTTTAAGAGAAGAACACATGGGGATTTTTGAACTTTTTGCTCCTTCCAACCCAAATCGTTTCACTAGGCTCTTTGCATACTTGCTTTGCGAAATGAATATACCTTCATTACTTTGTTTCACCTGCAAGCCTAGAAAGAATGTTAACTCACCAATCATGCTCATTTCAAATATTGATGTCATAGTCTCTACAAAATCTTTTAAACACGTTTGAGAAGTAGAGCCATAGACTATGTCATCAACATAGATTTGAACAATGACTCTTTCTTTGCCATGCCTTAGGATAAATAAGGTCCTATCTGCTTCACCTCTTGTAAAACCATATTCAAGTAAAAAAGAGGTTAGGCGACCATACCATGCACGTGGAGCTTGTTTCAAGCCATATAAGGCTTTATCAAGCCTATATACATGGTTTGGTAGATGAGGATCTTCAAATCCTTTTGGTTGTTCAACAAAAATTTCTTCTTTTAAATAACCATTTAAAAAGGCAGCTTTAACATCCATTTGAAACAAGGTAATTTTTAGATAACAAGCTATAGCCAAGAGGAGTCTTATGGATTCTATTCTAGTAATGGGAGCTAAGGTCTCATCAAAGTCAACACCTTCAATTTGGGTGTAACCTTGAGCTACGAGATGAGCTTTGTTCCTTATAATATTTCCTTGCTCGTCAGATTTATTTTTGAAAATCCATTTTGTACCAATTACATTTGTGTTTATGGGACGTGGTACTAAACACCAAACTTCATTATGAGCAAATTGTTCAAGTTCCTCTTGCATGGCATGTATCCAAAAATAGTCTTTTAAAGCTTCAGAAATATTTTTGGGTTCTAAAGAGGAAACAAAACAGAAATATTTTACCTTATGGTATGTGGTGGACATGTACACATACCTCACCATTTCACGGTTACTAAAATGCCCCTTGTTCCTTGTTCGTACTCCTTCACTTGCTTCTCCAATAATCTGAGATGAAGGATGATCTCTTCTGATCCTAGCTGGTGGATCCCTTTTCAAATCTTCATGCACATGAGCATCATCAGACTGTTCATCCTTTTCAGTTGCTGGACTGGTCTTAGGTGATACCGGAGATGCTACCCTTTCAGTGGTAACACTCTGGTCAGCACCTGGGGTATCACTTGCTTGATTTTGATCCTCCAATTATTTCAGCAATATCAATGGAGACTCCTGCACTCCATCACCTGTAACACTTGCTAAGTCATCAAAAACAACGTTAACTGATTCCTGAATGGTTTTTAACCTAAGGTTATAAACCCTATATGCTCGACTATCCTGAGCATACCCAAAAAATATAGCCTTATCACTTTTAGAGTCAAATTTAGCTAAGTAATCACGATCATTTAGAACATAACACACACACCCAAATGTATGAAAATAATGAACTTTTGGTATCCTACCATTCAAAATTTCATAAGGTGTCATTCTAGTACCAGGTCTTAGAAAAACTCTATTGGCCGTGTGACAAGCCGTGTTTAAGGCCTCAGCCCAAAATCTTTTTGAAATTCTTTTTGAAAACATCATCACACGTGCCATTTCAAGTAAGGTCCTATTTTTCCTTTCAGCCACCCCATTTTGTTGAGGTGTTTTAGGAGCAGAAAACTCATGTTTAATTTTTTTTAATTCACAAAAATTAAAAAATAATGAATTATCAAACTCCGTTTCATGATCAGCCCTTATTCTCATGATAAGAGCACAAAACATGTTTTTGATTTTAGCATGTAAGATCTTAAACTTTTCAAAAGTTTCTAATTTTTCTTTCAAAAAATATACCCAAGTAAATCTAGAAAAATCATCAACTATTACAAAAGTATATCTCTTACCTCCTTAACTATCTACCTCAACTAGACCCATTAAATCCATATGCATCAATTGAAAACAGTGAGTTGTCCCAGAATACTCATCATTATGTTGGGTAGCACTATGGGTAGCACGTGTTTGTTTACCCTTGAGACAATCTTCACATATGATTTTCGTATTTATGTCCAGACTAGGTATACCTCTTATAGCTTCAGCCTTAATGAGTTTCACAATGTTTCAAAAATGGACATGACCCAACTTTTGATGCCACAAGGTAGCATCATCAACTCTCACAGTATGACACACTTGTTTATCTTCAACAAGATAACAGTTATTACTTGATCTAGTTGAAATTACTCGGGATTTCACGCAGACGCGAAACGCGGTTGTCTTTCACGGGTTGATGTCTGTGACCTCGCTTTTCGGGAAGGAGTGAGGAGTCGCCACGCGGTTTTTGTATTTTGAGCCCAAAACGTTGAGAACCGGCTTTAGTGAAAAATGGTGTCGTTTTTATTGGTAGCAAAAACTTAGGAAAAAGATTTGAAAATGGGGGTCATTTTTATTGGTAGCAAAAACAAGTAAAAAGCTATTTTGAGTACCAGAGATTGTTAGGTTCGGAGGTCACGTTACGTTTCGGGAAGAGTATTACGAGATCACCCGAAATGCCTCGTATGACGAGTCTTTCTACCATTCTCGAAAACTTGTGCGTGTGTGTGTGTTTGTATTTTGAAATGGGGGCTTGAATGACAAGCTTAATCTTGGTTTGAATGTCAAACGTTGATTAGGTGACTTTGTTTGAAAAGACGAGCGTTTGAATGACAAACGTCGGTTTTGAGTTTTGAAAGAGAGTTCGAAGGTCGAACTCCGGTTTTTGAACCGGGTGAGTCATTGTTAACGATTTTTACGGGAAAAAGCATATTAAATGATTTTGAATGTCAAAATTCGGCTTTTAAGTTTGAAGATGAGCGTTCGGATGCCAAACGTCATTTCGCGCGTTTTGAAAGAGAGTTCGAAGGTCGAACTCCGGTTTTGAATCGGGCATTACATTGTTAACGATTTTTACGGGAAAAAACATATTAAATGATTTTGAATGTCGAAATTCGGCTTTTAAGTTTGAAGATGAGCGTTCGGATGCCAAACGTCATTTCGCGCTTTTGAAAAAGAGTTCGAAGGTCGAACTCCGGTTTTGAACCGGGCATTACATTGTTAACGATTTTTACGGAAAAAGCGTATTAAATGATATGCAATCAACGAATCGGGTTGCGACTCGGACTTTGAAAAGTAAATACTATCACGATCCAAACGGGTCGGACTTTGTAAATGACAGTATTTAAAGTGGTATCAACGGAATCAAACGATTCGGAATCGTAAATGACGATCAACGAGCCAAACGACTCGGAATTGTAAATGACGATCGACGAGCCAAAACGGCTCGGAGGTGTAAATGACGTTCAACGGATCAAACGGTCTGGAATTGTAAATGACAGGAATTTAAATGACGATCGACGGATCGATCGATACGGAATTGTAAATGATAGAAATTTAAATGGAACGGGGTCGGAATGCCGTTTTAACCCGAGATTACTTCTCTTACAGGAAGAAAAGAGGATCTAGGGGCTGAAACGTATCGGAACCCGTTAGACGGAGGCGTCTACATTTCAACGGTGTTCGTCCGAAACGGTTGTAGCGACGGGCACGTAAACCGAGGCGGAACGAGAGATTAGAGAGAGGGAGTTATACCTATGGCTAGGGTCGACTCCTTTGGCTCGGGAGGTGTATACAGGATACGAAAAGTGGTGTGAAATGGTGTTTCGGAGTGGAGGGGCATATTTGATCGAAATACGAAGTTTTCATGCGAATCGAGATGAAACGGGAGCTCGAGAAGGGGTGAAAAGGGTTTGGGCCGTGGCTGTGGTGATTTTGGGGAGTAAATTTGTTGTTACAAATGGCTTTGACAGCCCTTCTATTTATAGGTGAAATTTCAGCATGAGTCCGGTTGAACTTAGCTTGAAATCCATGGGGTTTTGTGAAACTTTGGAAATTGGAGGGACTTGCTGGCAATTTCTAAGAGTCTGCAAAGGAGTCCGGCCGGACTTGGACTGCATACTAGGGGTATTTTAGTCTTTTCACTCTGAAATTGATTGAAAGGTGATGGGAGGGCTGTGGCATGTGAGCCATGTGTCCCTGTGACTCACCATGCCATGGAACTTTGTGCCACTTTCCCCGGTTTTGTCCATTTTTAAAATAACAGTCCAGAAAATGTCCGAAACGCCCCCGGAAAGTGCCGGAAAGTGCCGGAAAGTGCCGGAAAGTGCGTTTTTCAGGGAAAGCCATACTTTCACATGCGATGACGTGCGTTAAGTACGTTTTGACGTCGGGATACACGGAGCAGTCCCGGGACGTCTCGTTGGCATGGCAACGGAAAGCTTAACGGGTTCTGGTTAACCTGGAGCGGGCCAGTTAACGGATTCCGGTTAAGTTTCTAACGGATTTTGACGATCCGAATTTGGGTACTTACACTAGTACCAGTCATAACACAGTTATTGGTACAATAAAAAACTTCACAAGTGTTTTATTGAATTTCACTTCAAGATTGTCATCACAAAGTTGGCAGATAATAATTAAATTAGTTACAAGTCCATCAACATGCAAAATATTTTTCAAAGCAGGAAATCCAGGTACATTTAAAATGCCTTTTCCTACTATATTACTCTTGCCACCACCATCATATGTTACACTACCACCTTGAATAGGTTCATATTCTTTTAAAAATATTTTTGTTCCTGTCATGTAACGTGAACAACCACTATCAAAATACCATGAACCTTCAACATTAGTTTTTAATGCAGTGCACACAATATCACATATCAGGTTAGACTTAGGTTTTCATACTTTCCTACTTTGATTCTTTCTCTTCTGACTGCAGTGATATCTGACGTGCTAGGCAACACTTCAGTTATCACAGAGGAACTGGACTCTTTCTTTAAAAGTGTTTTACAATCATTTTTCAAATGTCCAGTAGAGTAACAGTAGTTACATATTTTCACCTTGTCAGAAGGCTTATCAGAAGATATTAGTTCAACATTGTCTCTTTCTTTAACAAAAACTACCTTATCTTCCTTATTAGCAAAAGTAGATGTAATAGCACTTAAGGACTCTTGAAAACTCATACCTACCTTGAGTGGTTTGCTTAACCCAAGAATTGCATCCAACTTGGAAGAACTCGTGTTGAGTTTCTTAAATGTGGCCTCGGCTAGAGTAAGCTCGGCCTTGACTTTGTCCAGCTTCGCATCCTTCTTTGTGAGTTGAACTTCCAATCTAGTCAAGTCATCAGTCAGGTCTTGAACCTCTTTGGACAGAGAAATCACCTTCTTGTTCTCTTTCTTCCATTCGTCCACCAATTCTTTGCAAAGGTTCTTAAGACCACAAATGAGTTCATCCTTGCTGAACTCCTTACTTTGTTCACCCTCTTGTGAACTATCTGCATCCATGTTAACAAAACCCACAAAACAAATAGCATTTATCAAATTAAAATCTCTATACCTTTTGGATGATATCTCAGGTGCTATCCCACTTTGGATATCACATGAGGTATCACTGACAGAATCCGAGTCATAATATGTGACCACCATTGCTGTTTGATCTGAATCTTCAGATTGATTGGTCTCCTCATCCTCATTGTCACTGAGAGAAACCCATATGTTTTTTCCCATCTTCCTTAGAGTGTTAGCACACTCATTTGAGTAATGACCCCATCCAGAGCATGCATGACATTGGATTGATTCAAGGTATTTTGGATCAGACCTAGAGTGATCTGATGATGCTCTCCTTATGGGACCACCTTTCTGAGTAGATGGAAATGTCCTCTTCGGCATTGAATTGTACATCTTGGTTTGTTTCTCTTTAGCCTTCACCTGCACATTTTCTTTGTTAAACTTTCGTAACATAGAGTTATATTTCCTAGCAAGCAAGGCAACACTGGCATCTTCACCTAATTCCTCAAAAATTTTGTCATCCTCATCAGTTAAAACACTGGAGGATTGAACTTGTAAAGCAATACTCTTGCCTTTAGAAGCTTCACTTTGCTCAGCAAAATTTGACTCAATTTTTTTTAAAATGCTCATTAAGGAATTGATGTCCATAGTAGAAAGATTGTGAGCCTCTTCTATAGATGAAACCTTCATATTAAAACGCTCAGGGAGAGTTCTAAATAGCCTTTGAAACCAATTATTTGTTTGTAAAAGGTTCACCTAAAAGTTGACACTCATTAGCAATGTCAAACAATTTTTCAAAATAAGAGGAAATGGTATCATTTTCACCCATTCTCAACCTTTCAAATTTGCCAGTAAGACCTCTAAATTTGTTTTCACGCACACTAAAATCACCTTCACAAAACCTTTGTAAAATATCCCAAGCTTCTTTAGCTGTGGAACTATTTTGAACAAGTTTAAAAATGTGCATGTCAACCCACTCAAAAATAGCATTAAGAGCTTTCTCATTATAGTTAGCAAGGGTGATCTCTTCATTAGTCCACTCGGTGTCAGGTTTAACCTGGATATCACCATCCTCATCAGGAGGTAAAAGTGGAAGAGAGTACCAATTAACTATAGATCGCCAAGCTCGAAGATCAATTGATTTGATAAGCGAGCGAAGACGAATCTTCCAATATGCATAATTCGAACCATCTAAAACAGGAAGACAATTTTGGTTTGGATTTGCAGGATTATAAGCCTTGACACCTAGACCAAGCACTTAGTATCATCAAGTGACCTGCTCTGATACCAATTGAAATTGTCACGGCCAGAATCACAAGTGATATCCAATGTGATAACAGCACCAACGATAGCACTTGGGATAGCACACACTATAGCGATGCGGGAAAAATTTCAATCATTTCATCTTTTTGAGTCGCCACCTATATTATTCGTTTGGAAACATAGGAAAACCATTTTGAAAGAGATTTGGGTTCGGGGCTTAGGTTATGAAATG
The DNA here is from genome assembly GCA_022495995.1 of Adenophora triphylla var. japonica. Lineage (NCBI taxonomy): Eukaryota > Viridiplantae > Streptophyta > Magnoliopsida > Asterales > Campanulaceae > Adenophora > Adenophora triphylla. The sequence continues at coordinate 133,377 of JAFEMH010004244.1, forward strand.
GGTAGGTTTAGAAGGCATCCATTTCACCCAATCCGGAGATCGGTCTTGCTAAAGAAAAGAGAGGTTTTCAATCTTTTTAATAAAATAATTAAAGAAGAACAAATAAACCCTAATCAATTCCTTGATTAGGAATGTCGGATTGTATGCTTCGAGATCGCCTCCATTGACTGAAGGGACTCTAGGCTAATCCTTTTGATGGGATTATACTACTCTAAAATCAATAGAGAGGTTGAGAAGAGAAACGAAAGTTTAAAGGATGATTACCTTTTGAGAAGAGATTCGGACAGAATTTCGACTCAAGTTTAGAGTCGGACCTTGATTTGGACAGAGCTTCGCCTCGATCCTTGATTTGGATCTTGATGCGGACGGAGCTTTGTCTTGTTCCCTTGATTCGGGCTTCGATGTTTGTTAATCAACAAGGTTGACGAACAAACTTTAGGAGTTGTTTGTGAGTGATTTGAAGGAGTCTTTCATGGAAAGAAACCAACAAATTGTGTGTGTTGTGTGTGTTCTTGATCAAGGATCAGAATTGTCGACCTCTGAAACACTGGAAGTCATCCAGTATTTATAGGAGGTTGGAGAGGTAAAGGTGGAGAGGTAAAATCCCCTAGGAAGGTTCCAGAACTCAGTTCTGATTGGATATCCGAATTGATAAGGTTTTATCCAAAAAGAGAGTTTGAAACGGAGAAGGAGAGTGATTTCTGCACATCCTGTCGAGGGGATATCTCGCGCGAGATATGATATCTCGTGCGAGATAACTAGTCTGATGACTATTTTGTCCTTTTCGGTTGTTCCGTTAGTCAGTTAGGTCCAAAACTAACGAGGTTAGTTAGAAACTTAACGAAACATGACGAAACTGATATGCTTTCATCAAAACATAAAAGAGAGATAAAGAGTAGTGTAATCATGTAATTATGAGTTCAGAATGGGGTGTCTACACACACACACTTTGAAAATAAAACAATTTTGTAAAAGAGATTGCATCGGAATAAAAAACACCAAAATTGTTTTTCTCATGTTATATAAATATAACTTGAGAGTGCCTCTTAGGAAAGACTTTATAATCACTAAAATGAATTTACAAAGCCGAAAATGTTTCCTATGACTATAACAATTTGAGCTCTATGGAACAAGAGATAAAGAACGGAATCCTATCCTAGCCTTCACACAACTTGATACCAATGTAATCAAGTGCGAAATTACAAGGAAGGAAGGATTGAAAGAACCAAGCAAAGAAATCTATCTCTAAGCTTTCGAAGGTGTGTATAAAATAACTTTTCTTGGCATATCTTCAAATGAAACCTTCCAAGCTTATTTATAGTCTTCATTTTACTTGAAGGCTACTCAATAAACTGCCTTGGGGCTGTCTTGCATGTTGAGGGAGAGTGGTTGAGGTTGTTCCTCACTTCATGCGCCTACTTCCCTTGAAAATAGCAATCGAGTTGATTTATATCCAAGTCAAGCTTCCACGCCTTGTACTCCCAAGCTTGATCAACCTTGTACTCTTCTTTTATTCAGCAACAACTCCTTGACCAAGTCTCCCCATTTTTTAATTGTTGTTGCCAAATTTACATTTTTATGCATAAAATGCATAAATCATTTCCTTCCAAACTCCACCACGTGTCTAGCTCTTTCTTTGATGCTATTGCACTCTGAAATATAAACATAAATCATAGACTATACAGATTATATTAGCACATTAATCCATTAAATAATAAACAAGAAATATTCAACTATATAAATTCCAGTTCAGGAAATCATCTGTGATATCACCTGAAATTTGGGAAATCATCTACGATATCACCTACAGTTTACACTAACATATACCTTCTTCCTCTTCTCCCTCTTCTCCTCCTATTTCTCCTCATCATGATTCCCCTTCTTCCTCTTCTCATATTTCCCCAATTCTGCATGTTGTTCCTTCCTCAAGACCTCAAAGAACAAGACATTTACCCAGTAAATTCAATGACTATACTGGGCTCCCTTCTCATCTTGTCAATTATTCAAATATCTCATCTTCCTACTACAAATACATTTGCAATATCTCTACCATTTCAGAACCCCACACTTACAATCAAGCTGTTAAGGATCCAAATTGCTGTGTTGCAATGTCTACTGAACTAAATGCTTTAGAATAAAATAAGACTTGGATTTTGCAGGTTCTTCCTCCTGATAAAAAGGTTGTGGGTTGTAAATGGGTATACAATGTGGGCGCCTCCCAACTCCTGGACCTATAAATCGTGTCCCAGAATGGAGGGTCCCAAAAATATACCATTTCAAAAAAAAACTTTTCTTTCATTTATCTTGAAAAGTATACAACACGTTTTTAAAATCATTTCAAAATAACCTCTCTACACGGAGGCGATATGTAAACCTGTTTTCAAACCAAACACCCTGATTTTACAAAATATACAATTGAAAAGGCTATACACAAGCCAACCAAAATCAAACCAAGTTTAAGTTACTTACAACACGATACAACTGAAACATGTTGTAGAACTTTATATAAAATACAATCCCCAAAAGAATAACAACCAAATACAGCCCCAACTCCCAAAAGAACACATACCCTGACAACCCAAAAGGAGTCCAAACTCTTCCCCGGCCTCGCTGGTCCGGTCCACCTATCTCAGCGGGATCTAAAACAATAAAGGGAGAAGGGGTGAGATAAAATCTCAGCAAGTCATTATGTATGCAACAATATGCCATACAATATGCAACACATAAACAGGTTGCTCACATTGGAAAACAGTAAACACATTACGTTACCTTTTCCTTCTGACCAATAAGTCATATACAATGCAACATACAATCAAGTTGCTCAATAACACATTGGGAAACAGTAAACACATTACGTTACCTTTCCCTTACCATTCCCATCTGAATCATATGTAGTACAACGGTGGGAGGGATACTCCGCTCTCGTGAAATGCTAGTGCTTATTCACGTCTTATACGACCTCAACAGAGATCCATATAAGTTATCAGCATTCATATGGCATGACTGCACATATCCATAGAAGCTGCGCACCCCCAGACCGTGGCCACAGACGGGGGAGAGGTCACAGGTATAAGGCAATCGAAACAACTTATGAAATATCTTCTCATAAGTGTTGGGATCCCATATACCCCCACAATATTCAGCTGATACCATCATAGTCAAGCACTTAACAGTTACTTGAACATAAGTCCACCCTATGGGACATAAATGTACATAACATGGAACTATAACTCATGTTAAATCAATCACAATAGTGCACATGTATTTCAACACTATTGAATAACAATACAATACAATGACATGGTATTACATACTCATGTTCAACCAAAGAAACAGTGCAACAAGTATTTGAACACTTTGTACACAATCAACTATGAACAGGTAAGCACTTATGTCACCAAGTATATCACATAAGTCTTACGTAATCAATTCATACTATGAAAATTAGGAACATGGTGTTCAACTCCTGTCTAACAAACACAGTAGTGCAACTTCTTATTTAACGCACTATATAAGCCAAGGACCTTGCACAAGCCACCATGTAGGGGTAAAACAACATATAACCAGCCCTACACAATCTCTATACAACATTGAACAACTTCCCTTTAGGGTTCAAGATCAAAAAACCAAATTTAACAACATTTGGTTCAATGGTCAAAAACTGCCTTTCAAGCAAGTTCACGACCATTTTTAAAACACTTCCCATTATCCAATTGGCCCAATTCAAATTCCTTAATGTAGTACTATAGTTGTACTAAATACAGGTCAAAAAATGTTCAAATCCGAGTTGTTTAGCCTAGGTTTACAAAGCCTAGAAAATGGACCAAAACTGCAGATTGGAATAGTTCAGCAATAACACTGCCTTGCAAGCAACTTTAGATCCATATTTAAAACTCTTGCCAAAACCTTCTTGGACTATTCCAAGTGCTACAATGTTGTACTAAAGTTGTACTACAAGTGTGGTTAAAGAGTTAATAAATCTACACTCATTAACCTAGGTTTAAAAGCTTGCAAAGGTGCTCACTCAAGGCAGATTTTAGCACGAGTCGTGCATAATGTCACGAGTCGTTTCCAGGCCCTGTACGACTGATTCCAAGGCCATGACTGGTGCCTCACGACTCCTCAGCATGGTCACGACTCGTGCTCATGTGCACGAGTCGTGCCCCTCACCTGGAGCCACGAAATTGCAGCAACAACAGCAAGAACATCAGCAATACACAACAACAACAACCCAGTTCTGCCACCTTTGTTCTCAGCTACTTCAAAGCAGTTTTCAGCAGGAATAAACTTGGTTTGGGGACTCTAATATACTCCCTTACAGTCCCATAACACATATATAACATGATTCAATCCCAACCCAAGCCAAGATATCAACTTTTTATCTCTTTATCAACTACCACTGCTCAGTTCATGGTTCTTGAAGTTACAAGCTACAAACTTGTCAACAACCACTCACACAATCATAATAACATCACATAACCATCAATTCACTGGGTATGGACATTTATAAGAAAAGAAACACAACAACTTACCTCAAGTTATCTAAATAAAAGGGAAAGGAAGTCACTTCTTCTTGCTCAACTCACTCCCCTTAGCAAAATTTCCAAGTTGGAATCAATCAACACCAACAACTGAATTTCTGGGAATTTGTAGATGTTAAGCTAGGGTTTAGGCTCTTCCTAGGCTGGTAGAAACATGGAGAAGACTGAGGAACGTAGATAAGCTTCTATAGGAAGCTTTACACAAGATATATATAACACATTTACAATCAAGCTCCTCAAAGTTTGAAAATGAACAAAACACTTCCTTAAGCTTTATTTTACATGTAAGCTCCTTACAACATTTATAACACTTTCAATCAAGTTTCAAGTGTTGCCAAGGAACTACACAACTTCTCTTTATTTAGACATTATAAGATTAAATCAAGTTATAACATCTAAAAATCACATAGTGCAACAAAATGGCTCAAAATGAACACGTACTCAATCAAATGACACAACCAAGGATGATATGCAAGGCATACCCAACCTCACGTGCTTCACGTGTGACCAATATTGTGCCTAGGCTTAGGGTCGTGACACTCACTCCCCCTTAAACAAAATTCGTCCCGAATTTGGACTTAACTTACCTGAATGATCAAAAAACTCAGGATACTTCTGTCTCATCTCAGATTCCAATTCCCAAGTAGCTTCCTCAATGGTGTGATTCTTCCAAAGAACTTTCACCACGGGAATACTCTTTGTACGCAATTCTCGGACTCCGCCTCCGTAATCCGCAAAGGTACCTCAACATAGGTCATATCCGCCTGGACATCCTCAGGAGGAGAACTCAACACATGAGAGGAATCATAGCAGTACTTCCTCAACATGGACACATGGAACACATCATGGAGAGAAGAAAGAGATGGTGGTAGAGCCAAACGATAGGCTAACTCACCTACCTTCTCCAAAATCTCAAAAGGACCAACAAATCTCGGAGCTAGTTTCCCTTTGTTGCCAAACCTTTTGATACCCGTTCTCGGTGAGATCTTCAAGAACACAAAATCACCAACTTGAAAGGATAACTCCCTCCTTCTTGTGTCGGCATAACTCTTCTGGCGACTCTGGGCTGTCCTCAATCTGTCACGGATCACTTTGATCTTCTCAGTTGAGTCCCTAACCAAATCTGGACCCCAAAGTTTAGCCTCACCAACCTCGTCCCAACACATTGGGGACCTACATTTCCTCCCATACAGTGCCTCATATGGTGCCATCTCAATGCTGGACTGGTAGCTATTGTTGTAGGCAAATTCCACTAAAGGCAAATGGTCTTCCCAAGATAACTGGAAGTCCATCACACACGCTCGTAACATATCCTCTAGAATCTGAATGGTCCTCTCTGTCTGCCCATCAGTCTGAGGATGAAATGCTGTACTGAAGCTCAACTTAGATCCCAGGGCCTCATGCAAAGCCCTCCAAAACCGTGAAGTGAATCTCGGATCCCTATCAGACACAATGTTGACAGGTACTCCATGTAGTCTCACAATCTCACGGATGTACAACTGAGCCAATCTCTCCAAGGAATACTTGGTTGAAATTGGAAGGAAATGAGCTGAGTTGGTCAACCGATCCACAATCACCCATATAGCATCCATCTTTCGCGGAGTAGGAGGCAATCCTGTCACAAAATCCAAAGAAATGCCCTCCCACTTCCACTCAGGAATATCAAGTGGCTGAAGCAATCCAGCTGGCCTCTGATGCTCCGCTTTAATCTGTTGACAAGTCAAACACTTTGACACAAACTCTGCAATCTCCTTTTTCACTACAAGAAACAGGCTTATTTACGGCGGTTAAAATCCGCCGTAAATAATACGCGCCCCGCCGTATATAGTATTTACGGCGGACTAGCCGCCGTAAATAGATCCCCGTATAAATCATCGCCGTATATACTATATACGGCGGGGAAACCGCCGTATATACTATATACGGCGGATATACCACCGCCGTATATAAATGGAATACATACGTATAAAATGGCGTATTTGAGTGATCTTTATACGGCGGAATGTGTAACCGCCGTAAATAAGAGACGAGTCGTCCGCTCCGTGACGAGTCGTCCCAGTTGCACCCCCACCAGGTTCCCTCGTCCAAACGAGTCGTCCATGGGACTTTTATATGGCGGTCACTATATCCGCCGTAAATAACTAAATAGGGACGACTCGTCCAACATGGCACGAGTCGTCCCATTTACACCCCCTACTGGTTCCCTCGTCCCCCCTTTGGGCACGAGTCGTCCCTAGGTTTATATGGCGGATTTAGTCACCGCCGTAAATAATCCTATTTTTTTTTTTTCCCCACTTGTATAATTCATTTTCCCCAAAAATACGTTCACAAAAACCAAATTCAACCCGTACACACACAATATAACAAAAAATACACAAATGCAATCAATATTTACAATCTACATATTAACACAATTAATGTTGAATGTATCCATACATAATAACCATTATACAAAAAGTTATTAGTTGTTGAATGTATCCAAAATATACAATGTCTAAAATCCACGAACACCTATTCATTACCGTCATTTCCACGTCGTTCCATCCAACGTTTCAATTCATCAATTTGTTGTTGTAACTTAAGGCGTTCATCCTCATTTTTTCGGCGTTCCTCCTCAAGTTGTCTTTCAAAATCTGCTCTGACCCCCGCCACCGCCTCCGCTACGCCGCCTGAGAAGGTTGGGATTTACCAAACACCTTAGTTTTGTTCAGACCGCCTCCCATACATCGAACTCTCCCATGGTCATCAGAGCCAAACATACCAACAAAAATATTTTCACGCGCCGCGGGAGAGTCCTCTGGCAGCTCCTCAACTGCATCATTAAGCGTTTGCTGTAACAAAAACAACATGTTCAATATAAATGTTTTAACTTTAATTAATATTATGAAAATGAAGTTAGAAATGAAAAAAGTATTCTATAGAATAACAAAACTGAAACAGAAAAGGTTGAAACTTTAACTTACAATCATTTGAGTGGTGGCTTGATCTGCGGGTGTTTTTCCCGTGCGCGTAGGTATGAAAACGCTTAAGCGATCATTGGTAATCCCTTGTCGCCTCTCTACAATTTATAATAGAATCATTTGACAAAAAAAAAAAAATATTTATATACGATACAAAAAGAAACATTAATTGAATTGACAACTGAGAACTAAATTGAACGATGACAAACCTCTTTGATGACTTTGGGATGGGACGTTTTTCCGGTCCTATTCAGCACGATTGTTTTTCTCGATTCAATTTATTTGTTTCGATATTTCCTGGAAAAAAAAGATAATATTAGTATTAATTTGACTACTTATATAAGACATTCACGATAATAGATTGGGATTAATTTGAAATATACCCGAGCCTTGGGCGTACCCCACATCGCAACAAGTGCAGCCCATTGATACGCAACGCACCCACGGGGTGGGTGAGCCAATGCGTCTTCGTCGATTGATACATCTTATAATGCCGTTTCAACCGAGTAATAATATTCATAATCGAGTCAATATTCATAACAAAGTCATAACCGAGTAATATTCATAACTATATAATACTTATTATATGCTTGTCTCACATTGTATTTCCAAATACGCCACGCTTTAGCGAGAGAAAGAGCCATAACCGGGAAATACTCCGGAGGAGCATTTGTATTTTCCTATATACACAATTCAACAAAGAAAAAAAAATCAATTGTTAGAGAAGCATAAGACTTTTGACTACGTACTAGAGATATATGTAAGAAATATGGATTACAACTTACCGTAACGTCATTCCATACGTTATTTATGCACTCGTGATTCATCCGAGACCACTCATTAGTTAATGGGAAATGTTCCCCATTTTTAGCAAAAATTCCTATCCGAGTAGCTAATTGTGCCATTTCCCCACCAACCGGTTGACCATAATTATTCCATATTATGATCAATCTCTTTACCCCATTTGGCGGTTGGTTTTGCCAACCCTCTTCCTTTAGGGTTAGAGCCCCGACTGTAATAAATTTTTCCTCGAGGCATATCTCGTCATATGACAATTCAATTATAGCACAAGAATTGGATAAACCAAGTAAAGGACCCAAAAACAATCTTATAATATATGTATAAGACCTATAAATTTATTATAGGTCTTATGTATCATGTATAAGATCATATATTGGTCTTATAAATGGCCTTATAGAATAACAATGCTTCCAATATACAATTGTAATACTACAAGGTAGATATAGAAATATGAACATTGACAAAACAAAGAACAACAACAAAACAAGAAGAACAACAACAACAAAACAAAGAAGAACAACAATAACAAAACAAGAAGAACAACAACAACAAAACAAAGAACAACAACAAAACAAAGAAGAATAACAACAAAACAAAGAAGAACAACAACAACAAAACAAAGAAGAACAACAACAACAAAACAAAGCAACAACAACAAAACAAAGAAGAATAACAACTTTTCTTTTTTTTTTCATTTTTTTTTAAAGAAAATGATACCGGTACGTGGGATTGTTAGACCACAATTTATCCCAAGCCCCGGGTTAGGGAGCGATACAGAAGGTTAATGGTTTCCACCTATATACCAAGTATCGTTTTCATTAAAAGTATAAAGTATAACAGAGCTCATTGAAGTTGAAATTGACATATGTAGCAATAATTAGCATAGAGAAAAAAAGAGCTCATTGCATTAGGAGATGGAATGATACAAAGAGATTAACAAGAGATTATATATATATATATATATATATATATATATATATATATATATATATATATATATATAATATAATATAAAGGCTATTACCAAGAGATTAACAAGCTTAAATAATTTCCAAAGATGAAACATTGAAGTTGAAATTGGCAAGGACCATGGAGAATATTAAATTTGCTGGAGAGGACACTAAGTGAACCCCTTTTTCAGCTTACATGCATAGAAGTATCCTTCTGAGAGTGACTTCTACAACTTGAAACTAACTTCCCACAACTTCATTCCACTACTCTTAACTGTAAGAACCATGGAGAATATTAAATTTGCTGGACGTATCATAATTATTAAAGTGGTTGCCATGTTGGTTCATATATTTGTTTTTAGTTTACTGGTATTATTGAATTTGACAGAGTACATTAGTATGAATTGTAAGATTTGAAGCTGGTGCATTCAAACCTATAGAAACTTGAGACCTTGTGTGTTTGGATTCTGGATCATATCTGTTATCAGATATTGATAGATAGTTTTTCCAAAACAAGCAGCAAAATATGCTAATAACTTTGAAAGTAGTCCCTTCAAGGTTGAGAGAGTATAAAGAGGGCATTGCAAATTCAATTTCATCAGTTAAATACAAAATATGTGGTGTATTACCTCCAAAATATGTGATTTGAGTGGGAAGCGGGGCGGGGGGAACAACAAACATGACATTACGGGGGGCTCGCGGGTTGTGGACACATTTGTTATATGTCACATTTAACAAAAACAAATACCAAATCGGTGGGGAAGCGGGGCAGGGGGAACAACAACCACAAGGAACAACAACAACAACAACACTATAGGGCAAGCCTTGCTTGATACGTAAAAGTATAAAATAGTACGGGGTGGGGCTCCCGCGGGTACCAAATCGGTGGGGAAGCGAGGCGGGGACATCCCAAAGTAAAAGGAGTACCTGGAGAAGCTAGCAGATGACGGAGGTAGAAAGTAAGCTGCTGCAACAAGATCCTGTAGGAAATAAGAGTTTGATCAAAAGAAGCAGAACAAATACATATTACAATTAACAATATTAATATTCAATCCAACCATACAAAATAACAAGTTTGATTGAAATATGAAACATAAGTAATAACATTGTCTTAGTAATAGTAAGCAAATAAGATCTAAACAAATACATATTACAATTAACAATATTAATATTCAACCATACAAAATAACAAGTTTGATTGAAACATGAAACATTAATAATAACATCACAATAATAACATCACCGATGAGAGCCGGAGGTTTGTCCTCGATAGTAGGTCTCGACGGAAGAACGCCTCGTGCACGAGCAGTGGCTCTCGAATGCAACATAGTCAAATAATCCTCTCAAACCGGCTCGTAACTCCGGGCTCGTCTCGCACGCCCAAGCCTCCACTGCGTATACCGGGCTCCCAAAATGGCAGCTTCATCTTCCAACCCTCAAACCGATCTTGCACCTCCCCCATCTAGCATCCTCTAAAGTCCGTCGACTCGTTCCCGAGCGATAACCTCCCCCATCTAGCATCCTCCAAAGCATGTCGGCTCGCTCCCGAGCGATCCTTGATCGCTCCCGCTCCTCCAAAAATGCCCTCATGGTATCCCACCGATCAAAAGAACCCCGCCGGGCTCTGGTTCTCCTCTCCTCCCCGACCACCCCGTCTCTCCCGATCCTCCTCTTCCCGCTCCTCATCATCCTCCTCATCAACGGGATCCATTTGATCATCAACACCGGGCATACGCCAATGCCCGGCTTGTTCACCACTCGGAAACGTGGCCCCTACCCCCGCAACGGACCGTCCTCCCGGGAGTACCATATTCAAATAATAAAGACCTGTTGTCCGTCGCCCTCCGGTCCCTCACAAACTTGTCATACCGCACTAGCGCCTACGTAATAAAACTCGTGCCCCCATCAATCTCATCGCCTCGGGTTTTGGTTCACCCACACAAGCTTCAAGCAATCAATGTGATCATCCCCCTATTGATATGTTTCCTTTTTGGTAAGGGCAAATGCCTCACATCTCCGAACAAAAATATCAACCCAATCAGAATCACCCGAAAACTCCTCAACCCCGTTCGCAAAAGGTTTACCATAGCCACATTCAATTGAGCGGGCTCTCCGTTTGCCAACCAAGACATAGATAGACCTCTGTAAAATAATTTCCAAGCCGGTGAGAAAGAGAGGAAGCCCTAAGGTATTTTTTTTTGCAGGCAATCCCGTGAGCTCCGAAAAGAAAAAACAAGTCCCCCCATCGACTCGACCCAGCTTCCTCTCTACCGATCAACCCCAAAGATTTGCCTCAACTCATCATAATCCACTCGATAGGCTTCATCATTCATATGAAACCGAATAGTATTTTCTTGTGACCCCGGCCTACCTCCAAAGTTGAAAGGAACTCAAGTGAATATCTCAAATACGTAGATGGAGTCTTCCCCAGAAATTACCTAACCCGGCTTGCGTCATCAATTCTGTTACTAACGTCTCTAAACCCAAATCCCTCAACACCGGCAAATGAAGGAAAGTGGTGACTTGAAATTTCCTACCCTCCAAATTCCGCCATTTTTTCTTTTGAGCGGCGGTCAATTGGGTCAATCCCATATACGGATCATTTGGGACTACGGGCGGCGGGTTTTGTCTACCCCTCTTGTTGCTACCCTCTCTCTCCTTAGGAGGCATATTTTCAACACAAAAACCACCTATACATAAGACGGAGAGACACAAATTTTAGTAATAACATTGTCTTAGTAAATAGTAAGCAAATAAGACCTAAACAAATACATATTATATAGAAGTAACAATATTAATATTCAACCATACAAAAATAAGAAGTTTGATTGAAACATGAAACTTAAGTAATAACATTGTCTTAGTAAATAGTAAGCAAATAAGATCTAAACAAATACTACTCAAACTAATCATCATCATTATCGGCCATATCAACATCATCATTATCGGCCATATCAACATCTAGGTCATTGATATTAGTAGTTTCAATCTCGACCCCATCAACTCCCTCTCGCACCCACGATGCTTCTTCGTTAGCAACATTTTCATCCAGATTTTGTGAGCAAAATGGTACCAATTGTGGAATCGAATTTGCAACTTGTTTATCATCATTTGAATATATGTCAAAACTATCTCTTGGCGTAATCCTCATCACAACTTTCCAATCACTTTCTATAGGATCTTTAACATACCAAACTTGCTCACTTGAGATGCTAATATGAATGGTTCATCACCAACTCGATTATCCTTATACAACTTGTGATTGAAGTTTACAAGAGTAAATTTTTGCTCATCTTCCATCTTGCTCGTCCGGTTATCAACCCAATCACATTTAAACAATACAAATCTTATTGAGTTGCTATAACGAATTTCAAGGATCTCAATCAACTCCCCGTAGAAGTTAACATCCCCTACAATGGGATTATTATCCTTTCGGCTTGCAAAACTTGTCACACTTGCATTCAAAGCATGACTCCACTATTTTGAGTTTTCCTTCGTCTATCGACATCCTTCACTCGAAATCGAAAACCATTTATTATGTAAGACTTATACCGCCTCGCATCCATATGAGGACCCAATGCAAGACTCGTAATTCTTTCGGGCACTACAACTTTCGTCGTGCATACCTTTTATAAAAACAAAATTTAATAAGAAAATATTTAAAACGATAAATTGAAACTATTATATGAAGGTGGTTTCATACTTACATAATCCTTAAACCAGCCTAACAAACTTATCATTATGTTCTTTCTCTATAAGATGTCGTTGATTACGAGGTAATGTCTCCTCAAATGTACACGATGCATTCTCGAGCAGATCGAAAATATGAATTAAGTATTAATTTGAAATATAAAAGATATAAGGAATGTAAGCCTCATGTAAGGAATCACTTACTCTAGGTATTGTTCAACATCTTCGCATTGAAAAGCACATATCTATGCGCTTGTACTCGTGTGATGTAATCAAGGATAATTACCTCTTCTTTTCCTACAAAGCGGCCTAACTCATCACCTTCATCATCATTTCTTCTAGGACGATTGGACTTTGTCTCAATGTCATCCAAATATTGCGTACAAAAAGTCATGCATTCTTCACCACAATTGCCTTAGCTATGGAGGCCTCTGGATGGGCTCGATTTCGAACATATAATTTTAATGTAAGTAGAAACCTACAAAAACATTTACTCATGCTAAAGCAGATGTAAAAAAGAATTTAACTTTTTTCAAAGTAAATTTAATATGGATGTACCTCTCTACCTGGATACATCCAACGAAATTGTATTGGGCTCGCTAGCAAGGCCTCCTCGGCTAAATGCACCGCAAGTGCTCCATAACATCAAAGAAAGCCGGTGGGAATATTTTCTCGAGAGCACATAGTGTGACAAACCCATCCGATCTTGTATCTTTTCGAGATCGCAAGTGTATTCACCTTTGAGGATAATTGCCTAAAGAAATTTGCCAACTCAATGATGGCTTTTACAATGTAAGTAGGCAACACTTTTCGAACAAATAAAGGGAGTAGTTGTTGGAGCAAAATATGACTATCATGGCTCTTAAGACCCCAAATAGCTCTTTCCTCTAGATGTACACAACGAGATATGTTTGACGAGTAGCCATCGTGACTTTGACTCCCTTTAGAACTTTCAAGAATGTGTCTTTATGCTTCTTACTCATTGTAAACCGAGCCGAGGCATAATATCTTTGCCGATGGAAGCTTTGTAGATGCAATGGTTTCCGAATGTTCATCACTTCTAGGTCTTTTCTTGCTTTATCATTATCTTTTGATTTCCCAGCATCTACAGAGTATGTAGCACATTATCACACACATTTTTTCAATGTGCATAACATCAAGATTATGACGAACATGATTATTTGCCCAATAAGGCAACTCAAAGAAGATACTCCTCTTTTTCCAATTGTGACACAACTTAGGAACCTTTCTTTTCTCCAACTTGGCTTGTTGCTTCTCACCCTCTTCTCTTTTCCTCTTTTTAATAACATCTTCTATTTTATACTGCTTCCATATTTTCAACTTGTTTAAGCAATTTTGTTCCAAACAATAACTTGGGCTTATCTCTCACTTCATGAGTACCATCAAAAGAGCCTTTATCCTTACGAAAAGCATGACTCCTAGGCAAGAAGCGTCGATGACCAATATAACAATACTTGCCACCATGATTCAACCATCGTGCTTGAGGTCTCACATTGCAACAAGTGGCAAGCATATTCACCTTTAGTGCTCCATCCAGACAACATTCCATATGCAGGAAAGTCATTTATTGTCCACAATAGTGAAGCTCGTAAAGTAAACAACTCGTTCCTTGATGCATCATAAGTTGATATACCATCTTCCCACAATTCCTTCAACTCATCAATTAACGGTTGGAGATACACATCTATCTTGTTGCCCGGCCCTTTTGGGCCTTGAGTAAGCACCGACAAGAAGAAATATGGCTCGTTTCATGCATAACCAAGGTGGAAGATTGTATGGCATAAGCACAACCGGCCAAGTACCGTGAGATATAGTCATTGTTCTCGAAAGGATTAAATCCGTCGATGCTAATCCCAATCTAACATTTCGAATTTCACTTGAAAATAATGGATAACGTTCATCGAATTTCTTCCACGCACGAGAGTCTCGCAGATGCCTCAAAGACACCATCGTCTATTCTTTTCTCGGCATGCCATCTCATGAGTGTCGCGGTCTTAGATGACCAATACAACCTTTGCAACCTTGGCTTTAAGGGAAAATACCATACTTTCTTCATCGCTACCGCTTGGGAAGTTTATTCTTGCCACTTGTTTCCGCACCTTCACCGCTACCCCTTCTTCTTGTTGCTTATATCTAGAGGCTCCACAAATTTCACATTTAGTAAGTTTTTCAGTTTCATTTCGAAACAACATACAATGATTAATGCACGCGTCCCACGTTTTATAACTAAAACCCAAATCCGCAGCCATCTTGTACGCCTCACGATAGGAACTTGGCACTTTCGCCGACCGAGGCAATGCCCTAATGAAAATTTTTAATAAAGAAGTAAATCCCTTATCTGGTCACTCGATAATTAGCCTTCCAAAGGCATAAGTTCTACAATAAATGAGAGTACCGTAAACTTATCACACCCTTCCCACAAGGCTTGATCAAGATCTCTCAAAAGTCTAAGAAACTTTGCGGTGGATGCATCTCGATTGTACGATTTCTTCAATTCCCGGGCTGGTTACTATCCGGCATACCCATCCCTTCATGTACCATTCGCCTCATACAATCTTGCACGCCCAATTCAATTTCAATGCCATCTTCAGTTGTCCTATCATTATTATCATTCTTACGCGCCGAAATGTACTCTTCCCCGTGCCTAATCCAATTCTTGTAATCTTTTTGAAATCCCACTGCAATACAATGTGATCTCACGGTTGCACGGTCTTCTTGGTAACGATTTGCGCATTTTTTACAAGGACAATATATTTCTTTAACACCAACAGACTTTTTTGAGAATGCAAAATCGAGAAAGTTGTCAACCCTGCATAAATACTCATTTGAAATTCGATTATCCAAATCAATCCAACTTTTGTCCATATATGACTTGACTTGATATTTTTAACGTTAAAATACAACATATATATAAGACCGAGAGACACAAAGTTTAGAATAAAAATAAACTCATAAACAAACATAGTCTAAATATGTACAACTTTTGGCTCGATATAGATAATATACATTGTTGGAGCCTAGCCTATTAGTCGAACTTGGGCCCATGATATAGTATAACCCTATGACAACATCATTCGTTCTCTCTCACAAGCCCCCCCCCCTAATTGAGAAGCTAATTTAAGGAACTAGGTTGATGTGCAAAAGAATATGCACATGCAACAAAAGATTTGAAACTATTTTTAGGAACTAGGTTGAAGTGCGCAACATTATTTTTTGAAGTGCGCAACACCAATATATGGACTAATAGATTGAGATTACGGGCACACTAGAGTTAAGGGAATTTACAAGGTTTGCCTTCAAACAAGAAGTCCACGACTAGGTATTGTCTATTTGTTGGAGGCAACTTAGTATCTTAGTAAAGCAAGAAGGAATCATTGGTATCAAGATTCATGATCATGTCACTAGGAAAAGGGAGTATCAACATATAAGTAGAAATCTGAGGTAGGAAAGTTTTGAGATGCAAAGAAAATATATGCAAATAACTAGGATAAAACTTGAAACGCATAAGAAAAAGTCAAGCATTGAGGGAAAACAATAATTGATTGAATTTACATAGCATTATCGCCTTAAGCACAAAGAAAACACGCTAAAAGACCAACATATATCAAAGAGTAAGTCAACCTTTTGAATAAGAAAAAGTAAGTCAACCTTTTGAATAAGAAAAAGATACAATATAAAGCTTACATAGTCGCATTTATGCCGTAACAAACATTGTGAAATCTCTAATCAAGCAATTATTATAAATTATGATACGGAACATTTTTAAAGCGTTTTTTAAGCAAACTTAGTAGAAAGATAAAGTACGGAAAAGAACCTCGTAACACGTAAAAATTGAGTTCAAACTCAGTTGCATATTACAAGGCGGAGAATAAAATAAAACCAATTTAAGATTGTTCATAAACATAAGCAATTCAGCTAAAAATACTACTTCATAATAGAAACTCGACCTGCGACTAAACAACCTCCAACCCCTACCCACAAAATAAAGAAATTTATCAACCATAGTCAATCGAGAAAGTCAAGCTTTAGATTAAAGATGTTCTAGGCACAACAACAGACAACAACAACAACAACAAAGCAACATCAACAATAACTCACAACACCAAGAACAAAAAA
Organism: Adenophora triphylla var. japonica; assembly: GCA_022495995.1. NCBI lineage: Eukaryota > Viridiplantae > Streptophyta > Magnoliopsida > Asterales > Campanulaceae > Adenophora > Adenophora triphylla. The sequence continues at coordinate 150,456 of JAFEMH010004244.1, forward strand.
ACCGTAAATTAAAAGTAAATTAGAAAAGGGGAAAGAAATGTATACCGATTGTTGTTGATTGAAGAAATCGGCCGGAGGAGAGAGAGACCGAGATACGCTAGAGGAGAGAAAGAGAGACCGAGTAAGACCAAGACCAAGAACAATAAAAACCAAAAAATTAAAAGTAAATACCAACCCGCCGATTTGGAGGAGAGAAAGAGATCTTCGTTCGTGCCCTAGCTATGGAGATCGCTTCGGTGCCCTAGCCGCTATGGCTGCTATGGAGGAGAGAAAGAGAGGGAGAGATACCGCGAAACTGAATAGGGAAATTTGGTTTCCCGGTATTTAATGACATTTACGGCGGACGCGTACAAACCGCCGTATATAGTTAACTATTTACGGCGGACGCGTACAAAACCGCCGATAATAGTTAACTATATACGGCGGCTACTTATACACCGCCGTATATAACTTCGATCTCGTACGCCTCCATGTCAAATATACGTATTTACTTATTTACGGCGGTCTAGACCGCCGTATATATTACTTATATACGGCGGTATACATAACCGCCGTATATATATGATATATACGGCGGACGCGTGTCCACCGCCGTAAATGAGCGCCGTAAATAGCCCCTTTTCTTGTAGTGTTTCATGCCATTCCACCAGTAACCCCTTTTTAGATCCTGATACATCTTGGTGCTTCCTGGATGAATAGCAAATCTGGACTTATGGCCATCCTCTAATACTTGCCTTTTGATTTCTGGGGAAGAAGGTACACAAATTCTTCCTTTGAAGGTGAGAATTCCATCCCTGTTCAATGAAAACTCCCCAAACTTGCCATCTTGCAATTTCTCTCTGATTTTCCTCAATTGATCATCCTGTAACTGAGCTTCCATAAGATCTCCATAAAGAGTAGGAACAGCTCTGACATTGGCAAACAACATATCGCCTTTCAACTCTCGAGATACCAAGGACGACAGATGAGCCTTACGGCTAATAGCATCAGCTACCACATTGGCCTTCCCGGGATTATAAGAAATAACACAGTCGTAGTCTTTCAGAAGCTCTAACCATCGCCTCTATCTGTTGTTCAGTTCCTTCTGAGTAAACAAATACTTCAAACTCTTGTGATCTGTAAAGATTTCAAATTTTGCCCCATACAAGTAGTGCTTCCACTTATGCAATGCAAACACAATGGCAGCTAGCTCCATATCATGGGTAGGATAATTCTACTCCGCTGGTGATAACTTTCTCGAAGCATATGCAATTACCTTCCCATTTTGCATAAGAACACATCCCAGACCCTCTTTAGAGGCATCACTGAATATAACAAAGTTCTCACAACCCTCTGGAAGTGTAAGAATAGGAGCTGAAGTCAATCTCTTCTTCAGTTCAGTAAATCCAGCTTCACACTTAGCATCCCAAATGAATGGTACATCCTTCCTAGTCAATCTGGTCAACGGAGTTGCAATCCTCAAAAATCCTTCAATAAATCTTCGATAGTATCCCGCTAAACCAAGGAAACTATGAACCTCTGTCACAGTAGAAGGTTGTTTCCAGTTGACTACGACCTCAATTTTTGAAGGATCCACTGCAATACCACTTCTGGATACCACATGACCCAGAAAAGAAATCTGTTCCAACCAGAATTCACACTTGCTGAACTTTGCAAATAACTGTTTCTCACGAAGCACGGATAAGACTATTCTCAAGTGCCTCTCGTGATCTTCCCTGGATTTTGAGTATACCAGGATATCATCAATAAAAACAACCACAAAATTATCAAGATACGGCTTAAAGATCCTGTTCATCATATCCATAAAGACTGCCGGTGCATTGGTCAATCCAAATGGCGTAACAAGAAATTCGTAGTGCCCATACCTTGTTCTGAAAGCTGTCTTAGACACATCATCTGGCTTTATCTTCAACTGATGGTATCCGCTACGTAAATCCAACTTAGAATATATAACGGAACCTTGAAGTTGATCAAACAAATCATCAATGTGAGGAAGAGGATATTTGTTCTTAATTGTAGCTTGATTCAATAATCTGTAATCAATACACAATCTCAAAGTACCATCCTTCTTCCTAACAAACAACACTGGTGCTCCCCAGGGTGATTCACTGGGTCAAATAAAACCCCTATCAAGCAACTCCTGCAACTGAAGTTTCAACTCTTTCAACTCAGTTGGAGCCATTCTGTAGGGTGTCTTAGAAATTGGTGAAGTACCTGGCAATAAATCAATACAAAACTCCACTTCTCTATCTGGAGGCATACTATACTCAGTTGAGAATACGTCACTGAACTCATTCACAACTGGCACACAAGATAACTCAGGAGATTTCTTACCAGAATCTACTACATAAGCCAGGTAACTCTCACACCCCTTAGATAACAACTTTCTAGCCTTTAGTGCAAAAATAACATTAATGTCAAATAAAGATTTATCAGCATCAAATACAAATACAGGCACATCAGGCATAGAAAAGGTGACTCACTTTCTGCGATAGTCCACCAAGGCATGACAAGAACTCAACCAGTCCATGCCTAAAATAACATCAAAATCTCGGATTGGTAACTCGACCAAATCCACTGGCAATACATGCCCACAAATAATGACCTCACAGCCATGATAGATCAAAGAGGATTCGAGGTGCTCTCCCACAGGAGTAGAAACCTCTAGCACATAAGGTAATAACATAGGCAACTTATGCAATGTAAATGCAAAATGAGATGCCACATATGAATGAGACGATCCAGGGTCGATAAGAACACGAGCCCTGACCCCTGAGACAGGGACAATACCTCTAATCACTGCCGTAGGATCTACCTCACCTCGGCCTAAGGCAAACACTCTGCCTTGCACTTTCTCCTTTGGTTTCCCCTCTACATCTCTTTTTACTCCACCTCTGGGCTGATCACCTTGCTGTTTACCACCCGGAGCTTGCCCCTTTTTAAATTTAGGACAGTCCTTCTTGAAATGCCCCATTTCACCACAGTTCAGACACTTACCCTGCTTCCTCCAACAGTTGTCTTCTGAATGCCCAATCCTCTTACAAAAGTTGCAAATAGTTCCAAATTGACGGTATACAGGCCTTGTTGAAACTGTAACTGTAACTCCCTTAGCCACTCCAGAAACTGAAGCTTTAGACTGAATCTTGCCTTGCCCTGAACTTTGGCCTTGAAACTTACCCTTGCTTCCACTTGCCTCGGATTTACCCTTATGTTCATCAATGTCATTCTCGATCCTGTAGGCCATATGCTTGGTAGGTAGGAAAGTCATGAGTCAACAGTTGCTTCCTGAATTCCAACCTCAACCCTTTAACAAACCTGTATACCCTCCTACTCTCATCTGGCACGAGATGTTGGCAATACCTTGATAACTCAGTGAATTTTGCAGAATATTGGGCTACTGTCAATGCCCCCTGCTCAAGCTTTAGGAACTCCACCTCTTTCTTATCTTTGGTGATCACAGGAATGAAGTGTTCCTTGAATTTTCCAACAAAGTTCTCCCAAGTCTGGGGCGTATGATCCCGCTCCCATCTTTCTTTAAGGATTTGCCACCAATGTTCCGCCGGACCCTCAAGCTTAAACACTGCACATCTGACTTTTTCTTCATCTGTGCTCTCCATTGCAATAAAGATTTTGGTCATAGCCTCCAACCATCTCTCAGCTATCGCAGGATCTGGATCTCCATTGAAGCTTGGCGAAGACAATTTAATAAACTTTTCTAGGCCCTATGTTGGCCTTACCTCAGGTTGTTGCTGTGCTCTACCCTGAGCTGCCATAGTCTGGAGGAAAGTCTGAAACATTGCCATCATCTCAGCATTAGGACCTCCCCCAGCCCCCTGATCACCCGTATTTCCCTGCTGGTCACCACCAATTCCAGCCATTACACTGATCCCTGCAGGAAACACTCGGCGTCAGATATCACACACTCCCCCTTAGACTAGACATCTACCCTTGACTCTAGCCAAAGCTCTGATACCAACTGTGGGCGCCTCCCAACTCTTGGACCTATAAATCGTGTCCCAGAATGGAGGGTCCCAAAAATATACCATTTCAAAAAAACTTTTCTTTCATTTATCTTGAAAAGTATACAACACGTTTTTAAAATCATTTCAAAATAACCTCTCTACACGGAGGCGATATGTAAACCTGTTTTCAAACCAAACACCCTGGTTTTACAAAATATACAACTGAAAAGGCTATACACAAGCCAACCAAAATCAAACCAAGTTTAAGTTACTTACAACACGATACAACTGAAACATGTTGTAGAACTTTATATAAAATACAATCCCCAAAAGAATAACAACCAAATACAGCCCCAACTCCCAAAAGAACTCATACCCTGACAACCCAAAAGGAGTCCAAACTCTTCCCCGGCCTCACTGGTCCGGTCCACCTATCTCAGCGGGATCTAAAACAATAAAGGGAGAAGGGGTGAGATAAAATCTCAGCAAGTCATTATGTATGCAACAATATGCCATACAATATGCAACACATAAACAGGTTGCTCACATTGGAAAACAGTAAACACATTACGTTACCTTTTCCTTCTGACCAATAAGTCATATACAATGCAACATACAATCAAGTTGCTCAATAACACATTGAGAAACAGTAAACACATTACGTTGCCTTTCCCTTACCATTCCCATCTAAATCATATGTAGTACAACGGTGGGAGGGATACTCCGCTCTCGTGAAATGCTAGTGCTTATTCACGTCTTATACGACCTCAACAGAGATCCATATAAGTTATCAGCATTCATATGGCATGACTGCACATATCCATAGAAGCTGCGCAACCCCAGACCGTGGCCACAGTTGGGGGAGAGGTCACAGGTATAAGGCAATCGAAACAACTTATGAAATATCTTCTCATAAGTGTTGGGATCACATATACCCCCACAATATTCAGCTGATACCATCATAGTCAATCACTTAACAGTTACTTGAACATAAGTCCACCCTATGGGACATAAATGTACATAACATGGAACTATAACTCATGTTAAATCAATCACAATAGTGCACATGTATTTCAACACTATTGAATAACAATACAATACAATGACATGGTATTACATACTCATGTTCAACCAAAGAAACAGTGCAACAAGTATTTGAACACTTTGTACACAATCAACTATGAACAGGTAAGCACTTATGTCACCAAGTATATCACATAAGTCTTACGTAATCAATTCATACTATGGAAATTAGGAACATGGTGTTCAACTCCTGTCTAACAAACACAGTAGTGCAACTTCTTATTTAAGGCACTATATAAGCCAAGGACCTTGCACAAGCCACCATGTAGGGGTAAAACAACATATAACCAGCCCTACACAATCTCTATACAACATTGAACAACTTCCCTTTAGGGTTCAAGTTCAAAAAACCAAATTTAACAACATTTGGTTCAATGGTCAAAAACTTCCTTTCAAGCAAGTTCACGACCATTTTTAAAACACTTCCCATTATCCAATTGGCCCAATTCAAATTCCTTAATGTAGTACTATAGTTGTACTAAATACAGGATCAAAAAGTGTTCAAATCCGAGTTGTTTAGCCTAGGTTTACAAAGCCTAGAAAATGGACCAAAACTGCAGATTGGAATAGTTCAGCAATAACACTGCCTTGCAAGCAACTTTAGATCCATATTTAAAACTCTTACCAAAACCTTTTTGGACTATTCCAAGTGCTACAATGTTGTACTAAAGTTGTACTACAAGTGTGGTTAAAGAGTTAATAAATCTACACTCATTAACCTAGGTTTAAAAGCTTGCAAAGGTGCTCACTCAAGGCAGATTTTGGCACGAGTCGTGCAGAATGTCACGAGTCGTTTCCAAGCCCTGTACGACTGATTCCAAGGCCACGACTGGTGCCTCACGACTCCTCAGCTACTTCAAGGCAGTTTTCAGCAGGAATAAACTTGGTTTGGGGACTCTAATATACTCCCTTACAGTCCCATAACACATATATAACATGATTCAATCCCAACCCAAGCCAAGATATCAACTTTTTACCTCTTTATCAACTACCACTGCTCAGTTCATGGTTCTTGAAGTTACAAGCTACAAACTTGCCAACAACCACTCACACAATCATAATAACATCACATAACCATCAATTCACTGGGTATGGACATTTATAAGAAAAGAAACACAACAACTTACCTCAAGTTATCTAAATAAAAGGGAAAGGAAGTCACTTCTTCTTGCTCAACTCACTCCCCTTAGCAAAATTTCCATGTTGGAATCAATCAACACCAACAACTGAATTTCTGGGAATTTGTAGATGTTAAGCTAGGGTTTAGGCTCTTCCTAGGCTGGTAGAAACATGGAGAAGACTGAGGAACGTAGATAAGCTTCTATAGGAAGCTTTACACAAGATATATATAACACATTTACAATCAAGCTCCTCAAAGTTTGAAAATGAACAAAACACTTCCATAAGCTTTATTTTACACGTAAGCTCCTTACAACTTTTATAACACTTTCAATCAAGTTTCAAGTGTTGCCAAGGAACTACACAACTTCTCTTTATTTTGGACATTATAAGATTAAATCAAGTTATAACATCTAAAAATCACATAGTGCAACAAAATGGCTCAAAATGAACACGTACTCAATCAAATGACACAACCAAGGATGATATGCAAGGCATACCCAACTTCACGTGCTTCACGTGTGACCAATATTGTGCCTAGGCTTAGGGTCGTGACATACAAGCTCAAGTATAATGCTGATGGGAGTTTGGATAGATATAAGGCTAGGTTAGTAGCCAAGGGTTTCACTCAAACTGAGGGTTTGGACTACCATAAGACATTTGCTCCTGTGGCAAAAATGACTACTGTCAGGGTGTTTCTTGCTCTTGCTACTATTAAAGGTTGGCGTCTGGATCAGATGGACATTACTAATGCCTTTCTCCATGGTGTTCTAGATGAGGTGGTGTTCATGTCTCTTCCTCCTGGTTACAAGCCTGATGTATCTCATCTTTCTCCCACCTCATCTTCTCCTGTGGTTTGCAGATTAATCAAATCGCTCTATGGTCTTAAACAGGCTCCAAGACAATGGTTCACCAAATTTTCTAAGGCTTTACTGTCCTATGGCTTTCTCCAATCTGTTAATGATCACTCCTTGTTTACTCTCTCCTCCTCTGATCACTTTGTTGCTATCCTAGTATATGTAGATGATATTCTAATCACTGGTTCCTCCTTATCTTCCATCAAAGTTGTGAAGAATTTTCTGCATACTCAATTCTTGTTGAAAGATTTGGGTCCTCTAAAGTACTTTCTTGGTCTTGAGGTGGCAAGAAATCCTACTGGTCTATGTTTACATCAGAGGAAGTACACCCTGGATGTGATCTCTGATGATGGACTGTCTTCTGCAAGGGTCTCTAAAGTGCCACTTGAACAGAATCACTCCCTTTTATTGGATCAAGGAGAGCTTCTACCTAACCCTGATCAATATAGAAGGCTGATTGGTAGACTCATTTATCTTACCATTACCAGACCTGATATTACCTACGATGTTCACATTTTTAGCCAATTTATGGCTACTCCTAGAATCCCTCATTTGGAAGCTGCTAAGAAGCTTGTTAAATATCTTAAAGGGTCCATTGGCCAAGGTCTGTTTTATGTAGCAAACAGCTCTATTTCTTTACATGCTTATTGTGATGATGATTGGGGTGCTTGACCAACCACAAGGAGATCATTATCAGGGTATTGTGTCTTACTTGGCTCTTGTTTAGTATCTTGGAAAGCTAAGAAACAACAGACTGTGTCCAAGAGCTCTGCTGAAGCAGAGTACAGGAGTATGGCAAATGCTAGTTGCGAGCTTACTTGGTTAGTTGCCCTGCTCAAAGATTTTGGTGTCACTTCCATTACTCCTGTTGATCTCTTCTGTGACAACCAAGATGCCCTACATATATCCTCTAATCATGCCTTTCATAAGAGGACCAAGGACATTGAAATCGACTGCCATCTGGTTAGGGAGAAAATTGCTTCTGGTTTGATCATGCCTTCTAAAATTGCTAAGATCAATTGACTGATCTTTTCACCAAGTCTCTGGCTTCCTCTCAAATTTATTACCTCCTATCCAAACTACAAGTACTCAATTTATTTAGTACTTCTAGTTTGAGGGGAGATAATATGGAGAGTACAGATGATAATGTTCATAACTCATAGGGTCAGGTTGTAAATATTGTCAAGGTACAAGGGGCTGGTTGTAAAGTTACTTGAGTGTCCATTGTTAGGTTGTTATTTTTCTCTTTATGTGATCATATATAAGATAGAGAGAAACATTCTCTCTGATATCTCTTTTTCTCATTACTCAGATTCAATACAATGAATTCTCTCTCATTCAATTCTCACTTTTCTCAGTCCATCTTCATTACCTGAGAGGTCTCTTGCAGATTGTATATAAATAAAGTTATTTGGGGTGGTTGATTCTATTTTCTTGTTTTGTATTGAAAGCAAATTGAATTTTTTTTACATTTATTTTTCAGGACGGAGGGGGTAATTGTTAATAATTGAAATATGATTAAAGTTGGAGTAGGTGATTCAAGCAATTGTACTATTTTTATGTTTTGGAAGTTATTTTCACGAAATTTACAAAACTAATGAAAATGTTTTAATTTACCAAACAACTAAAAGCGAATTTATATCATTTTCTGAAAAACATTTTTATTTTTCATAAAACATTTTTTGAAATTCGTTTTAAATTAAACAAACTGATCCCTATTTAAAATCAAAAGAATACATCAACAAATTAAATGTCAAAACTGGATAAGGAACTAAATTAAGAGAGTGATAATGGTTAACACGTTGGTAAGAAAATGTTATTATTTTTGTGTATGCTCCTCGATGCCCTCGACCACAAGAATTAAAAGTAACTAATATCTCCATGTGATGGTACTTTGTAAAGATTGAGATAGATATCACACACAAAGTGGAAAAACCATTGACAAAGATTAATAATCAAAGCTGAAAAAGATTAGAAAAAATAATGCTTCACACGTCGATAAGATAGAAAATTTTAAATTAAAAATAGAATGCATGCATTTTATTTTTAAGGAAAATGCCCAAAAGTTTTAAAATAAATTCAATGCCCCATAAATTTCTTTCCATATTATATTATTTTGTAAATACTGCTTATAAAATGTAGTATAATATAATACTACATAATAACTTATAAGACATTTAAATTAATAAAGAACTTGAACAAAAATGATTTGCCCCAAAAAAAAAATTATGGATAAAATTCCCTTATTTCTACCTTAATTATCGAAAATAAATTACATGAAACTTCTATGTCCATAGTCCATACATATTGGATGATGAGATAGTGGTTTACCATTTTATTTGTCTAACTAATTCATCTTTTATAATTAATTAGAAAGTTAGATAACTTTTTTTAATAAAGCTTTGATTCTTCAAAACATCCTCAGCCCAAATCAAAACATATAAAAACTCACATAATTCACTAAATTTTATATATATTCGAGACTCAAATTAAAATGAGTCGGTCTCTGGAGAAACACGTTTCTCCATAACTTATGAAAAAATGTGTTCTGGATGTCCAGAAGCTTTGGGATGGATATCCAGAAAAAAAGATTTGGGGCAAAGGCCAAGGCCAAAATTTTGATTCTGGATATCACTTTCATAAGGTTCTGGATATCCAGAACATTGAATATTGATATTCAGAAGCTTTGAAACGTATATCCAGAAAAAAAAAGATTTGGGGCAAAGGTCAAGGCTAAGGCCAAATTTCTGATTCTGGATATCACTTTCATAAGGTTCTGGATATCCAGAAGCCTTGGGACGGATATCCAGAAAAAAGAGTCGTGTCATACTTATGAAGAAACGTGTTCTGACCTGCATTGTCGCGCGACAAGTCCCGTTTCTCCATAAATTATGGAGAAACGCGTTTCTCCCAGATTTTACGAATTAAAATATCTTATAAACCAAACACCTCTTTTACCCGATCTTATATGTTAGGTATAGAAGCGGACTGGTTAATAATTTATTATATTTTTTAATAAACTCAACACCCCTTTTACCTTCTCTTTTATCTTAAGTATAAAAAATAGATTGGTTAATAAAAAAATTTAAAGAAAAAAAATTGTTTTATATTTTTTTCTAGTTTTATGTTTTAGGTATATAAGCGAACTGGATAATAAAAATTAAAATATGGGGTTTTTATTATTTTTGAGAAAATGTAAAAAAAATATAATAAAACTATTCTTATACCTAATATATAAAAGTACTTTTAGTCTTATACTTTATATATAATTAGGGGTGTCAGCGGTTCGGTTCAAATCGCAGTTTGAGATCGAACCGAACCAAACCACGTGGTTTGGTTTGGTTTTTATGCCTTAGCGGTTCAGCTCGGTTTCAAAAATCTATAAACCATGCGGTTCGATTTGGTTTGCGGTCTGACTCCACCCTTGATTTTCAAACCCTAATCTAATAATCAGCTTACAAAATATAAATATCCTAAATTTCTAAACCCTTTCCATTTCCTTCCTTTTCTATTTAACAGTGCGGCGCAGCGCTGCGCTTCTCTCTCTCTCAATCTCCGCCATTTCCAATTTTCCTCATCAACGACGACGAAGACGAAGACTTTCCCTCTTACTCTTCCTTCGTCCTCGTCCTCACCTCACGGCTAACCCTTCATCTCCGGCCTACTCTTCCTCAGCCTCACCAATTTTCGGCTTAATTTTCGAGCCCTAGATATTTCGCCGACTCGCCGGTATGTTCTATTTTCTTTAATCTTATATCTTACTTGATGTTGCTATAATTTAACCTATTTTTCTGAAATCTAATGTTTGTTCATCATTCAGCTATAATTTTCGGCTATAATTTTCAGCTATAATTTCCGGAATATTGGTCATCAGTGGATAATGACAGTGTATGTTCTTTTCATTCAACTAGTTTTCCAATTTTTTTTTTGAGATTTCGAATATTACAGTGTACTCTCAGTTGTTTATAATATTCTGAAATCTGAAGTTTGTTTTTACTCTTGTCATTTTTAGGTCGGAATGTCAAGGAAGCGAAAAGCTCCATCAACCCAAGAGACTGAAGTAGATTCATCTGTTGCTGTTGATGGATGTAGTTATGTAAGGAGTAAAGCCTTTACATCTGTAGTTTGGGATCACTTTGATAAAGTCTTGAAAGTTAAAAAGCTATTGAATTCACTTTGTAAGTATTGTAAGAAGAAATACGCTGCATCTTGTGGAACTAGCACCCTTACAAATCATTTAGCAAAGTGTCCTAAATATCCTTATAATGAGGTGAGGATAAAGCAAAAAACACTTGAGTTTTGTAAAGATGGGGAGGGGGAAAGCAAGTTGCTTCCTTGAAAATTTGATCAAACTAAGAGTAGAGAAGCTCTTGCAAAGATGATAATTATCGATGAACTTCCTTTTAGATTTATTGAGCATGCGGGTTTCAAGCTTTTTATGAGTGTTGTTCAACCGATGTTTGAATTAGTGTGTCGCAACACCATAGCTAAGGATTGTATGAAAATATATAATAATGAGAAGAAAAGGCTAAAAAGGAATTTATCTTTTAATGCTCATAGGATTTGCCTCACAACTGATATATGGACTTCCTTGCAAAACTTGAGTTATATGGTTCTCACAGCACACTTTATTGCACAAGAGAGTTCTTAATTTTAAAGTTGTTAATAGTCATAAGGGCCTTGCAATTTCTGGTGCAATTGAGGCGTGTATGCTTGATTGGGGTATTGATAAGGTTTTTACTCTCACAGTTGATAATGCTTCATATAATGATACTACTGTTGATCACTTGAAAAAAAAACTTATTAGGAAAGACGGACTTGTTTTGGAGGGTGAGTTTTTTCATTTGAGGTGTTGTGCCCATATTCTAAACTTAATTGTTAGAGATGGAATTGAAGAAGTAGATTCTACCGTATCATATGAGGTGTTGTGCCCATATTCTAAACTTAATTGTTATGGCAGCTGACTAACTTCACTGATTTTGGCTTTACTCCTTATATATTCTATCGTATCATTAAATTTGTGACTTAGTACTTTAGATAGCCTTGTAGTAAACCATTTGCTAATGATTATGTGTATAGTTAGAGCTATTATGGTAGCCAACTAACTGCACTGGTTTTGCTTAGTATTTGAATACCTGTTATGTAGAAGTTTCCAAGGGAAAAAAATCTTTTGGTGTTTAACTACATCACCTACAGAACTATTATGATAGCCTTGTAGTAAACCATCTGCTATTGTACTGATCCTGTGTAGAGGACTTGGAGGAGTTCTTAAACAACAAAAGGCAAGGCTTTATATCATTAGAAGATGTGTGGTCATGCTCACCTGTTTAATTCGTGATAAGCTGTAACCCTATTACTAGAGAATTTGTTAAGCTTCCTGACTCCCTTTTGCATTTTCCCTTTGGACTACTTTGGTACTTCGCTACAATTTAATTATATATGTTGGTACTTTGATTTTGTTTGATGTGAATGTGATACACCTGCCTGACTGACACCCTTAATGTATGTTGATACTTTGGTTTTGTAATTTAAGTTTTAAAGTGGTTTTGTAATTTTAATATGTCTTTTACATAACTAGGTAACATTTGGAGTTTGGACAGGTTTGTGGTTCGAACCGTGGTCTAGACCGCAGTTCAGACCGCGGTCTAGACCGCAGTTCGGACCGCGGTTTGAACCGCTTAATGGAATCGCAGTTTGAGACCAAACCGAACCAAACCGAGGTGGTTTGGTTCAGTTCGATTTGAAAATTTTCCTGATTCGATTTGATTTGAGATTTTTCCAAACTGAAAACTAGCAATTTGATCTCTAAATTTGACCAAACCAAATCAAATCAAACCATTTACACCACTATATATAATAGTGGACTGATAGAAGTATGGGATTATATGATGCTCGTAATTTTTTAAGAATTTTTGGTATGAGAGGCTCTAGGCCCGAAGTAGATCCCACATTACTAAATATACACCCTTTCATGCTTTAATTAACTATATGATGCGTCAAATTAAAGTATGGAGGGTGATACCCAATACTAAATAATATGAGAGGTTTATATAACAATTCTCTATAAATACAAAAATTAACACTAGAATAATTGGGGGCGGGGGTTAGGGCCATAATGTGCATAATTTGATATTATTTTGATCAAGAAATAAAATATTTATTGCCAGTAAAAAATATTAATGAGTTGACTATTCACAAAGTTCGAAAGTTTAACCCAAATTCGAAAATTGTAAAGAGTGTATAATTTTATATTAACAACCGTCAGATTTGGAAAAATTATTAATTTGTAAATTTGGACGTTATAACTTATGAGACACTTTTTTATGGGACGAATGGACACTTTTAACACAAAATTTGACTGATAATGCCAAAAATGGTTGGATCAGTTCAAATTTAGCAGCAGGTTGTATCCTGATTCCTGACGATTGAATATCCTGAAAAAGATGAACAAACACGTAAACTTAGCCGGAGCTTCACCGGTGAAGTCCCTCCGGCGTGAGAGTAAGTATTTGTGTTTAGAGAGAGAAATCAATTGACAAGAGTTTAGAGTCAAAAGATGTGTTATCAAAATAATGTGAATTATGGCTTGTATATATACATAGCATTGCATAATCCTTGTTGGATAGAAATCTATGTAGATAAGATTTTACTCCAAAGGAGAATTATAACTATCAGTCCTTGTTGTATGAGAATTCGTGTGAGATAAGATTATAATCCTAAGAGGATTATAACTGTTCACAGTCCTTTTTTGAGTAGGATTGGTAAATAACAATCTGCTCGTACGCCGGTGTGGAGTCTCCTCGGCTTGTGTTGCTTGGTCGGCTTTGATTATGCCGAAGAGGAGAGGTGGAGAATGGGGAAGCCCATTTCTGCTTTGTTGATAACCGAGGAGGGACTCCTCGTCTTTGAAAGGAGCCTTGCTCGGCCTTAGAGGGTTGCCTTTCTCGGCCTAGATGATGATGATGCTACGTCCGCATAGGACCCTAGTTGGGCCTTAGTCATTATGCGCCTGCTATGTCTAGGTCGACATAGGGGAATGACGAGAAGGTAATACGAGCAAAGGTAGGGAAGATCCACTCCCTTTGTCATAATTAAGACTTGTATGAATTATATTTTGGGCCCAATCTATTGGGCTTTGCCCGGTCACGAATTCACGTTCGTACCTCGATTTATACCGTTCATTGACAAATTTTATGACTTTAAGCAAAAAAATAAAATAAAATAAGAGATAAATATTAAAGCTTACATTTTTAATTGAAAATTTGACAGATTTAAATCATAAAAACATTTTTTCCATTATTTTTTTTTAAAAAAATTAATTCTAACACACTAAATTCTAAACATCGTTATCAATAGTATTTATTTAATTTGCCTAAAAATTTGATCATATTTAAATTGAGTTGATTATGAAAAATGAAAAACAAAGCTAGATTATGTAAAATGAAACTTGTGGCATTCCAATCTTGTTTAGTGAAGATCCATCCTGCAGTCGATTACCCAGTCAGCCGAGTATGAATGTTAATACTTGTCATATTCAAGTATGTAAGTGTGCTATCTAAAAACCAAAATAAACTCAAAGGACATTAAATTTGTATATGATTTTCTCAACTATTCCTTCAATGCAATTGATAGTGAATCCTAGCAATTCAGTCGTATGCTCTACCAGATCGAGCCCTTGTCAAAGGATCGATATTGGGAAATTCTCGATGATATTGAAACAAAGGATCGGTGGCATAATCTAGTCCATTGTTTATAGTAGAGCAGAGGAATTTTCGGTGTAGGATCGTGAATCCTAGCAACTAGAAAGCTTAAAAAGCAACTCCTAGTGCCAAAACCTCAAAACCTAGACAACTTTCACAACCACCGTTGCATGAGGAGCATTCACACTTATGTTCATTCCACCCACCATTTATCCTCCTCCTCCTCCTTGCCGTCTCTTCTGCCACCACCGGAGATTCAATCTTCATCCCTATCTGAATTGAAGGCGGCTTTGTGAGACCATCATCTTTCTTTGTAACCATTATTACCCATTTCTCAATTTCCATGTTTTGTGTCTCGATCACGCTTTTCCATGCAACCTCGGCTCTCCCCAAGAGTTGCGACTTCCGGATTCTTCCAAAGACAGGAGGGATTGTGCTTCTAGAACGAAGCTCGAAAATGACAGTACCTTGCATGAGCACGTTCATGGAGTCTTTTGACATGCCAAAGCAGTCCAAGGAGAAAGATTCGTTCCAAGAGAATGAGTAGGGGTAGTTTGGGGAGATTTCTTGGCTATCAAGTTTAACCCTTTGGTTGTTTCCTGCAGAAAGATAGCATCTTACAAACAAGTTTCTCGTAGGCTTTAGTTCTATATTTTTAGCTGTGATGATTCTAATTTCACAGCTAAGTGAGGAGGAAGGTTGAGAAACACCCATTGAGAGATTTAGAGAGAGAGAGAGAGATAGGGAGAGAGATGTAGAGAGAGAAGTTGATATTGGAGTGGAGATAGTTGAGTTGGTGTGGTGCATATATAGTGGTAGAAAAGAATTGACTTGCTAATGGGGGAGGTTAGTGTGTTGGTGTGAAAATGCTAAATGGCCACAAAGGGAATCAGAAATAGAATTTTTAATAAGATTGAGTTTGATTAATAAAAGGGCTTTTGAGATTCTTGATAGGCTAAAAATCTTTCCAAAAACGACCCTTGGAATAGGGTAGAGTTGTATTACTTTTTACATGTATAGAATTACTAGTTTTTGCTATGGTTGGAAATGCTAAGTGATCATGATGCCTACAAGTTGGATACTGATAGGAATGTGCCTTGATTTTGAACAAAACTGCAAAAGGCTATACTTGTGCGGTCGCATAGGTGTACATGTGACCGCATGGCAACTGAGGCTTTGCAATTTGGTGTTCTGCCAAATTTGGAAGAAGGAGGCTATGGTCCGTATCATGCGTCTGCATAGCAATCAAGGTGCTATGCAAACGCATGATGCGGCCTTACATGCATGAGTGGTTGTTTTCTTGAGCCGATCTAGTAAAGCGGAACAACTGAGTCTTTTCATTGTTTTTAATATGTGTTTGTTGTTCCTAACAGTATGAAACACAGTTAAGAACCGATTTGTGTGAACGAGAAAATAATATTTACTTCATTTGAAAGATTCAATTGATTACAACTCTATATATATACACAAGTTTCCTACTTGGAGAAGGATTCTACCAATACATGACTTTTCTACTTGGAGAACGATTCTACCATAACTAATGTTAATCATATATTTTACCTAATTTACATATATCAAATAAGGAAATAATAATCACATTTAAAAGGAAAAGATATTGACAAAATATCTTTGTCAATATCTCAACACCCCTTCTCAAGTTGGAGCGTGTAGGTCACAAACACGAAACATGCCAAGGAGATTGAGAAATTGTCAACTGCCCAACACGTTGGTGAGCACATCAGCCGATTGTGAGGAGGTGTGAATATACCGAGTTGTGAGGACACATGTTTGAACAACATCATGAACAAGATGACAGTCAACTTTGATATGCTTCGTGCGTTCATGATGAACTGGATTCTGAGCCATATATAAAGAAGATTGACTATCACAGAGAGTGGGCAACGGAGTATCATGTTTAATTCCGAAGGATTGAAGAAGACTTAGTAACCATTTGAGCTCACAAGTGGCACTAGCTATATATCGATATTCTGCCTCAGCCGAAAAGCGAGAGATCGTACCTTGCTTATTTGTCTTCCATGAGATCGGTGAGTTACCAAGAAAAACAAAATAGGCATTGAGAGAATGTCGCGTGATGTGACAACTTGCCCAATCAGAGTCACAGTAGGCTCGCAGTCGTAAATTGGAGGATGTTCGCAAGAGAATTTCTTGTCCAGGATGTGCTTTCAAATAACGAACCACACGTAAAGAAGCAGCCCAATGAGCAATCTAGGGCTTGGTCCTAAATTGTGCAAGAATATGCACACTATAAGAAAACTCCTGGCGTGTAATGGTGAGATAGATAAGACGCCCCACAAGACGTCGGTAAGGCTCAGAATCACGTAAATCCTTGTCTTCAGTCAAGGCCAAACGGTGGTTTTGTTCAATAGGTGTAAGTGCCGGACGAGCACCAAGGAGTCCTGTCTCGGAAAGAATATCAAGGGTATATTTTCGTTGAAAAAAAATGCCGTTTGGATGTGTAGCAACTTCAAGCCCCAAAAAATACTTAATACGTCTCAAGTCTTTCACGTGAAAGCATTTACTAAGATATACCTTGAAGCATTGAGTTACCTCATGATCATTACCACCAATGACCAAATCATCCACGTACACAAGAACATGTAGCTCAGTAGCGGAAGTGCTGTAAGAAAAGAGAGAATAATCCGAATAGAACTGACGAAAACCATATTTCTTCAAGGCAGTAGACAACTTTGTAAACCAACAGTGAGGTGTTTGACATAAGCCATACAATGATTTCTTGAGTTTACACACCTTTCCTGAAGAAGAAGCGTGATGGCGCAAGGGTACCTTCATATAAACATCTTCACTAAGATCACCATGATGGAAAGCATTGTGAACGTCAATTTGATGAAGTTTCTACCCACGAACAACAGTAACGGAAAGAAAAACTCGGACAGTGACCATTTTGATTGTTGGTGCAAAAGTTTATTTGAAATCCACTCATTCAACTTGGCGGTTCCCCAATAAGACAAAGCGAGCTTTGTAGCGTTCAACAGATCCATCTGCATTATACTTTATCTTATAAATCCATTTGTTGGCAATCACCTTCTTGTCAATGGGAGCATCTACTAATTCCTACGTACCATTCTGGTCAAGAGCAGCAAGTTCTTTGTTCATGGCCTCACAACAATGAGGATATTTAACTGATTCTCCGAAATGCTTTGGTTTATGTCCTGAGTTAACAACAACCAAAAAATAACGATGTGCCATAAAAAAGTGAGTGCAACTGACAAAGTGTGATAAAGGATAGCGAGTACCTGAATATTTCTTTTGGACATGCAAACGCGACGGGGAGGGGACTTGTGCGGCGTGAGCCTTGCCCAACTCATATTCGATTGATGGTACCTTGTAGAAGGAACTTTAGCTCACTGACCTCGACCCAAATTCTCCGTTGCAGATTGTTCAGCCACTTGCAATTATTCAGAAGTGTGTTTGGGCCCCTGAGCAGTATCTGTAACCTATTCATCCTGTTGTGCGAAAACTTGTTCATCAGGTTGTTCTAACAACTGTTCAGACAACTGTTCAGGCAACTGTCAAGATAAATGTTCAGGCAGCTAATTGCCCACATTAACATTGTCTTCTTCATAAGTAACTTCATCGGTAGGTGCACAAAGGAATATATTCGAATCCGTATAGGCCTATTCTGGATTAGTCCTGTCACTAGCAAAGGGAAACTCCTTTTCCCCAAAGACTATATCTCGAGAAATGAGCATTTTATACTCATCAAGATCATACACTAACCAACCTTTATTCCCAAATGGATAACCCCAAAAAAAAAATTGTCTGATTCGACTAGCAAATTTATCATTATCTTTTCAAGAGTAATGAACATAACATAGAGATCCAAAAACCTTAATGTGTTTGTAGGAAGGGGGTTTTCCAAAAAGAATTTTATAGGGGGTTTTTCCATTCAACAATTTCGAAGGGGTACGATTAATTAGGTGCCCTGCTGATAGTACGCAATCTATACAAAATTTCACAGGTAATTTTGCTTGAAACATTAAAGCACGAGACACATTCAAGATATGTCTATGCTTCCTTTCCACCCTTCCATTATTTTAGGACGTACTAATGCAATTAGTGTGATGATAAATGCCATTTTCAATAAAATATTTTTCTAAACAAGTATATTATGTCTCATTGTCACTCCTAATTTTCTTGACATGTTTATTAAATTGTCGTTCGACCATGACAAGAAAAAAATTCAAAATTTGAGAAACATCACTTTTGAATTTAACCTAATAAACTCACACGGCACGAGAACAATCGTCTACAATGGTCAAAAAATAAATGGCTCCACACATTGCAAGCTTTCGATAATCACCCCAAATATCGCAATTAATTAAATCAAAAATTTCAATAGAGTTACTGTCACTAAGCAAAAAGGGGCAATTATCAAATCATCATTCACCCTAACAAAAATGACCAACTAGGACAAGGATTTTTGAAATCGACTACTAGGTCCTCTCATTGTAAATGAACGTGCATACACTTGTTAGATTTGGGAAAATTACACAAATGTCACCGCTTAAAATATGACGTGGATGCATTTGGTCCATTCTCCATTCCCCTCTGCGCTTTCTTTCTCTATTTTTCTTTTTTTCCCTCAAAACTTTAAAATTATATATCTTAAGATCTAGAAATCAAAAAAAAAATTGAAACCTCCGCGCGTTGTTTTCGTATCGTCAATACGAATCAAACTAGTAGCATCAACATATAATCTGGAGCAAGTTTGAGAAGTTTACAGTTGTTACAAATTCACAGTTGTTTTTATAAGTTCACATTTATTTTTTACATTTGTTCCAATAACAATTAAGAGAAGTTCACAGTTATTTTAGCTAAATTCATAATTTCTGCATGAAAATGACTATTATTTACTTAATTTATACATTTTTTTAGTTAGTTCACAGTTGTTTTAGTTAAGTTCATAGTTGTTTTTAGTCTTTTATAACCTTTTTTTTGCAATTTTATGAGATTATTTGACCTATTTGTTAAGTTCAATATTGTTTTTTGTTAAGTTTACATTTGTTTTAGTCCTTTATGGCCTCTATTTTTGCAATTTATGAGATTATTTGACATATTTGTTATGTTCACAGTTGTTTTTACTTAAGTTCACTGTTGTTTTTTGTTAAGTTCACAGTTGTATTAGTCCTTTATGGCCTCTATTTTTTGCAATTTTATGAGATTATTTGACATATTTGTTATGTTCACAGTTTTTTTCTTATGTTCGCTGTTGTTTTTTGTTAATTTCACAGTTGTTTTAGTTCTTTATGAACTCTATTTTTTCAATTTTATGAGATGATTTGACATATTTGTTATGTTCACAGTTGTTTTAGTCCTTTATGACCTCTATTTTTGAATTTTATGAGATTATTTGACATATTTGTTAAGTTCACAGTTATTTTTAGTATCTTATTGCCTCTATTTTTGAATTTTATGAGATTATTTGACCTATTTATTACGTTCACTATTATTTTTTTTAAGTTCACAGTTGTTTTAGTCCTTTATGGGCTCTATTTTTTTAATTTTATGAGATTATTTGACATATTTTGTTAAGTTCACATGTGTTTTTCAATTTTATGAGATTATTTGACATATTAGTTAATTTCACAATTATTTTTTTATTTATAGCCATTAGAAAGGAAAGCACATAACATTAGAGTAAAGACACCAATGATCCTAAAACTCAACTAGAAAGTCCTCATCTTGTGAGGCCACATCAATAATTTCTTCTCCCCCTCGAACGAATTTATCTCCATATTTGATAAGCTGCCTTCTGATAGTTTTGCCTTAAACTCAGCTAGAAAGTCCTCATCTTGTGAGGTAAAATTGGCTTCGAAATTTATGGTATCGTCCCATTGTTTCCATGCCCATATTCTGAAATTGGGTTTGAACTGCAACTACCATGCCATTGTCACTGCAACTACTGTATTGCTACCACCGCCGCCAAACCACCAATTTAGTCCACAAAATTGTACAAACTAAAACCACCTTTATCAAATTCAAATTAAAAAATAATAATTATAGCCCCTGTCAGCATCTTATTACGGCAGCCCTGACATAGTCGTCAATTGCCGACCCTCGATTTCATGCAAGCGGAACCGCCGAACGCTGTCACCGGTGACGTTGATGGCGAGGAAGTGGTGGTGCAGCTACTGGGTCCCACCTCATCGCCGATACTACTCGTATCGGCTCGTCCGGAGCCAGATGATTCTCTCTCTCTCTCTCAACCTCTCGTTTACTCCTCGAACTGCAGAAACATTGGAAAGGGAAGGGTCGCCGGAGGGGGAGGGGAAGGGGAAGGGTTGGTAGAGAGAGAAAGTGAGAGAATAGAGAGAGAGAGAGAGAGAGAGAGAGAGGGTGTTGTTTTACCTTATATTTTTGGGCAAGGGATAGTTTGGGTAACGAAGGACTAGGTGGAATTTTGATTATGAAGTCGGATTAGTGGGTTAAATTTCAAAATTCTTGTCTTAATTGATCTTTTAACTTGAGGTGAAGGATCCACCGGTAATTTCCCCAAGCAAAAACTTGTCTCTACTTTGTTTAGCTTGGTAGCAAATTCCGCAACTGTCTTTATTAATACTACTACGATTAATAAAAGGCAAAAAAACCAACCAATTTACTTGATGGATGTCCAACTGATAGCTCCTAGATTCTCTGATGTTGTAAGCTTGCGTCCCTGTTGATCCCTTCAAGTAGTATAACCCCCGTCTTATTCACCTGTTTCAATCAAAATCTTCGTGGCTCGGTCCTGTACAACACACAATTTGTCAGAAAACTGCACTAGATGATTGAAATCATTAAGTAATTGAGAAACAGATAAAAGATTGCAGTTGAATGTGGGGGCATATAAAACATTTCTCAAGCGTAGATATGATCATATGGCAACATCTCCTTCTTTCATGGAGATCATGTATCTTCCATTGGGCAAACCTATGTGGTTAGCCTCAATCTGACTCACGTTTTCCAGCAAAGAAATGTTGCATGTTGTGTGTCGATTATCTCCAATATAGACAAGCCAAGACCCATTATTTGTCTTACCATTCATTCTACCAGTTGTGCGATCAGTTGTTTACACATACTCCTTGAAGTGATTCCATTGTTCAGGCGTGAAACCTAGCAAGCCAGCCTTATCATCATCCGTCATTCCAGCAGCTCTCCGCTGGTATGCATCGTGTTGACTCGTGAATTGAATGTGCTTAAGTGTCTTCCTGGTAGCCGAAGTGGTTTGGGCTTCGCCTTGTCCCTTCGTGTTCCTCAAGCGTTGTTCTCCCCACCATTCTGGATACCCCATCAGCCTGTAGCATGTATCTTTATCATGTCCTTTCTTCTAACAGTGAAAACAAACAATACTGCTCACACTTGTTCCTAGAACTATCTGAACATCAAAGCTGGCAGGTGCAGGATAATCTTCATCCATGCTGCCTCGGACACTTTCTTCTCGTGCAACCATGGAAAATGCCTTATTAACATTAGGCAAGGGTTATGTGTTCAGTATGGAGGACTTCACGTTCTCAAACTTCGGTGTGTCAAGACCCATAACATATTGATGAACCCTCTCGTCTTCACGTTGTTGGACTAGTTTCGTGCTGATGTTGCACCTGTACCCCGCACATGAGCAAGTCAGAAGTGCGTCAAAGTCATTCAGATCGTCCCACAGCTTCTTCACACGACCAAATTAGGCCGCCACGCTTTCACCTTTCTGTTGTTTGTAGTTTGCTAGATCCGCCTTCAATTGTTGAACCCTGTTCCATTTCCAACTGAAAACCTCTCCCGCAAATCATCCCACAACGTCTTTGCCTCATCCACATAGCTAGCCGTGGAACGAAGGCTTGGCTCAATGGTGTTAAAGATTCATGAAACCACCATTGAGTTCACAGTTTGCCAAAGTTCTAGTTCATCTTCCATGGTGGGGTTTTCAATCATTCTATCAATGAAGGTTGTCTTCATCTTAGCCCTCAATGATCCCTTGAAAACCCTAGCACATTCTTCATAATTCTCTCTCTTTAATTGTACATGGGTGAGAATCATTCCTGGATTGTCACTTGTCGAAAGAAAGTATGGAGAGCGCCTCTCATCCATGGCTTTCTTCTCGCCACTAGCTTCGGTGGTCATGGCCGGACCTTTGGAAGCTTTGATACCAAGTTAAGAACCGATTTGTGTGAAGGAGAAAATAATATTTACTTACCTTGAAAGATTCAATTGATTATAACTCTATATATATAAACAAGTTTCCTACTTGGAGAAGGATTCTACCAATACATAACTTTCCTACTTGGAGAAGGATTCTACCATAACTAATACTAATCATATATTCTACCTAATTTACATATATCACATAAGAAAACAATAATCACATGTAAAAGGAAAAGATATTAATAAAATATATTTGTCAATATCTCAACAAACACTCTGAATCTGTTATGTGGTATCTGAATCTGAAGCCGAAGACCTAAAGCTGAAAATCTTTGATCTGAAACATGAGAATTTGTTAAAATCTGAAGATTCAACAATATGATAATCTGGGGTAGTCAGATGATAATCTGGGGTAGTCAGAGAAATTTTATACACAATTTGGTAACGCGTTAGTCAATAATCTAGTTATATCTCAAAGTTTTAAGATTTTATATATTCTGATACCACATATTAATAAAATATATTAATCTACTACCCTGAACATAGCTAATATATTGTTAATGAACCACAATAAATCAATGTATTTTTTCTATCATGAACCCAAATAAAATGAAACAAATTAACACTCGTTTTATGTTAATTGACAATTTGAATTTCTTTATTTTAAATCAAAGAATAATGATAGAGGTTTGTAAGATAACATTTTCTGATAGATCTGAATTTATCTTCAAACTTCAATATATAGTTATAGTGATTGACCACTTAAGACCTCAAAAAGTGATTTGATTACTTTCAATCTGTTTTATTATTATAGTATATAATTAGCGTCGCAATTTGATTGGCAATATGTTTAAGAAATATTAAAAAAAATAGTACTGGAATCGAACATAGTATGAATGCAGTAAATAGTTAGTTGTTGATTTCAGCTAGAGCCGTCAACTTGGGACGGTCCCGTCGGGATGTCCCGTCCCGCTATACAAATGGGACGGGATGGGACGGAATATTTTAGTCCCATCCCGTTTTGTCCCGTCCCGTCTCGTCTCATTCCCGTCGCGGGACAACATAATGCGATCCCGCCCATCCCGTCCCGTCCCGTGTAAGCCAATCAAAATGAACAAAAGTTCAACCTTTACTGATGAAGGTTTCAAAACTTGATGGGAAACTTACTTCAGCATCTTCTGTACCAGAAGTGCATTTGGCCCAATACGTTCCTGCTCTGGAGAAACTAGCTACCTTAAGATTGCTGCAGCAGGTGAACATTTTATTGCAAACTAGCAACCTTTTTTTCAGTTAGAAAATTTATACATTCTATGGTGCACTGTTCTCACTTAGCATAAAAAACATCTTCTTTCAGGTTTCTCAGGTGTATCAGACCATAAAAGCTGAGACCTTGTCTAAGATGATTCCTGTTGGGTATGCATGTTTTAACCCTCCTATTTTGTATTAGATTTGATTGATACCATAACCTCCTGTCTATTTTAAGGACTTTAGGACCCTATGTAATGAAGCTTAGAATTCAATTTTTTAGCTAAGTCCATTTTATAGAATAGGTTAAAATTAGGCTTGAAGACTGGCTCAAGAATCATTGGACCTAAGGATTGCAGTTCTGAGGTTTCAAAACCGCCTATCAAGGAACCGCTTGGCAGAACCGCTTGTAGCCTAACTGCCTTGTAATCCCCTATTTTGAAACCGCTTGTATCCCAAAGTGCAAACCGCACTCTTGGAAATCCTATTCTGGTGGAACCGCTTTAATGTCAAACCGCCTTTCTCCAGAACCGCTCCAATGATTGGTTACTTGAAGTGAACTCTTTTGACCGTTGGAATCCACGTCAGCAATATCAAAAGTCAACTACCATATCTTGTCACGTGACTACTTTTCAGACAAGATCTGCAAGGATCTTGAAAAGGTGACAGATGTCCTAACCACCTTGATTGCGGTGAGGTCCGATCGGCTTTACCTGCATCAGCAGGTTCCAAATGACAAAAGTGGTTCTTTGTGGACCAATGGGATTGCATCAAGGAATTTGTCTTTACAACATAACATCCACGATGGCTAGTTTCTTGATGCTTGGGTATAAATACCCCTAATCTTCACCATTTGAAGATTGCTTGAATCTTGAGAAATTCTTTGTGTTCATGAGAAGTTGAAGCTACGCCCTTGAAATTCTTAGTCCTTTGAATCTTCATCTTCATACTTCAAGAAATATTCCTCGGCCAAATCAAGCCTTAACACATTCAAGAATCATTGAGCTCTACATCTCTCGGATTTAAAGAGCCTTGATCTTGAACACACACACACCTCACTTGTTTAAACACATAGTTTATTCATTTGAGATACACCGGTTATAGTCTAGGATTTGTTCTTCATAGAAAAGATTTTATTGTACTTTGTAATCCCTCAAAACTCAATATAAAATCTCTCTTAGAAATCCAAGACTAACCATCTTGGTAGTGGACGTAAATCGTTTATCGATTGAACCACTCCAAATAGCTTGTCCATATACTTTACTTCATTTATATTTTCTATGCTTGCTAATTATTTATCTCTGTCTACTGTTTGATCTTTATATAGTTATCCTTATTGTGAAATTGTGTTTGGAGTTAACATTGTCAAAACCTCACTTTTGCAAAGCTGCACCTTCGACAACCGCACTATCAAACCGCTTTGCAAAACCGCCTCTCCCAAAACCGCTTTATAACTTATATATTCCGTTGTGCATTTTACAACTCTACTTGCGATTTCTTACACACTTTGCAAGAGGTTTTGTAAGCTTAGAGGTTTAGTTTTTAAAGAGGGCGAAAAATTTGTTACTGACTATTCACCCCCTCTAGTTTGTATTTTCACCCTTGTTGCCACCTTTGGGACCAACAAGTGGTATCGAGCTAACACATTTTAAAACCACTTTGTTTTCAAGCTTAACAGCTTGTGTGCCGATTCGATATGGCAAATACAAAGACAATGACAACTGTTAACTATTCACACATTCAAATTTTGGACGAAGACCACTTCGACATCTGGAAGTGCCGAATGCTTATTCATTTGGAAACCATCGATGAAATGCTAGTGGAATGCGTGATCAATGGCCCGTTAGTTCCAATGAAGGCCAACACTGATGCAACCACTAGTGCAACAATTCCAGAGGTCAAAAAGCCAAAAGAAGAGTGGTCGGATGAAGAGAAGAGATTAGTTGCCTTGGACAAGACAAGGCTAGGCACATCATTTCTGCAACCCTCCCCGTATCAACTCTACAGAAAGTGATGTACCTCAAAACCGCAAAGCAGATGTGGGATGCCATTGAGAGCTACGTCGAAGGTGATAACGAATGCAAGGAAAGCAAATTATATGCTGTTGAAATATCATACAACAACTTCAACAGAAAATCCAACGAAACCTTGCGTCAAACCTACGACCGATATGTTGAGGTAGTTAATGCTTGTAGATCTCTTGGCAAAACTTTAACCGATAAGGAAATCAATATGACTTTCCTATCTGCTTTCGGTTCTAAATGGGTAAATAAGGCTACCTCTTTAGAAGACTCCAAAGTTTTGGGTACTTGGTCGTTAAGTAACTTGTACGCCAATCTTAGAGTCTATGAATTAAAATTAAATCATATTGAAGAGATTGAAGGGAAAACCAAATCGCTATCCATGTCCGTCGTGGAACATGAGGAGAAACCATCTACATCCAATCAAACTGCAGATCCTTCCATATCAACCTCATCACTCATCGAGATGGATGATGATGATTTTGCCATGTTTGTGAAAAGATTCCAAAAATTTAGAAAATCGTCAAAACCTTTCACAAAATCATTTACAAAAGGCAAACCTCCGACAACGTTTTCTAAGGCTGGAGATACAAAGAAAAAGAGTGATCTAGTTTGCTACAATTGTAGAAAACCTGGTCACTTCGCATTTGAGTGTCCACAGCCTAAATATGAATACATGAAAAAGAAAACCTCTCCTGCGAAATTTTCTCGTCGCAAGGGAATGGTTCTTTGAGGAGGAAGAGAATTCCAAGGAATTGGCTACTTGGATTGAAACGATTTTGATGATGGAAGTGATGATGAAACCGAAGAGGTTAATCTGCAATTGCGGGCGCTTAGATGAGTCGGATTACGAGTCAATCGAGTCGCAAGATATGGAAGAAAAAGAGGTTTCTACAAAACTTCCAAATTTTAAATTGGATGATGATAACAAACTTACTCCTAGCATTAAGATAGGAAATTGCTCGTATTCACGTCCCATTTTTCCTCCTACAAATGCTCCACCTTCAAAAACAATTCCAAAGAAGAAAATTTTGAAAAAGGTGGTGGAAGAGGTTTCTCCCATGGAACATGAAAGGATGTTCAAGGAAAATTTGAAATGGTGATCCATCAATTCTCTAATCTTAAGAAAGCCTTAAGCTTAGCTCATGATGAACTTAATCAGACAAGACGGAGAAAGCGTGATGAAGTCCGAAATTTCAAATCTTAAGGACCAAATCGAAGTATGACTCCTCTTGCGATCGTAACAACATCCTTGAAACCAAGGTTGCTGCACTTCAACTCTGGAATGATGACTTGGTAACCCAAATCAACGATCTCCAAAAGATTATTAATTCGTGGCTCAAGTCTCAATCCACCAAGGATAAAATCATGAACTCCCAAGTTCCTCCTGGAATTAAGGAAGGCCTAGGTTTTGGATGCGAGGAAGAGGAGAAGTGTGCATCCTCGAGTGAAAAGGATGAGGAAATTTTGGAACTAACTAAAAGAAATTCCTAAGGGAAGCATGCTAAAGGAAAGGGTAAAGGACGACAAATCAATTATGTCTACCCAAAAGGAAAGCAATATGGAAAGAATTACGTGTTGAAACCTAAGGATTACGTAGGCAGCCGAAGAGGAAATGACTTATGGAATTGGTCGCATACCTGCTCCAACCGCTCCCGGTGGAAAAGGTGGTGCTTGCCAACTCCAGTCGACCGCGCATCTTCTTCGACCGCTCCTCCCGCCTTCAAAGCAGGGAATAGCATTCCCAGAAATACGTGGTCAAACCAAAGCCTGTTCCCTTTATCTCGGCGGACTCTTAGCTGGAACCGCTCCTCCCAAACCGCTTCCTTGTCCCAAACCGCATGCAACTCCTAAGAAGAGTAAGGAGTTAGTAAAACCTCATGAAGTTTGTAGTTATTATAAATGTTCTGTGTGTGATGGTTTAGGTCACAAGGCTGCAGAATGCCTTTTACGGTTCACATCCAATGCCAGGAAGAGTAAACCTCCTTCTGTCAAGCAGGTGTGGGTTGTAAAGGGTTGCTAACTTCGAAACCCAAGGAATAAAGGGGGACCTCGTTCTTAATGTTTACATTTCAGGTCCTCTGCTTCATGGCTGGTCACTCCAAGGATAATGAATGGTATCTTGACAGTGGCTGCTCAAGACATATGACTGGAGATAGATCATTACTTGAAGATGTCGTTGAAGCAAGTGGTCCGTCTGTAACCTTCGGTGACAACAACAAAGGCAAGACCATTGGATATGACATTATAAGGAGAGGAAACCTAACCATTGAGAAGGTTTCTCTTGTTTAAGGACTCAAGCACAACCTCCTTTCAATTTCTCAATTTTGCGACAAAGGAATGCTTTGCAACTTCACGTCATCAAACTGCTTTATCAAGGATAGCATTTTCTGCGTCACCCTACTCACAGGGATTCGTAAGAGTAATATTTACATTATTGATCTAAATTCTGCATGTAGTATTACTAATCTCTGTTTTGTAGCTAAGAATGTGAGCGAAAATAGTTGGCTATGGCACAAGAGGTTGAGCCACTTGAACTTCAAGTATCTTGCAAAGATTGGTAGGGAAAACCTCGTTCGTGGTTTACCCAAAGTAGCTGACCACCATCCAGAGACATGCAGTGCATGCCAGCTTGGTAAGCAGTCCGCGTCGTCTTTCACCAGCAAGACCGCTCCATCAACTTCAAGATGCTTACAACTACTTCACATAGATTTGTTTGGACCCGTAACCACTGCCAGCATTGGAGGAAATAGATATACCTTAGTGGTGGTGGATGATTACTCAAGATATACGTGGGTTGAGATGATGATTTCCAAAGATGACTGCTATGAGATTCTCACCGCACTTTTAGACGGCTCCAAACTCAAAAAGAAGATGACATCGTTAGTGTTCGATCGTATAATGGAACAGAATTTAAGAACAACGGTGTTGCTCGAGATTGTGATGACCATGGGATTGATCACAATTTCTCAACCCGGGTTCCACAACAAAATGGGGTTGTGGAAAGGAAGAATAGGACGTTGATTGAAATTTGGAAAGACAATGATATCGAAGCGAAGCTACCTCGGTATTTTTGAAATTTGAAGCAATCAATACCGCATGCTTCACTCGTAACCGCTCCCTCATCAACAAAACCTATAACAAGACTCCCTATGAGATTTGGCGAGGAAGAACCCCTAACATTGCATTCTTCAAGATCTTTGGCTCACAAATGTTTTGTCCTCTACAACGGAAGAGAAAATAGAGGTAAATTTGGAGCTAAAGCCGACGAAGGTATTTTTGTTGGGTATGCTAAACATTCAAAAGCTTTTCGTGTTTTCAATAAAACTAGTTTAAAAATAGTTGAGTCTGTCCATGTTACTTTTGATGAGCATTCTCTCCTTGAGCCACATTTGGCTCCAAATGTTGCTGATGATTTTGTTGAGCATAATGAACCAGGTGAACCATCTCAAACCGCACCTGAACCTCAACCGCAAAATCCAGCACCCTCAACTGAAATTCCCTCAAACCGCACCTTTGAAACCGCACCTGAAGTTCCTACTCCAGATGCAACTCCTAGGGAAGAAGAAGTTGAGAATTCCCCTATCCAGCTTATAGAACCTCTTTGTCAACTTACTTTCCATGACTTATCGTGAAGGATCTAACGACGTTCAATTGAAGATCTTCAAGAAACCTCACCCAACCGGACTTACCCCCGGAGGTTCGTGAAGTCGCGAAATACCCCTCACAAATGTGATTGGTGATCTATTTTCCGATGTTCAAACAAGGAGATCAAATTATGACGAGCATACTTCTCTTTTATCTCAAGTTGAACCCAAGAAGATTGATGAAGCATTCCAAGATTCCAGTTGGGTCGTTGCTATGCAAGAAGAACTCAACCAATTTGAAAGATGCAAGGTCTGGACTTTGGTGCCTAGACCTCAGGATCAAGGAGTGATAGGAACTAAGTGGGTATTTAGGAATAAGATGGATGAGAATGGAAGCATCACTAGGAATAAAGCAAGGTTGGTTGCACAAGGATATAGGCAAGAAGAAGGAATTGATTATGACGAAACCTTTGCTCCAGTTGCAAGATTGGAAGCTATCGAGAATCTTCTTAGCCTACGCCTCTTTCAAGCATTTCAAGTTATATCAAATGGACGTAAAGAGTGCATTCCTCAACGCGAACCGCAAAGAGACCGTGTATGTTGCCCAACCGCCTGGATTTGAAGAATACGCATTTCCCAATCATGTCTAAAAACTCCAGAAAGCTTTGTATGGACTTAAGCAAGCTCCAAGAGCATGGTATGAGACTCTCTCTAAATTTTTACTGGAAAAAGGATTCAAACGTGGTAAAATTGATACAACTCTTTTTATTGCCAAATATAATGAGCATACTTTACTTGTTCAAATATATGTCGATGATATTATTTTTGGTTCTACTAATGAGTTACTTTGTAAGCGTTTCGAAAAGCTAATGAAAAGCAAGTTTGAGATGAGCATGATGGGAGAATTAACATTTTTCCTCGGGCTTCAAATCAAGCAATGCGAAGAAGGTATTTTCCTCAGCCAAGCCAAATACACCAAGGAGTTGATAAAGAAGTTTGGATTAGAAAATGCTAAAGCATATGATACTCCTATGGCCACCGGCAATAAGATAGATAAAGATCTCAAAGGTAAGAAAGTTGATCAGACTTTATATCGAGGTATGATCGGCTGATTACTTTACTTAACTGCTAGTAGGCCCGATATTATGTTCGGTGTACGTGTATGTGCTCGTTACCAAGCTGATCCTAGAGAAGCACATCTTATTGCAGTCAAGCGTATAATCCGCTATTTATCTGGAACCACTAACCTTGGACTTTGGTATTCCAAAGATTCGAACTTCGATCTTGTAGGTTATTCAGATGCAGATTATGCAAATTTTGCACTATTGATGTGAAAAGCACTAGTGGTACTTGTCATTTCCTCGGGAATAGACTAGTTGCTTGGGCCGGCAAGAAGCAAGCTTCGGTTTCAGTGTCAACCACAGAAGGGCCGAGTATATTCTTCATGTGTAGTTGTTCTTTGTCAAATCCTTTGGATGAAGCAGCAGTTGGTAGACTATGGAATCCATGAAGGGAATTGCCCCATCATGTGTGACAACACTTCAACAATTTCAGTCTCCAACTCTCTGCACACATACTCCTACCAACTCACTTTCTCTCTCTAAAACCTTTACAAAAGCTTCATTTTTCATTCTGTAAATCAATGGCCTCTACTTCAAAAAGACAAAGAGCCTCTACCACTGCTAGGGAAAAGAAACCTATTCTGGAAATGGTAACATCTCTAACCCTAACTCTTAGTTTCTTCAAAATCTGCCATGAATGAACACTTAGAAACTGTACGTATCCCTCATGTTCTTCATTATGGTGATTTTGATCTTATTTGTTACTCATTTTCAATGATTTTTGTTGGGATATGCTCGGATTCATGCTTAGATTAGATATATGTAATTTATTTCATGATCATTGCATGATTTGAGTGTTAATTTTATGATTTTCAGTTTCTCTACTTCGAAAACCCACTTTACATTTTTAGTGTTTCTTGATGATTCTGGGTAAAGGTTGTAATTTTAATGATATATTGTTAATCCCCTTCCCAATGTGATCATTTTGATATGTTATTTGCTCATTTTGGTTAAGTTTCATGTATCTCTGTTCTTGGTGTTCTTGAATGTTCTTGGTGTTCTTCACAAAACCCATGAACTGTTCTTGAAAAATCATATGTTTTGGTTGCCTTGATTCTGAGAAAGTGTTTTCCAACACTTAGAAAATTTTCAACTTTTTCAGAAATTTTGGATTTTATTTTGGTTTGAAACCGCTTGTATGCAACCGCTTAGAAATTTTTGTTTCAAACCGCTCCTCACCTATTCAACCTAAACCGCATGTTCTAAAACCGCATTTTCAAATCTTTAGAAACCGCATGCTGTTTATTTCCTTTCCAATGTTTTTGAGATTTTACTAAGTATATAGGCTGGAAACCAAGAAATTCCTCTCTAATCACTGCTTGCAATGTGGGATAAGTTTGGATTACAATGCCATGTACTTAAGTAATTTTGTTCTCAAGTCCTCATTATTTGTTTAAGTATTCATGGTTTCACTTGGGGTTTGAAATTTTCAAACCGCACTTTACATTCTCAACCGCTTGGTGCTCAAACCGCTTGTGAACTATGAATACACAAATGGATCTAACACTTGAAATTTTATTTTATAGGATCCAACTACTTTCCTACCTGGGTGGGAAGTGAATGAGGAAGAGCTCAAAACAGATGCTCTTGGAAGGGAGTTGCTGAGGAAGCTAAGAGTTTCAGGCATCCTACCGCTCTTCACCAAGAAGCAGAATTTCATAGTGCCATCATTCGTGGATCAGTTCTTTGCAACCGCTAAGAAGGATTCAAGAGTTCTTGAACAAGGCCAAAAAGTCTCCTGCACGACCTGTAGTTGAAGGCATGAAGCTCTCCATAGACTACATTGACATAAGAAGACTTTTCAGATTTGCTGTTGGTGGAGCTCCCTTAGAGGTTGATCAGGTTATTCAAGACAATGCTGCTTTCCAAACCGCCAAAGTAGATACCTTGTCTAAGAAGTACAAGAAGATCCCCAGAAAGAATTTTGGTGAACTGATGAACTTTATAGGTCATCTAGTGGGGAGATCCATTTGTGGAAAGACTGGGAACCACAACAACTTTCCATCCTAACAATGGATGTACAGTGCTGCTATCTTTATGGAAATCAAGCTACACCGGCCAAGAATCCTTTACTTTGAGATTAAGGACGGCATTGAGACCTATCGGTCAAGGTCAAAGGTGAAGATCGAGGTGGAGACCTTTACGCAGGATCTTAACCGCTCCTGTTGATGGACTATGAGCACTTAGATGAAATGGTCACCAAGAATCCGGATCTTTTGGTGGGTACGCTCGAGATGATTCTCTTGGATTGCTTGCATGCCATTCCTTCAAGTATGCCAATGGAGATGCACTATACAAATCTTTGTATGATGCGTATACATACCCGAGGGAAGGAACCACATGAGTTGAGAGACCCTCAACTCGCTCCTAAGTCTAAAGCTACCAAGCGGTCCAGAAGCCCCAAGCAAGAGTTGAACCGCTTCCCAAGAGGACCAAGACCGCTCCGGCATCCAAACCGCCACTGGCGATGATGGAGTCAAGGCAAAAGGAAGAAATCATCCAAGGAACCTGAACTGCGAAACCATGCATTTGGTGGATGAAGATGATGAAGAAGAGGAAGATCCAAGTATTCCCAACTTGGTGGCTAGGGCCAAGAAAGCCAGAGATGAGATGGGTGGTTTATTTGTGGAGGAACAAGATGAAGGTTCTCCAAGATAGGATTGCTAGATTGGCCAAGGAGCAGCTGAAAAATATCGAGGCCAAGGGCAAAACTCCCTGAAGCCGGAACCGCCTCAACCCATGAACCGCCTCCTAAAACCCAACCGCCCCCAACTCCTCGAGACCTCTCTGTCCAAT
Source organism: Adenophora triphylla var. japonica (assembly GCA_022495995.1). Classification (NCBI taxonomy): domain Eukaryota; kingdom Viridiplantae; phylum Streptophyta; class Magnoliopsida; order Asterales; family Campanulaceae; genus Adenophora; species Adenophora triphylla. The sequence continues at coordinate 184,101 of JAFEMH010004244.1, forward strand.
CTCCAAACCAATCACCAGTCAATCCCCTGCCAACTCTCAATCCGCATCCCCTTCCAAAGCCAAATCCATAACCCCTTCCCCCAACAAAACCGCACCACTTCAGGGGGAGAAACCTAAGAGGAAGAAAATGGCAGCCAGAAAGAAAACCTTCAAGAAAACCAAACCTGCTCAACCATCACCTTCCCCCTCACCTACCATAAATTCCCTTCCTCAATCACCTCCTCAAAATTCCCCTTCACCTTCCCCCAGAAAATCACTATCACCCCTATCTTCTCAATCCCAATATAACTCACCCCAACATTCCCATTCCATAAATTCCCAACACTCCAACCAAACACCTACCAAATCCCAAGCTTATCAACAATGGCAGTCCAAGCCCTCTGCTGGACATGCTACATTCAAATCTGTTAGGGATGATCCAACCCCTGTCAATTCCCCTAACAAAAACCGCTCCCCTACACCTAACCGCTCTAAATCAAACACCCCTTCAAAATCCCCAACTCCTCACAACTCACCAATTAGACAGAACTCACCTCCTCCAAATATACCTCCCCAAACCCAAACCTCGCCTGAAACCAACCAAACCCAACCGCCTCCCATATTTCCAACCGCCTCACCATCAACCGCCCCTCCTTCTGAGTACTCCCAAAATCTCCAAATCCTAAACCTGATTCAAGGCCAACTGATCATAAACCAAGGCCATGTTATCTCCTTAACCGCCTCAAATGAATCCCTCCTTGCCTCCAACCGCGCCTTACAAGCCAAGGTGGACTCTCACTCCCTTGAGTTGGCAACCCTTAAAGCCTCTTTGCTTGATGCCATTAAGGGGGAGAGATCTACAGCTATTCCATCCTCCTCCTCAACCGCTCCTCCTGATCAAACTGCTTCCATGATCAAAACCACTTCTGAAGCCTTTCAGAAATCCCTTGAAGCTGGTTTGATCAAAGCCTTAGAAGAAAAGGCATCTATTGAGGAGATGAAGAAATCTTTGGATGTTCTTGGAGAGAAACTTTGTACCTCCCTTGATAAAGATTTGGGTAATCTGAGCACCAAATTCCTTGACTTTCTTCAAACCAGACCGCAATTATCTCAAGTTGTCCAAACCTCCTTGGATAATTTGCGTGAAGAAGTCTTGGAACAAATTGATCTTTTCAAGGTGGATTCAAAGGTAAATCTGGATACTGTGTCAGATACAGTGAAGGCCAAGCTGAACGAGATCCAAGATGAGTTCAATGACCGCTTGGACAACCTCAGGGAAGGATTCAACTCTAGACTTGGCTCAACAGTCAATGATCTCAAAACCTCCCTGAAGGTATCTGTGGATTTTGAACCAATGGAACAAGCCATTCAAGCTCAAACTGCTGTTGTTCAGGAGGAAGTGCACACCATCTTCAATTCCCTTTACTCTTCCCTCCATGTTCAGCTGGATACTATCAGAGACAATCTTGTGGAAAACACCAAAGCGGTTGGTGCCACAAATTCTACTTCTGCCCACTCTGTTAATGCTTTGAAGAAGCTAGAGTCAACTCTCACCAGAACCGCAGAGGAAGTTAGAAGACTGAGGAAAGCGTTTGCACCAGACCAATCAAGAGCTGGGCCAAGTGGAGCTGATCATGAAGTGAACAAGCCGCCTCAGCAGTAAACCGCTTTTTCCTTGTAATTTTTTTTGTAAGTTTGGACCGCACTTTCTTTGTATTTTCCTTTGTCCAACTTACTTCATTTTTGCTTTTTTGTAATCTTGTAATTTCCTTTCATTCCTGTACTGTGAATGTGTGCCCAAATTTTGGATTCACGCGAGTTTGAAGACATCCGGTTTAATTTGAAAAAAATGGAGTCGCCACGCCATTTTGATTACCTCAAAACTTTGAAAAAAAGGTTTTTTATGGGTTCGAAGGTTAAGTTACCCCTTGGGAAGAACGGATCGTCGTTCACCCAAGGTGTCTTGCCGGAGCAAGTCTCCCAAGATTTCATTAATCGTGCTTGCTTGCGTGCTTTCTTGTGTGCATGTGTTTGATGATAAGGAGGGAATGTCCCAAGTCGTCTTCCGGACGTACAAACCATTTGTTGGTTGTCGCTCGGGATTTCTTGGATTTTATGTATTCGGGATTATGATCCCGCCCTCATCTTGGACTTGTGATCATCGCATTTTTTGGAACTTGGGACTTGCGTGATCGAGAGAATGACTCTCTTTGTAGTCAAAGATGAGGTTCTTTAGAAAAGGAGGGTCCTTAGCCCATCAATCCTACACTTTAAGATGGTCGAGCTCGTATAGATGCTTCATACTCATCTTAAGTGATAATCGGAGATATAGGGTTCAAAGGTGTCCCTTTCTAAAGAGATTATGAAACCTTTATGGAAGGTACGATGTAAAGATAGGATCTTTTACACCGGTCCGTTCCTAGGTTGCTAATGGGGGAATGGGGGAAATGTATGTAAAAATGACACTTTAATGAAAAGATGACATTTTTGGTTTGCAAATGATGCATTTGATTCAAAGAAATGATCTTTATTGCAAATGATGCATAAAGATATGATTTTTATGCAAATGATGCATTTTTATGAAGAACTTGGCATTCATTATGCAAATGATGCATAAGGATTGCATTTTGAAAAGCATATGATGCTAGTTTATGGTAAAGACATGATCTTTAAAGCAAATGATGCTTGGAAAAGGGATTTTGAATGCAAAGGATGCATTTTGATTGAAAAGATTTGATTTTTATATGCAAAGGATGCATAAAGATGACATTTTTATTGGAAAATGGGGGTTTTAGGTGCAAAGGATGCACCTTTATGGGGAAAGACTACATTTTTATGACAAATGATGTCTAATGCATGCAAAAGGGGAAGGGGGAATATAAAGATGTGATCTTTAATCTACCAAGTCCCAAGCAATATAAAGGCAATGCAATGAGCAATTTATAAAGCAATTAGGATGCGAGGTTAGGGCGTGCGAGGTTACCAATGGCTTCCTTCTTCTTTGGATGGAGCTAGGAGGAGAGGTTGATCTTGGATCTTCAAGGAGGAGGGAGGTAGCTTCTTGGCCTTCTTCTTCACCTTCTTGGATCTTCAACAGCTCTTGAGAGTATTCTTCACGTATCTAAAATGGGTAGAGGAGGCCTCTATTTATAGGCAGCTGGAAAAAGGCGAAAGAGGCCGCGTGGCTTCATTTGCGGCAAAAGAGGCCACGTGGCTACATTTGCTGCCGACCCAGATTTTTCCAGAAACATGCAAGGTGGCATTCTAGAAGGTCAGCGAAAGAGGCCGCATGGCTTCATTTGCGGCAAAAGAGGCCGTGTGGCTACATTTGCTGTCGACCCAGATTTTTCTAGAAACATGCAAGGTGGCATTCTAGAAGATTTCCTAATTAAGAAAAACGTGTTTCTTAATTAGGAAGCTTCCCCTTCAGCCCTTAACTGTTTTGGAACAGTTCCGGAATATTTCCGGAACACTAGGAAGGTCCGGGGAATTACCGGGAAACTTACCGAAATTGTCGGAAAATTTAACCGGAATGCATGAGCCAGATTTGGGTACTTACAGAAGCCCCTCGGCAACATCACTTGCAGGGCGAGTGGGGTTGTCGATAGAAAAGGATCCGATCTGGCGAATGCCGAGACCGATTGGGTGACCAAATTGGTCGAGTGACTGGACCTTTTATGAAAGGCTACCTACGTATCCCGGGTGGGAATCAATCCAAAATCGTAGTTCGAGCTTTTACTGAGTCGAAATTTTATTCCTTCATCATGGAATAACGGAGATCGAAAGAGAGAGCGAAATGTTATTCCTTCATCATGGAATAACGGAGATCGCGATAGAGGTCGAAATGTTATTCCTTCATCTTGGAATAACGGGGATCGAAAGAGAGCGAAATGTTATTCCTTCATCATGGAATAATGGAGATCGCGATAGAGGTCGAAATTTTATTCCTTCATCTTGGAATAACGGAGATCGAAAAAGAGCGAAATGTTATTCCTTCATCATGGAATAACGGAGATCGCGATAGAGGTCGAAATGTTATTCCTTCATCTTGGAATAACGGACATCGAAAGAGAGAGCGAAATGTTATTCCTTCATCATGGAATAACGGAGATCGCGATAGAGGTCGAAATGTTATTCCTTCATCTTGGAATAACGGAGATCGAAAAAGAGCGAAATGTTATTCATTCATCATGGAATAACGGAGATCGCGATAGAGGTCGAAATGTTATTCCTTCAACTTGGAATAACGAAGATCGAAAGAGAGAGCGAAATGTTATTCCTTCATCATGGAATAACGGAGATCGTAGGTTGAAATGTTATTCCTTCATCTTGGAATAACGGAGATCGAAAAAGAGCGAAATGTTATTCCTTCATCATGGAATAACGGAGATCGCGATAGAGGTCGAAATGTTATTCATTCAACTTGGAATAACGGAGATCGAAAGAGATATCGAAATGTTATTCCTTCAACTTGGAATAACGGAGATCGAAAGAGAGGTCGAAATGTTATTCCTTCAACTTGGAATAAAGGAGATCGAAAGAGATATCGAAATGTTATTCCTTCAACTTGGAATAACGGAGATCGAAAGAGATATCGAAATGTTATTCCTTCAACTTGGAATAACGGAGATCGAAAGAGAGGTCGAAATGTTATTCCTTCATATTGGAATAACGGAGATCGAAAGAGATATCAAAATGTTATTCCTTCAACTTGGAATAACGGAGATCGAAAGAGAGAGCGAAATGTTATTCCTTCATCTTGGAATAACGGAGATCGCGATAGAGGTCAAAATGTTATTCCTTCATCTTGGAATAACGGAGATCGAAGGAGATATCGAAATGTTATTCCTTCAACTTGGAATAACGGAGATCGAAAGAGAGAGCGAAATGTTATTCCTTCATCTTGGAATAACGAAGATCGCGATAGAGGTTGAAATGTTATTCCTTCATCTTGGAATAACGGAGATCGAAAAAGAGCGAAATGTTATTCCTTCATCAGGGAATAACGGAGATCGCGATAGAGGTCGAAATGTTATTCCTTCAACTTGGAATAACGGAGATCGAAAGAGATATCGAAATGTTATTCCTTCAACTTGGAATAACGGAGATCGAAAGAGAGAGCGAAATGTTATTCCTTTATTATGGAATAACGGAGATCGCGAAAGAGGTCGAAATGTTATTCCGTCATTCGGAAATAACGGAGATCGAAATAAAGCGAAAAAAGGTCGAAATGTTATTCCGTCATTCGGAAATAACGGAGATCGAAATAAAGCGAAATGAGGTCGAAATGTTATTTCGTCATTCGGAAATAACGGAGATCGAAATAAAGCGAAAAAAGGTCGAAATATTATTCCGTCATTCGGAAATAACGGAGATCGAAATAAAGCGAAAAAAGGTCGGAATATTATTCCGTCATTCGGAAATAACGGAGATCAAAATAAAGCGAAAAAAAGGTCGAAATATTATTCCGTCATTCGGAAATAACGGAGATCAAAATAAAGCGAAATGTTATTGCCTTCCGGCCATAACTGAAATTTTTAACAAGAAACATTATCCCATTTGGCAATAACGGGAGATTTCCCGGAGGAAACGTTATCCCAATTGGCGATAACGGAGGATTTCTCGGAGGAAACGTTATCCCATTTGGCGATAACGGAGAATTTCCCGGAGGAATCGTTATCCCATTTGGCGATAACGTAGGATTTCCCGGAGGAAACGTTATCCCATTTGGCAATAACGTAGGATTTCCCGGAGGAAACCTTATCCCATTTGGCAATAACGGGGGATTTCCCGGAGGAAACGTTATCCCAATTGCCAATAACGGAGGATTTCCCGGAGGAAACGTTATCCCATTTGGCAATAACGGAGGATTTCCCGGAGGAAACGTTATCCCAATTGACAATAACGGAGGATTTCCCGGAGGAAACGTTATCCCATTTGGCAATAACGGAGGATTTCCCGGAGGAAACGTTATCCCATTTGGCGATGACGGAGAATTTCCCGGAGGAAACGTTATCCCGTTTGGCAATAACGGAGGATTTCCCGGAGGAAACGTTATCCCATTTGGCGATAACATAGAATTTCCCGGAGGAAACGTTATCCCATTTGGCAATAACGTAGGATTTCCCGGAGGAAACATTATCCCATTTGGCAATAACGGGGGATTTCCCGGAGGAAACGTTATCCCATTTGGCAATAACGGGGGATTTCCCGGAGGAAACGTTATCCCAATTGACAATAACGGAGGATTTCCCGGAGGAAACGTTATCCCATTTGGCAATAAAGGAGGATTTCCCGGAGGAAACGTTATCCCAATTGACAATAACGGAGGATTTCCCGGAGGAAACGTTATCCCATTTGGCAATAACGGAGGATTTCTCGGAGGAAACGTTATCCCATTTGGCGATAACGGAGAATTTCCCGGAGGAAACGTTATCCCGTTTGGCAATAACGGAGGATTTCCCGGAGGAAACGTTATCCCATTTGGCGATAACGTAGAATTTCCCGGAGGAAACGTTATCCCGTTTGGCGATAACGGAGATCGCGAAAAAGGTTGGATTTTGCAGAGAAGTTGGAAGGAATCAATAGTTTTTCTTGTAAAGAAAAGTGGGACGCACCCAAATAATTTTTTTTGTAAAGAAAACTGGGATGTACCCTGATTATTTGAAAAATGAAATTGAAAATGCCAAGGGCAAATAAACTGAGTCACAGAGGTAAATTTGTAAAAATAGGCCTCGGGGGCACTGGAGGGAAAATTTGGTTGAACATGATTAGAAATGCCAGGGGCACAAAAGGGCAAAACAGGCCCATGGGGGACAAAATTTGTAAAATGGAGCCTTCAGGGGCAAAATTGTAAAAACAGGCCACAGAGGCTTAGTATGTCGCGCGACTTAGTAAGCCTGAACTGTGCTTTTTAATGCCTTTGGAACTGGAATGGAATTGCAGACACAGGTTGGAATTGGGTGACCAAAGAGGTCACATACCTGGTCTCTTTGGGGCAATGGCAAAGATATATTGGTCCCTTCCTATAAGGATATGAACGGGGTGACCTAGGAGGTCAAACAACCAATCCTTCATAAGAATGTGCCAAATCAGAAAGGGGTGTGACCAATGTGGTCATAAAATTGGACATTTATGAAAAAGCTTACGCACCATTGAGGAATGGGGAAAGAAAAAGGTGACCAATGTGGTCAGATGGCTGAACCTTTTTATGAAAGGCTACCTACGTATCCCGGAGGAATCAAGCCTTGATCGTAGTTCAAACTTCATCTAGACAGTTAGGAACGATGTCTAGGACCCTTGAGGTTTTGACAATTAATGGAGGTTGTCACCTGAGGAAGCTAAAGCTTACGTCACTATCGAGTAGATAGAGGCAGCTATAACTGGAAAACTTGAGCATACTTCTCAATCTGTGATAGAGGTAGCCAAAGTTGGATTTTTGACAATTAGGAAACTGTCGCCTGGTGTTATCTTGTTATAACGGAAGTAACGAAGGCGCTTTTGGGAGAAAATGTATTATTAGAAATTGGCACGTTACTTGAGCCTAGGGTGATTTTTTTCTTGGAAACAATGGTAGAGACTGGGTCTAGATGTACATATGGAATGTGTTTAAGACGGGTTTCAAACAGGTGGGGTTGTATCCCTTGGGTGCGGACTGAACTGCTGCTGTTGCTGAGATTTTGTCAACGTGGACTAGAATTCCCTCTTGGGCTGGGTTTAAACCTCGGGTCTCGATGAATGTTCCTTTCTCACATTCTGGCATTTTAAGCTGATAGGCTTTTATAACCAAAGACTAAAGCAGATGTCGCAGTGACCAAACCTCTCTTCTAGGGATGGATGCGACTTATCGGAGCCCCGGTCTGAGGAAGAACTTTCTGCAAAGCCCCATGAAAGATCCTTTCACTGGCAAAGCCCCGATTGGATGAACTGAGCAGGCGAAGTCTTAGGTTTTGAAGAAGTGACTAAATGAAGCCCCAATCTGATGATCTAGCGAAAATCCCAATATGATTGGTACTGCGGAAGTGATCCTGAGGTTGATCTAAACAAAACTGAATCCATCTAGGGACCTAGTGAAGAACCCGATGCGAACCCCAAAAATGACTAAAGAAGCCCCAGTCTAAAGAAATGGCTTGGCAAAGCCCCAGACTTGAAGAGTTTCAAGGCAGCCCTAATGCGAATTGTAGCAGAAGAGGGAAGACCTATCCTTTCGTACTTACTTTCTTATTTCCTTTAGTCGCTCAGTCAACCTTAAGGAGATGTGGACGAAGAGAAGAATTTATACATGCAGGGGCATATTTTTCGAAAGGTGGGAATAGATCCCGATTTTGTGTTATTTTGATGGCCTTATTCGACGTAGGCACAAAAACTCGCTTTGGGTTTGACTCTTTTGAGAGAGTATAAGCGTAGAAAGGTTTGTAAAAGTGTATGGAAGCCCCTGCTGACAGAAAATCAGTGTTTAGCACTATTTTTCCTAAGATGTAGAAAAGGAAGACTTGTCAAGACATCTGAAAACTTGTTTTATTTACAATGATCACAAGATTGCTTAAAACCCTTTGTTAATGTTCGGGTTATTCAACCACTAATCTCGATATGAACTAACATTCTTATTAGTTATGAGGAGAAAGTCAACCAATGTCGCGGATCAAGGTTGGCTGGGTGTGAAAGAAAGGTTTGTGTATAGGGAGGTCATTGATGAGACCGGATTTTCTGGGATTTGAATGTGTTTATGGGGGAGGTCATTCGATGAGACCGGATTTTCTAGAATTTGGATATGCTTATTACCGGACCATTTCTGGTTGCCTACGTTCCCCTCAGTGTGAGGAGCTCAGGTCGCCGTAGTTCGGCTTCGGCCAGACTGTTTCAGGCTTTGGGAAATGGGATTTGTGGTTCCTTTAGTGAAAAGGCTCGGATGAAAAGGTTGGATGATGAGGCGTGAGCCTCGGGATGATTCCTTGACCAAGTCATCTTTGGACAGTTGCTTCTGATTTTCGTCTTTCAATTGGAGGAGAAAGGATTTGCACGTGCCTACAGGCTTATGAAATGCTTCTGGCTTTGCTTCGACCGCCCCATTGTTATCGACAACTTTCATTCTCTGAGCTTTGATTTTGCCTGTCCGTCAAGCTTTTGATTGGCTGTGCTGGGTCCTTGGCCCTATTTTCTTTTATTTTCTATGTGCAACCCTGTTTTTTGCCTAGACTGCCCCTTTTTTTTTTTTGGGATTTTCAGCCTAGCTGGGCATTCTTCTTTTTGCACTGAGATTTTTTTTCTTCTTTCTTTTTTTATGTGCAACCCTGTTTTTTGCCTAGACTGCCCTTTTTAGGGATTTTCAGTCTAGCTGGGCATTACTCTTTTTGCACTACATTTTTTTTATTTTATGAAGCACCTGAGGGCCAAGGCAAGCCTCTGCTTGAACTTTCTTGATATCCTTGAGGTCTAAGGCAGGCTCCTAGGTCGTTGTCGACACGGGGTCAATCTTTCGAAGCTGAGTGGCCTTTTGTTGTCCCTTGATGTTGCCGCCGTCATTGACTTTGGTCAAGGTGATGGTGAGGACATGGTTTGGGAAGTGTATGGCTTGATGGAGGCCTTTTGTGGGGTAAGGAAAGTGTATGGGGAAGGCATTAGTTGACTTTCTCACACTGATTAATCAGAATGTAAATTATTTCGAGAGATTATTTGTTGAGTAATGCAAGTGATCATATAAAATAAAACCATTTCATTAAATGTAATGTAGGTGTGCAAATAATGTCTTAAGTCTAGCAAGAAAAGAAGAAGACTCTTTTATAGAAAATTAAAGATTAATTACAATGTCCGTGGAGGACTTGATTGAAAAAGAAAAGTACTAGAACCTACGAAGGTTGACTGAGAGACTATTTTTTTTAAGGATAGGTAGACCCTAGTCTAGCTACTCTTTCTTTGGTTGGGCCCGGGGCAGCTTGAGCTTTCCATTTTTACGCTAGCTTCGAGATCCCCTATCGCATCGAGGCAGTGATCCGTTACGTGCCCATGATACTGGTGGAAGTGGAGGGATTTGAGGCCACGGGGCAGCTGGAGCAAGCACAAGTTGTCCAAAGAAATGGGTCGGAAAAGTCACGGGGACGAACTTTGTTGACTGAGCATATTGCTGGAAGGAAGTGAACCTGGGAGGACTTCGAGGGATATTGGGATATGTTTGGGAGGATTCAAAGCTGGGTCTTATCTGAGGAGGCGAGGGTGTTGGAGCCCTGATGGCCTGGGATGTTGGAAAGGACTGAGGAGGAGTGGTCCTTGGTAAGGGATCATATGTGGATAGAGGAGGGCATTGGTTATAGACTGGGGGAGCTGAGATGGCTGCTTCTGGAGTCTTATCTTCTACCATAACCAGGGAACCATTGGACTCAACCACTATCTGAACCCCATGACGACGGAGCGCATCAATGAGCATGGCTTGCTGTTCATCATGGACCTTACGACTGTTTTCCAAGGCTAAGGCTAGCTTTTCTTCCCTAGTCATCTGGTTACCCAAACCACTGTTGTTCTCTGTCAAATCGGCCATTCTGACTCTCTGGACTGACAAAGCTGAGGATTCCGCGAACCTGCCCGAGAATTCTGCGCTAACAAGTCGCTGACCCGGTGTTCTCACCCACTTCTTTCTCGCTGCGGGAAAGGGATAGGAGAGGTTTAGACTTGGAGGTAGACAAGGTTTAGACTCGGGAGTAAGTGTTTAGGCTAGGAGGTAAGTGTTTAGGCTGAAGGCTCATGTAACATGCACTTATTTGCTTAAGTTTTGCTCAGAACACATTTTCTCCTAATCCTAACTGATCGGAAAAGATTGGACCTTGGAAGGTAGAGATCGAAAATCGGGGATTGGACCGAGGAGGTCGCGATTAGAGATTTGACCATGAAAGGTCGGGATGGAAAATCGGAGATCGGACCGAGGAGGTCTTGATTAGGAATTTGACCATGAAAGGTCGAGATAGGAAAATCGGAGATCGGACCGAGGAGGTCGCGATTAGGGGATTTGACCACACAAGGTCGAAAATGGAAAATTGGAGATCGGACCGAGGAGGTCGCGATTAGGGATTTGACCGCGAAAGGGTCGAGATGGAAAATCGGAGATCGGACCGAGGAGGTCTCGATTAGGGATTTGACCACGAAAGGTCGAGAAAAAAAAATCAGAGATCGGACCGAGGAGGTCGCGATTAGAGATTTGACCGCGAAAGGTCGAGAAAAAAAATCGGAGATCGAACCGAGGAGGTCGCGATTAGAGATTTGACCGCGAAAGGTCGAGAAAAAAAATCGGAGATCGAACCGAGGAGGTCGCGATTAGAAATTTGACCGCGAAAGGTCGAGATGGAAAATCGGAGATCGGACCGAGGAGGTCGCGATTAGGGATTTGACCGCGAAAGGTCGAGAAAAAAAATCGGAGATCGAACCGAGGAGGTCGCGATTAGAGATTTGACCGCGAAAGGTCGAGATGGAAAATCGGAGATCGGACCGAGGAGGTCGCGATTAGGGATTTGACCGCGAAAGGGTCGAGATGGAAAATCGGAGATCGGACCGAGGAGGTCTCGATTAGGGATTTGACCACGAAGGGTCGAGATAGGAAAATCGGATATCGGACCGAGGAGGTCTCGATTAAGGATTTCAGAGATAGGACCATGCAATTATGATTAATTGTTCAAGTTTACATAAAACAATGTCTTTTATTTAATTTCTATTTGGTTGGAAAAGGGGTTCTGCCCTTCTTTTTCGCAACTACTCTAGATCCTGGATCAGTGGGTTCCGTCACTACGTCTATAAGCCCCTCGTATTCCACCTGTATTTCGACCTCCCAGGGTGGACAGCCCCGGGCGAGGGTCCTATAGGGCACGCGGATCCCACCGACCGAGAGTAAAGAACGCTCCTAACGGGTCTAGCGGGTCATAGGAACTTTCAACGCACGAGCGATGCGGATTATGGTCAAGGCAATACCGGGAAAGTCTCGTCTTTCTGCCTTGACGGAATTTTGGCAGAATTTCGCTTGAGCGAATGACGTTTTGACTTTCGGTAATGTCCGAGAAGATAATAGGCATGGGTCGGGCGGTAAAAGCCGGATGACACAGTGTCACATTGAACTTCGTTGCATACGCCGGGCGTGAGTTAGAATCGAGGTTAATGCCGGGTCAAGATCTTGCCAATTTTTCCTTGTCGGAATTTTGGCAGAGCTTCGCTTTGAGCGAAAGATCTTTTGATTTGTTGGCAAAGACTCGGTCTTGACTCTTACGCATTCCGTGCAGGTCAAGGTTAATAGTCAATGTCAGAGTCGAGATCTCGCCAATTTTTCCTTGTCGGAATTTTGGCAGAGTTCCTCCTCCGTTATGAACTAAGGCTTGACCTTTACGAGGGTATGCAACTGGGCTATATGACACGGACTAGACCAAAAACCAACCAAAAAGTCACGGTTTTTTGAAACGTGTGACACGGACTGTGCATTGGTCGACACTGGCTGCCATGGGGAGGTTGGGATGATTCCGTGCGTGCCCGGGAGCATCGTAAGGCTGTCCGTGACTGCAGCTGGAACCACCCTCGGGTTTGAAGGACGTGCGTGTAAAGTGTATTGGATATATCAGGTGCGCGTAGTGTGCGGTCTCCTAAAAATGTTCCTTTTTGAGTTAAAACAGAGATTTTCATGAATGTGTTTTAAAGGAATGATTTTCGGGACGGGGAGAATGCAACACGTAAGCACATAAATTTTAGGAGCCCCGATCGATCATGAAGCCGAGTAGCCCCAAGCCTAGGAGGCTGCCCAGTTAACCATGATTTTTCTGGTGGAATTGCCACCGAGGTCACCCGGTCGAGATCCAATGAGGATTGAGCCAAGTGCACCGCATGGATCAATTTTCCAGGTTCCACTCCTTTGCTATTTTTTCGGGTTGTTTCCCATTCACAGTATGCACAGATTCCAAGATGCAAATGATGCAATGCAAGGTAAAGAAAGCAAGCAAGATTAATGAAATCAGCGACAGGAGTCTAACCCGCTTAAAGGGAAAAGCTTTCTTTTATTTTTTTTTCAAAAACCTTTTTTTTTTCGAAAAGGGATACTGGTACGTGGGATTGTTAAACCACCAGTTATCCCAACTCCCACATCAGGGAGTATACAGGAAGGGCAAGTGGTTTCCACCTATATACCGAGTATCGATTTTTTTGTTTTGAAAATAAAGATTTTCTCCTTTGGGATATCCCCAGCGGAGTCGCCAAACTGTGAATGTGTGCCCAAATTTTGGATTCACGCGAGTTTGAAGACATCCGGTTTAATTTGAAAAAAACGGAGTCGCCACGCCATTTTGATTACCTCAAAACTTTGAAAAAAAGGTTTTTTATGGGTTCGGAGGTTAAGTTACCCCTTGGGAAGAACGGATCGTCGTTCACCCAAGGTGCCTTGCCGGAGCAAGTCTCCCAAGATTTCATTAATCGTGCTTGCTTGCGTGCTTTCTTGATGTAGCACAAGTTCCAATTCCAACTGATCAGGCACGAATTTCTGGCGATGTGCGCGGCCGCGCAGCAGAGGAGGGCGACCGCGCTCGAGGAAGGATTGACGGAGGCGTTATCTCGGCCTAAGTGCGCGACCGCGCTCGAGGGAAGGGCGACCGCGCTGGATTGACAAATTCAGGGCCGAAGCTACGGGATAGTTGCGCGACCGCGCTCGTGAGGAGGGCGGCCGCGCTCGAGACGGGTTTATGACCGAGAATGTTATTCTGTTTCAGTTTACAAAACTTTTAAGTAGGGTTATTTTGGGTATTTTTTTATTCCGTTTTAATTAGGTTTTTCCTGCTTTCCTAGGTCATATAAATACTTTATTTTCATTATGTTTTGGGGAGAACTCTTATTATTGAATTATTTTGCTTTGCAAAATTGAGGTTATTCCTTGAAGTCAATTTGGCTTGTTAAACCCTATTCGTGGATTCGAAGAGGTCGAACGTTCCCTTTGAATTGTTCGTTATTTTGGTTGTTTAAGATCCTTTGACGAGGAATTATTCAATCTTTTCTGTTCGTTTTGTTCCGCTGCGTTTACTTGACATCAATTGGTATCAGAGCAAGGTCAATCCTTGGAAGAGATGGCGGGAAACAACGGTGGCAACAACGCAGACAACCAAGCCGCGGTTATAGCGATCCTTGATCGTATGGAGCGACAAGCTACGGAGCGTGCAGCAATCCAAGATCGCCAACATGCTGAAATTTTGGAGGCTTTGCGCGGTTTGAGAGTTGAAGGCAATCGCGGGCACAGAGATGATCTTGATTTTGAACCGGAAGATCGAGGGGAGGGCCGCCGTCGAGCTCAACCGCCGGGTGGTGATAGAAACCATGGGAGAAGAGAAGGTAATAATTTTCATGATCAGTTGCCGAAAATCAAGGCTGATTTACCATCTTTTTCGGGTGATTTGAATATGATAGAATTTTCGGACTGGTTAGAAGAGGTTGAGAAATTTTTCACATTGATGAGTATTCCGGAGGACAGGAAGGTACCATATGTAGCCTATAAATTGCGTGGAGGTGCTTCTGCGTGGTGGAAGCAACTGAGTAATCAATTGCGTAGGGAGTTTCGGGAGCCAATTCAGACATGGCCACAGATGAGGCTAGCTTTGCGTCAGCGTTTTCTACCCAAGAATTATGGTCATGTTATCTATCAAAAGTTTTTGGAGTGTAGACAAGGGGCGAAAAGTGTGGCGGAATATTCGCATGAATTCCATACTCTATCGGCTCGTTGTGATTTGGGAGAGTCGGATGTTCAGCAAGCTTCGAGATTCGTTACTGGCCTTCGTGCCAACATCAGAGATGTGGTGGAGTTGCATGCTCATGAATTTTTGGAGGACGCGATTGACAGGGCTACAACAGTGGAGAAGCAACTTTCTAGACCTCGCCCTATTGTTAGGAACTTTGGAGGTTCTTATTCCGGAAGCAAGGGTTTGGCTCAAGATAAGACACATGCTATTGGTGCTAAGGCGTCGGAGGAGAAGAATGATGTTCCTGCAGCCTAGTCGGCCCGACACAAACTAGAAAGCCCAATAATTCTACTGGCCAACAAAACACTAACCCTTACGCCAAAACTTTTGGTAACAAGTGTTTTAAGTGTGGGCAAACCGGGCATATTTCTAGTGGTTGTCACCTCCGTAAGAGTACTAATATGGTGGATCGTGATGATACCGGTGATGGCGGAGAGGAGGAAGATGGTCCGGAATATTGGGAGGATCCCAATGGTGATGACGAGGGTGTGGAAGATCATGGGTCCTTCGTAGTTAATAGACTTATGTTGACTACGCCGAAGGAGGAGGAGGATCCAGCTAGGCACAGCATTTTTCGCACCAAAGGGAAGGTGAAGAACTTCGATATTCAGATCATTGTTGACAGTGGGAGCAGTGAGAATTTGGTGGCTCGTGATTTGGTGGACAAGCTAAAATTGGAGGTCCTGCCCCATCCTACACCCTATTCAGTTGGGTGGATCAACTCCGTCGGCAAAATTAAGGTACACGAACAATGTCTTGTTCCTTTCTCTATCGGTCGTTATAAGGATGCTATTCTCTGTGACATTATTGATATGACTGCTTGCAATTTATTGTTGGGGAGGCCGTGGCAATTTGATCTTGATGTTGTACATAAGGGGAGAGATAATATTCTGCAGTTTAAGAAAGATGGTGCACGTTTTAACTTGTGTCCTTTACGGGATAGAGATCCTTATGTTAAGAAGATGAAGAAGCCTATTGTTTCTCTTTGCACTGCTAATGAATTTTTGAGTGATATTGATGAAGCTACATGTGTTTTTGCGGTGGTCAGAAAGGGTGTGTCCGGTTCAGTTTGTTTGGTTCCCAAGTCTTTGGAGGCTTTGTTACATGAGTATCGTGATGTTATGCCTGATGAGCTGCCTGCAGGGTTGCCTCCCTTGCGTAATATTCAGCATAACATTGACTTGGTTCCGGGTGCATCTCTTCCTAATCTAGCTCATTATAGGATGAGTCCGGCTGAACATGAGATTTTGAAAGATCAGGTGGAAGATTTACTGAAGAAGGGTTATATTCAGGAGAGCTTGAGCCCTTGTGCGATCCGGCTCTATTGGTTCCTAAGAAAGATGGGACTTGGCGTATGTGTGTAGACAGTCGGGCTATTAATAAAATTACGGTTAAGTATCGTTTTCCCATTCCTCGTCTTGATGATATGCTAGACATGCTTCGTGGTGCTAAGATATTTTCTAAAATTGATCTAAGGAGTGGATATCACCAAGTACGTGTTCGCCCGGGTGATGAGTGGAAAACAGCCTTCAAGACTAAAGAGGGATTGTATGAATGGTTGGTGATGCCGTTTGGTTTATCAAATGCACCTAGTACTTTCATGCGTTTGATGAATCAAGTATTGAAGCACTTCAATGGTAAGTTTTTGGTCGTTTATTTTGATGATATCTTGATTTTCAGCAAGACGGAGGAGGAACATATTGGGCATTTACAGTCAGTGTTGCAGGCATTGAGGGAGAACGAATTGTTTATAAATCTCAAGAAGTGTTGTTTTATGCTTGATAAATTATTATTCTTGGGATATATTGTTTCTGCGGAGGGTATCCAAGTGGATGAAGACAAGATAAAGGCTATTCGAGAGTGGCCTACTCCCACTACTGTTAGTGAGGTACGTAGCTTTCATGGCCTGGCTACTTTTTATCGTCGTTTTATTCGCAACTTTAGTTCCATTGTGGCTCCGATTACTGAATGTATGAAGAAAGGTGGTTTCCATTGGGGTGATGAGGCGGATGCTAGTTTCGCTCTTATTAAGGAGAAATTGACTAGTGCTCCTTTGCTAGCTTTACCGGATTTTTCTAAGCCTTTCGAGCTTGAGACGGATGCTTCTGTGATTGGGATAGGGGCTGTTTTGATTCAAGAGAAGAGACCGGTTGCTTTCATGAGTCAAAAGTTGGAGGAGTCTAAACGAAAGTGGACACCTTATTGAAATTACCCGGATCCGAGCAGGCCTCGCGGCCCCGGCATCTGGCATTTTTCCCCCCGCTTTGCAGCGGTTTTCAGGTTGGAGGTGTCTCGCCGTTTGTTTTCGCATTCGTAGAGTCGCCACGCCGTTTTTATTAAGCCCAAAACATTGAAAAAGGGCATCAGTTTAAAGATAATTTTAAACTGTTTTTGTGTGATGAGATTTTGAGTTCGGAGGTCAGATGACTCCCCGGGAAGAGAATATTAGAATATTAGAGCTCACCCGAGTAGCCTCGTAAAACGAGTCTTTCGGATACCCCTAATATCCTTTAAATGTTGTGTGTGTGTGTGTGTGCTTTTAAAAATGCATGCTGTATCGGATGTCTACATTGTATGCTATGTATGGAAATGTATTGAAATAGTATAGGAAGGAAGCCTTACCAATGTTGGTTCGTGTCTGTCTTCCGCTGGGGAATGGTGTTTGAGGTCGGAGTAGCGTTCCGGTACGGATCGGGATTGCCCGGGAGATGCCGGTTGTCCGCGGACAGCAGTTTCGGCGTGAGTTGAGGTTGCAGGCTGCGTTCGGGCAGGTTCGGCGTGCGTAGGGATCGTCGGGATCACTCGGGCAGAGGTTCGGCGTGCGTTGTGGTGGCAGGAGTCACGCGGGCAGAGTTGTGGCGTGGTTTGGGATCGCCGGTTTGACTTGGAAAGAGCCGGGACACCTCGGGAAAGACCAGGCAAGGCCTCGGAGTACCACGAGGGGCCTCAGAGTACCTCGAGAGTGCCTCGGGGCAGCGCGGGAGCGTCGCGGGAGCGCTCGGGGAGGCTTCGGAGCACCACAAGGGGGCTCGGAAGGCCTCGGAAGGATCCGAAAGAGGTCGGGAATGCCTCGAGAGGACTTAGAGGGGAGCCAAAAGGCTAAGGGAGGAAGAGAGAAGAGGGAGGTGTGTGAAAATGAGGAGGGGAGCCCTCTATTTATAGTAAAAATTTCGGAGCAAAGAGGTCCGTACGGACCTTCTTGGTTATCCGTAATTTTGGATTTCCTCGATTTGAGGGAATGCGCAATGATGGTGAATATTACGGAATGATGGTGTCCCCTCGAGCAATAAGGTCCGTACGGACCATCTTGCATGCAAAGAGGTCCGTACGGACCAACTCTGCAGGAAGTAATCATTTTCCAGGATTTGAGGGAATATTGTGGACTTTAAGGGATTTAGTAATCATTGAAACAAAGAGGTCCGTACGGACCTTAATTGCTTTTACGATTTCTGAAAATTCCCAAAAGGTCCTTTGTCCCTTTTATCCCGAAGGCTCCTCCCTTGGTTTGGTTGGGGGTTTGAGAGGGTTTTGAGAGGGTTTTGAGTGAGAGAGGTCTCCGAGACTACGCTTGAGGAGTCTCGCGGTGTTTCCCGTGTGTTTGAAAGGGGTGATCCAGATTGGGGTACTTACGAAGCCCCTCGACGACGTCACTTATGAAAGAAGTGGGGTCGCCGATAAGATAAGGGTCCTAATGCGGATCGCGTCTTTGGGAGAGGAAGTGGCCGTGAGGGTCAATGTGAGGACGTGGTGGTGTCCTTTTGTGTGACCGTTTAGGTCAATAGGGTTTGGACCCCCGTGATAGGATTCCTACGTATCCCTAGCGGGAATCAAGCCTGGTCATAGTGTCAAGGGTGAGAGTGTTTTGTGAATGCGGGCGTGGTGGTGCCCCGAAGTGTCGTGTGACCGCCGAGGTCGCGGGTAAGGACGTGGTGGTGTCCTGGGTGACCGCATAGGTCGATGGGAAGGACGTGGTGGTGTCCTAGGTGGACCGTATAGGTCGATGGCCGGACCCCGTGATAGGATTCCTACGTATCCCTCAAGGAATCAAGCCCGGGTCGTAGTTCGCAGTGTCGTGAATTTGTGAGTGCGTGTGGGCGTGGTGGTGCCCTGAGGTGTTGTGTGACCGCCGAGGTCGTTGATAAGGACGGGAGTGGTGTCCTAAGATGTGATGACCGCCGAGGTCACCATTGTGAGGACGTGTGTGGCGTCCCGGGGATGGAAATTTTACGATTTTCCTAATCGGGTGGTTTAAGGCCTTCGGGCCGGAGAGACAGAGCGAGGACCTGAATCGTCTCGATTACGGCTGTGCCACGCCGGAGGACTTTGAGGTCATCTATACGGGCTTCCTGACATCGTAGTAGTGCCACGCCTTCCGGCTGGAGGTAGAGTGGACCCCAATCGTCATCGATTGCGGTTGGTGCCACGCCGGGAGGACTTTGAATCGTCATTCAAGCTGCGGCTGGGTTTCACGCCGGAGTGACTTTGAATCGCTTCATCCAGCGCGGCGCAGGTGCTACGCCGGAGGTGACTTTGAATCGTCATCGCGGCGTTGGTGCCACGCCCGGAGGACTTTGGAATCGCTATCTCGGCCGGCGTTGCGCCACGCCGGGAGGACTTTGAATCGTCATCTCGGGCGGGCAGCTGGTGCCACGCCGGAGGACTTTGAATCGTCATCCGCGGCGTGCTGGTGCCACTGCCGCCAGACTTTGACCGTCATCCGCGGCGTTGCGGTTGGTGCCACGCCGGGAGGACTTTGAATCGTCATCGTCTGCGGCGCTTTCGTGCTGGTGCCACTGAGGACTTTGAATCACATCTGGGCGGCGGTTCAAGGCTGCGCTGCCATGCGCGAGGACTTGAATCGTCATCTCATGCGGCGGCGTTAGCTTGCCAACGCCGCGAGTGACTTTGAATCGTCATCCGGGCCGTTAGCGGCCGGTGCCACGCCGGAGGACTTTGAATCGTCATCTTCAAGGCGTTAGCTTTGATGTAATGCGCGAGGACTTTCAATCATCTTTCACGGCGGCTGCTGACTTGGTGAATGCGCGAGGACTTCTGAACTTCTGTACCGCATTCACGTTAGGACTCAACTGCCTTACGGCCGCTCAGGCTTCCTAGAGGCGTAGATGCCTTTTGTGTTTTTGCCTCGTTGATGTAGAAGGATTGGACTTATCCATGACTCCGCCTAAGCTTGCGCTAAGCCGCTTGAAGTGGGCGAGGATGACGGTCGGCCTATGATTGCTTCAGTGGACTCAGACTGGTTGCGCGCGAGGTCTCTTTGAATCGTCTTCTAGCCGCGTTGAGCGGGCATGAGGATGATGGCCGCGGTGCTCGGGATATGCGGCCTTTCGAGAGGCGCATGCCTCAGGTTTTTGACATGTCTGGGAGGAGCTCGGGCTTACTTTCATGGTTGGACTTGCGACTGCCATCGCCAGTGGTTCCGGCTTGCATCTGATCGCTCGGCCGCCGAATTGTGACTATGCAGCGACCCCGTAGGGCCCTTCCACCATTTCGCGTTTGGGAAGGCGTCGGTGCTCGGGATCCAAGGACTTGTACTCGAGTGTGTCGGCTTGAGCTTCCAAGTGCTTGTCTTGTGGCTCGGGGCTGAGCTGGGCAAGGATGATGGCTCTTCTGAATTGCCGATATGCACTCCGGTGCACTGGAATTGCCTTTCGAGCTTGTCAGAGGACCGCTCTGCCACTTTGATGGCTCGTGGTTGGAAGCTGCCGGCCGTTGAGCTGGGCGAGGACCGGTCTTACGTCGATTCGGGCCGCGGTTGAATTGCCGTTGAAGGGATGCATCGACCCGGTAGTGGGCCCCTCTTTTCTCGAGGATTGAGTTGCGAAGCCGGCGACCTGGACTTCACTACGACTCGCCAGGATTCGATTCGCCGCTGAAAGCCGGGCCGAGTTGCTCCTGGCCAGCGCTCGATGGCCTGGTCTCAATCTGCCGCTCAGATATTCGCGCTGGGAGGTGTCTGGCTCCTTACGCCGAGCTGGCCGATTGAATTCAAGCCGTCAAGCGCTGGCGAGACCGGTCTTTACGCCGACTCGCCTGGGACTGAGCTTTGCCGTCGGGTTGTGGCGAGGACCTGGCCTTTACGTCGACGGCCGCTGGCGGCCGAAAATTGCCGTTAGCGGCGAGGACCGGTCTTACGCCGACTACGGCCGGTGGTTGAATTGCTTTCGTTGAAGCGCGGGCGAGGATCCGGTTCAACGGCCGATGGCCGATCAGCCCGTCTGGCGAGGACCGGTCTCTACGCCGACGGCCGGCGGTTGAATTGCCGCTGAAATGGGCGAGGACCGGTCTTACGCCGACGACTACCGGGTGATTGAATTTGCCGTTGAAGTGGGCGAGGTCCGGGTCTTACGCTGACGGCCGCAAAGTGTTGAATTGCCGTTGGAGCGGGCGAGGACCGGTCTTACGCCTCGACGGGGCCTAGGGTTGAATTGCCGCGTGAAGCGGGCGAGGTCCTGCTTACGCTGACGCGCCTGCGTTGAATTGCTGCCGTTGAAGTGGGCGAGGACCGGCCTTACGATGACAATCGCCGAGGATTGAGTTCGCGTCAAAAGCCGGGCGAGGACCGGTCTTACGCCGATGACGGCCGGTTGGATTGATTTGCCTGTTGAAGTCGGGCGAGGACCTGGGCCTTACGATGACACGGCTTCTGAGGATTGACAGCTGGCTGTGGCGAGGACTGATGGCCGGTGGATTGAATTTGCCGTCGGGAAGTGGGCGAGACCTAAGTCTTACGCCGATCGCGCCGGGGATTGATTTGCCGTTGAAGTGGGCGAGAATCGGTCTTACGCTTCGATGGCCTCACGGTGGATTGAATTTGCCGTTGAATTGGCGAGGACCTATCTTACGTTGATGGCCGGTGGTCAATTTGAAGGGTTAGGGACTCATTCTCGCACTCGGGATTTGGCCGGAAAAGGCCTTAGGATGCCTGCACGCAAAGATTATAAGGGCGTAGAAAGCAATTTTGGCCAAATTTCTCAGCAAGAGAGGGTCCGTACGGACCAACCTCCGGTTGCAAAGAGGTCCGTACGGATTTTAATTCACCTTTGGATTTTTTACAGCTTCCCAAGCCAATTTGACCGTTTAAATGACCGAGGCTCCCTTCATTTCTTCTTCATTCCCGCTCACGGCGGAACTAAATGAGAGAGAAAGAGGAGAAAACTCCATTTTTGTCCAAAAATCTTCCATTTTTCTTAGCTTGAATTGCTTGCAATGGCGGAGGGATCTCGAAGGAGTCGTCGTCAACGCAGCTCTCTCAAGTAAGGTGGTCGAGCAACGGATGGAGCTTCAAAGGAATTGGATCTCGTTCGTTCCATCTTCGAAGAACCCTGGGATGTTTTGTATCCGAACCGGAGGTGCACAATCGTCGCCTCCATGAACGCTCGGGAGGTAAGAAATCTGCTCGTTTTGATTCCCTCGTCGAAATTTTTGAATGCTAGAACTAGGTTTTAGTTTTTCGTATTTTTTTGAATTTTTTTTTTTTGTTATTATTTTATGCCTTTTTTTTTTTTGTGAAATTCTTCTTGATTGAATTGTTGAAAATGGACTATGTAAAAATTGTGGGTATGTGTATTTTGTGCGTAAATGTGTAGATTAGCTCTTATTTGGTGAAAATAAAGTGCCTGATCTAGTGAATTGCATGCTTCTGGGTGTTTTGTACCTAATGCTATTTATGTATGTACATTGTGAGAAAAATTATCGTGTAGTGATAATTTTTGTGAAAAATGTGACATGTGTCGTGTTTTGTGACGGGTTATATGTGAAAGTGTGTGCCGTGGTAGGGGACTGGATTTTTTTTTTTGTGTTATGCATATGTGTCGTGCCGTGTTTTTGGGTGACGGACTCTCGTGGGGGAAAATATGTGCAATATGTGCCGTGTATGGGATTCGGATTTTCTTTTTGAAAATGTGTCGTGTAGGGTTTAACTCTCCCCCCCTTTTTTTTCTTTTTCGAGAAAATGTGTACAGTAAGGTGTGCCGTGGTTTTTAGGGTGACGGACTCCGGATGGGGAAAAATTATATGCATGATATATGTGAAAATTATGTGTGCATTATATGTGCATTATATGTGAAAATATGTGCATTGTGTGCCGTGGTTTTGTGACGGGTTACATGGAAAAATTATATGTATAATGTATGTGAAAATTCATGTGCATATTATAAAAATGTGCCGTAAGGTTTTGTGATCGGGTTATATGTGCCTTTATATTAAGTACTCGTGGATTGACGTACCTTTGCCGTGTGGCTTCTACCGTCACAGGATGCGGGGCTTATGGCACGGAAGGCCAAGAGGATTGAAGACTCTGGATCGCCGAGCTGCTGTAGGAGCCTACGGCAATGTGATGCCCGAGTATTTTCAAAGTGGGACGGTAGGCCGAGTCCCCTGAGGTCCGGTTTATGCTTCTCCGGCCTAGGTGTGTTCGTTGAGAACCTCGGGCCGGAGGGCAACTGGACACTAAGAGGAAGAACAAAAAGTGTCTTCCCCTTCGGGTTTATCTCGAGTATCGCGGTGGATACCACTCCACACCTTCCACCCGAGCCGGGCGAGGCGAGCGCAAAGTTGACGCCCACCGACTTTATGCCGCGATCACCGGGCTTTCCTTCAAAGGAGGGCCGGGTGGCGTGTAGAGGGATATGATAGCTCGATGATGTAAGCCGACCGAGCCGGGCCGGGGCTTTGAGCCTCGGCCTCAAGCAGGGGCCTCGGGCATGCTATATAGCCGGATGTGGAGCCGAGGATCACGCCCAAAAGCATTGGGGCCTACATCCGGGGTACGCTGGCCAGTGACAAGCCCGGGAGGCAGCTTGGCGCGCTCCTTCTTGTAGGTATGCACCGTCCGAGACTCGTTTCCGAACCATGCGACCGCAGCCCTTCCCTTTCGCTCGGGCCTGAGAGTTTGATCGACTCGGGATAAGGGTCTCGCGGATACTTGCTTGGGGCGAGGCAGGTGCTTCCTGGCCGAGCTCTACTTCTCCTTGGACCGCCGTTTAGCCTGGGTGGCCAGCTCGTTGGCCTGCTTTTGACTTTCGAGCCTCGGGAGGTGTAATGCAGTTTATTGTCAAGTTTTTTTGATTTAGCACCTTGTCATTTCTCCATTGTCTTTTGCAACCGAGCCTTCTCTCGTTTTTGTCACAGTGTGGTTTTATGAGGTTTTCCAAAGCCTGTGGGATAGAGATCCGGGCCGTTGCTGCGCACTCGCTATGCTAGGCCGGGCTCGTACGGCGAGGAAGAGGAGGACCACTGGGAAGCTCACCATCGCCACTGGGATGTGCAGGAGCGTTTGGAGAGATAGCCGTGAGGGGTTTGTCTTGTTCCCGTGGACTCCGGTATGAGGGGGATGAGTTTGAGGGGGCTCCCGAGGTGACGCGCGGCGGAAGATGCCTTTGCGGGGCTTGACTTGTGATGTCATGTATCCGGGGAGCGGGTCTTACCGCGGCAAAGATGGCCCCGGTGTGCTTCCCGTGGCTCCGAGGGACCCTCCCTTTGGGATGCTTGATGCCCGGGACAGGGGCGTGCTTGACTTCGAGAGGTACCTTGGCGGTGTCGGGGCCGAGGAGTTCATCTTGTATGGAGAGGAGTACGGGGCCTTCGTGAGGAGGAAGGCGAGGACACCGCAGTGCGGCGCGGGAGAGAGAGGCGGCCCGCGGGCTCCCGAGAGGTTCCGATGCCGGGGCCGGATTTCACGTACGTCCATGTGGGACGGATCGAGGAGGAGGGTGTGCATGCCGTTCGGAGCGGAGCTCTGCCGCATACGAGTGGATCCGATAGATCGGTGAGTGTGCCGACTCTTTTCCATCTTGGCATCCTTTACGTATTTTTCTCTTTTTGTTGTTGAGTATAAGCTGTATTGCTTGAGCGTTTCCTTGGGCGCTTGTTGGTGCGGAGTCCCGGGGAGAGCCTATGATATCTTGACTTCGCCGTTACGTGGCGATGAGGTCGTTTGCGAAGAAGATGGCTTCGAAGATATCTTGCCGGTCTTCGCGACGCGTGCGGCGTACGAGCTATGCCTTCGAGGCACTGCAGGCGTTCCTCCGCCTAGAGCCGAGCCGGAGCCGCAGCGGGAGGGACCTTTGAGGAGCGCGCATAGCATGGATGCGGGACATCTTGAGGCTGCAGGGCCTTCGAGGAGCGGCCCTTTTGCTCCGATTCATGCCTCCGCATGGCGCACAGGGTGAGGTTCCTCGAGCCTTCTTTCTTTGATCCTTTCGCCGGATTTGATCCTTGAGTACTTTTCGTGGGAGCCTCCGGGCGGGTGCTCGGTATTCCGACGACGAGGATGTGACGGGCGAGTTATTTGGGATGCCCGACTTTTCTTTGGAGGACCTCGGCGAGGATGATGATGCTGAGGAGTCTGATTAGTATTCATTTGCTTTCCCTCTTTTCATATCCCTCTTTTTTTTTGTTTAGCAACAGACATTTATGGGTACATGTAATAAAACACATGTATTTGCATGGCAAACAACATTTTATTTTAAGATTTAATGTCATTTTTGTGATTCCCGGGAATTGTCCTAGAAATTGTTGCTATTATTTTTTTTATTTTGTGCATGCCACGTGGTGAGAGTGCATTTGTGGGTAGTGTATGTTTGCGGGAATGGCTTTGGCCAGTGTTTGGGCGGTTTGGAGCAAGGTTTCTTGAGGACGGTGGTTTTATGCATTTCTTTGGGGAAATGGGTTTGTTTGCAAGGAGGTCCGTACGGACATACTTAGCATGCAAAGAGGTCCGTACGGACCAACCTTGCTTTGGGAAGGACATAAATGCTTTCCGAGTGCACGGTTCTTCCTCATTTCCCCATTTGCGGCCATTTTCGAGCTTTCTTCCCCATTTTCTCTAGGAACCTCCATTTTGCCATGGATTCTTCGTACGTCCCTAGAATTTTGCCGAGGCTTTCGCGGGAGAGGCAAGCACACTTCCTTGAGCGGTTGAAAACGTGGATGCGGCGCCGTATGAGGCATCGAGAGACGGGCTTTCGAGGTAAGGTTTCGTCTTTGCTCGGTTTGGTCTTTTAAGGAGTTGGTTCTGATTGGGATTTGTTGCGGGCTGCCGCGAAGTTACAGGATGTTAGGAGGCACGTGTCTTGTTTCTCCTACAATGAAATGGTGCCCACTTTTGAGGATTTTCGGGCTTTGATTGGAGGGCCCGGAGGTGGAGGCCATCTCGCTTCCTTTGATTGGTGGTCTGCGGTGAGCGTGAAGCTTGCGAGACTTTCTTCGTACTTCGTTGGAAGAAGTGCGGGCATGATCCTTGATTCGGGTCATATCGACATTTCGAGCTGCCGGAGCGGTTCATGGTTGATGATGATGAGTGACGTCTCTTGGGATGTATTTGCCTTGTGCGTGATGGCGACGCTTTTTACGGTCGATTCCCTTGGCATTTGTGATGGCGCTTTGCTAGATGTGGTAGGGGCCTTTGCGGAGCTGGAGAGGATATTGTCCCGTTGGTCTTTGGGGAGACTCTTCATGGTATCGACCGTCAGCGGCCAGGGATCGTTTTATGAGAGGAAGCCCGCTTTGCTCACCTTGTGGGCTGCGAGAGAGACTTCGAGGCCATGTCAGAGGCTCAGACGTCGTTTAGCCCGTGGTCATTTGCTCAGCGACCTCTTGTGTTGGATATGGATCGATCCGCACAGGAGAGATGGATGGCACGGCTTGGTACGCATCGAGATCATTTGGTGGGTTCCTTGGCTGGAGGATTGAGACCGGGGAGGATCTTGCGGGAAGGGTCCCTACGTTGTCGGAGTTCCGGGTTTGTCTTGGTCCTCCTTCTATATTCCGTCGCTTGTTTCCCGGCGGTTTGGGATGAAGCGGGAGCCTTTGTTGAGGCAGGATGACCTTGCTCTTTGCGGAGGTAGTTCCTCTTTGTATGGCGGCTTCGGGTGCCTTCTTGTATTTTACGAGGGTATGGAAGTATTCCGCTTTCCCTCTGTGGTACTCCTTAGACGTCGGGGAGCGTTGTATTGACGACTCGGTATACGGCACAGTATGAGCGGCGTGTTAGGGCGATCCCAGTGGTCTTGGAGAGCGAGGCGTGTAAGCGATTACGGGACCGGTTGCCGTAGTAGCTATTGCCTTAGGAGTTAGAAGCACAGTCGACCCTTTGGATGTGACGGGAGACACTTTGTTTGACTACGAGACTAGAGTTGACCGGCCCGACGGGGAGAGGTCCTCTTTACGGGCTCGCGGGGAGGAGATCCGAGCCGAAGCACGGGCGAATGAAGCCACGAGAGCTCTTGGATTGTTTGACTCTACGGGGAGGACCCCGGATCTCGGAGCGAGAGACGCGAGTTGGTTCACGTGGAGCGAAAGAAGACTCGCCGGGGACGAGGAAGAAAGGAAAGAATGGCGAGGGACAAGCGCGAGATGGCGCGGAATGACCTCCTAGGTATCCATTCATTGCATTGCAAACACATTATTAGTTAAATGTATTAAAGTTTGTCTTTTAGCATGTTGTGAACTTGAGAGTAGACCGTGCTTGAACTCATCAAGAAATGTTGTAACCGTTAGTGATTTGTGATTTACTTTTAAAGCTTTGTCGAGGCGCAAGATCTCTTGTTTGCCTTTGCTTTGTGCGCTTTGTCGGCGTCCATCTTTGGACTTTTACATTGCATTCGCGGGCGAAGCGATGCAGGCCACGACGGCAATCCCCTTTCTTGAGGCTTTGTGCTTGGTGAGAGGTTGAATGCTCCCTTGACAAGTCGTTTTGACGGTCTTTTTCGTAGCTTCCTTGCCGCTTGTTGGCGTCGGGCTCTTGACCTCAATTTCGCGGCTTACGCTTGAGCTTCTTTTGTTTTTTTTGTGAGCCCTTGCTCGAGCTCTTTTTTGTGAGCCCTTGCTCGAGCTCTCTTTTTTTTTTTGTGAGCCCTTGCTCGAGCTCTTTTTTTTTTTGAAGCGCGTGAGGCGAAGACAAGCCCCTGGCTTGGAAGCGGACATGAAGTCGGTCGTTTGATCTTTGAGTGACCCTCGGATGTCCTTTGATGTTGCCGCCGTCGTTTGACTTGGTCAAGGTGGCTGTTGGGGCGTGTTCTTGAAAAGTGCGTAGCTTGATGGAGGTCTTGATTGACATTCAAACTTTTGACTTTTTGTGTATTTTTAGACGGACCAATTAAGGTTGCCTACGTTCCCCGGACTAGAGGGCTCGGGTCTGCGTAGTTCGACACTACATGGAGTGCCAAGAGATGCACGGTTGTTCTTCTTAGGCGAAGTATCTGCGAAGTTTGCTTCCGTTATTTGGATTCATGAAGGGATTGCCGTCTAGGTCTGTCGGCTTCATGGCGCCTCGGAGAAGATCTTTTGAACCACGAAAGGGCCGATCCATGTGGGTTCCCATTTTCCCGGTGGGTTGGTTCGAGTGGGAGGCTTTTCTTTGAGTACAAGGTCACCTTCCACGATGTCTCGGGATTTGACTTTCTTGTCGAAAGCTCTAGCCATCCTGCTTTGATAGGCTCGGACGTGTTCCATGGCCTTTAGTCGTCGCTCGTCTAGCGAGCCAATTCGTCATGTCGGCTTCGGAGCCATTCGGCTTCGTTGATGTCATTTTCAGCGGCACTCGGAGTGAGGGAATTTCTAGCTCGATGGGAAGGGCTGCTTCCATCCCGTATGTCGGGGCAAATGGGGTTTCTCCGTGGGCACATTCGGCCCGATGTGCGGTAGCCCCAAAGTGCAAGGTGCGGCTTCTCGGGCCAATCTCGTCCTCGGGTGGTCATTTTCGGATGATCCGTTCGAGGGTTTTGTTTCTTTGCTTCCACGGCGCCGTTTGTTTGTGGCGGTAGGGAGAAGATTTGTGACGTGTGATCTTGAATTCGGCCGGCGATGCAGCCGAATTCCCCCTTCGAAGTGTGAGCCGTTGTACGATATGACCTCATTTGGGATGCCGTATCGGCGAGATGATGTTTTCTTTGAGGAAATGCGCGACCTTCTTGGAGGTGAGTACCTTGTAGGACTTGGCTTCGACCCATTTGGTGAAGTAGTCGATGGCTACTAAGATGAACTCGTGGCCAGATTCTTGCTGGCGGAGCGATTTTCCCGATGACGTCAATTCCCAGTGGCGAAGGGCGAGTGTAGTCATGCGGTAGAGATCGTGGGGTGGTAGATGATTGAGGTTGGAGAAGCCGTTGGCACTTGTCGCGGCTTCGGACAAAGTGGATGCAATGCGCCTCCATGGAGATCCGGTAGTAGCCCATCCACGAGAATGATTTGCATCGGGGCTCTGGCGTTCGTGTGGGGACCGCGAAGCCCCATTGTGGACTTCGTTCATGAACTTGCTTGCTTCTTCTTGGGCGATGCGGCGTAGGAGTGGCCCGTGGTAGCGTTTCTTGTATAGCATGTCCCGAGGATGACGAAGTGAGAGGCGAGGCGTTTTAGGGCCATGATGCTCTTGGTTTTGACCCCTTACGTGTGTGGGTCTTCCTTGTTCATGAAGGTGGTTTCCCGTTCTTGAGGTATTGGAAAATGCAGGTTATACCGTGGCTCATTGACGGGCTTAGGTTACAGTTCGATCTCGCAGCGGTGGCGGGAATTTCCTTTCGTCCAGAGCTTTGAAGGGTTTGATTGCTTTTCCTTCGAGGGATTTCCTGAGGAAGCGAGGTGGCTAAGGCATCTGCAAACTGTTTCGGTCTCTTGGCAAGTAATGGAAGGTGACCTCTTCGAATTGTGTGATGAGGTCCTCCATGCGAGCATGGTATTTTTGCAAGCCGGGTCTATGGTTTTCCACTTGTTGGAGACTTGGTTGATGATCAAGTGAGTCCCCATAAACTTCGAGTTTACGGACATTCCTCTCGAGTGCGGCTTGTAGTCCGGCGGCGCGAGCTTCATATTCGGCGGCATTGTTGGTTACCTCGAAATTGAGCTTTATAGCAATTGGGGTGTGCTCGTCCTTGGGATCCACCAAGAGCATACGATGCCGTTTCCCTTTTTGGTTGGCCGCTCAGTCGAAGAACGGTTGCCATCGATTTTCGCCTTCGATTGCGAAAGATTCCCTCGTGCAGAAATTGTGGTTCGGGGCCTCGAGCCTCGTCGGTTGGGAAATCGGCCGGTTGTTCGGCCATGGCCCGTCCCTTGATTGACTTTTTGGTTTACGTACTTGATGTCAAATTCCGCTAGGAAGAAAGACCATTTGGCGAGCCTCATTGACGAGAGATGGTTTTGTCGAAGAGGTACTTGGCCAGGTCCATTTTGGAAACCAAGTGTGCGTGTGCGGTGCATGTAGTGCCGTAGTTTCCCGACAACCCATACCGGAGGCTGCGCGGGTTTTCTCGAGGGCGAGTAGTGAGTTATTTGCCTTGAAACTTTCGGCCCAGCCGAAGTAGATGGCGTTTTCGACCGTGACTCCTTCTTTTCTTGACGAGCATGGCTCCAAGCTGCGGTGTCGGTCACGATTAGGTATAGCAGCGGTGGCTTTTCCTCGTGGGGAGGACGAGAGAATCGGAGGACTCACAAGGTATGCTTTTATTTTTCAAAGGCATCTTGGCATTCGAGTTCCATTCGATGTCGGCGTTCTTCTTCATCGGTTTGAAGATTGGCTCGCACATAGAGGTCAATTGGTTGTGAAGCGGGCGATATATTGCGGGCGGCCCATGAAGCTTTTCACCTGCATGCGAGTTTGCGGTGGTCTCATTTCGATGATAGCTTTGATCTTTTGAGGATCCACCTCGATGCCTCTCTCGGTGACCATGTATCCCAAAACCTTGCCTCGGCTAACCCCGAATGTGCATTTGGCGGGGTTAAGCCTCATTGAGTGTTTTCGGAGGCGATTGAAGAATTTTCTCGGAGTGCGTGAGGTGTTGTCCGTCTGATCCCTTTGAGTGAACGATCATGTCATCGACGTACACTTCGATCTCTTTGTGGATCATATCGTGGAAGAGGGCGGTTCTTTGCCCGTTGGTAGGTAGCCCAGCGTTCTTTAGTCCGAACGGCATTGCGTGTAGCGAGTAGGTTCCCCAGGGGTTGTGAAAATTTGTCTTTTCTTGGTCTTCTTCGGCCATCTTGATCGATTGTAGCCGGCAAAACCGTCCACGAAGGACTTGACTTGAAATTGGCTGTAGTGTCTACCAACATGTCGATGTTGGGTAGTGGAAAATCGTCCTTGGGACTTGCTTTGTTGAGATCTCGGAAGTCCACGCAACGGCGTACTTTTCCATTGGCCTTGGTGACCGTGACGATATTGGAGAGCCATGTGGGGTACTCGATCACCACGATGAAGCCGACGCGGAGCATTTTTCGATCTCCTCTTTGACTTGTAAAGACCATTACGGCTTGATTCGGCGTAGCTTTGCTTGATGGGCTTAGCCTCGGGATTGAGGGATCCGGTGCTCTACAATGTTAGGATCTAATCCGGGCATGTCTCGGTAAGACCAAGCGAACACGTCCACGAACTCTTTGGCGGTGCGATCAATGCGTCTTGCTCTGTGCGGTGAAGAAACTTCCGATTTGCGTCTCTTTTGGCTCTTGGCGGTTCCCAAATTCACTTTGGTTAAAACCTCCTCGCGGCTTGGGCCCGGTTTTCTCTCGTTTGACAACATGCTTAAAGATGTGCTTAATGTATTGTTCGTTTAATGTGTATGCTTCTTTATCAAGTGAATCGTTATTAAGCTTGTTTGTGTGTTAGTTAATTTATCGGTTGTTAAAGATGCAATGAGAGAGATACTCGGAAAGATCGAAGCATTCATTAAGAGCATACGGGAATACATTATTGGCAATGAGTTCGTAATCTTACGGCGTGAGGCCATCGGATGACTCGAGAGACTCAAATTCAAAGCTAATGGACTCGGGATGAGTTTTGACACTAGACTCTAGGACTCGAGGGGTCGGACCAAGTTGTTCGATCATGTCCTTTTTCTTTGGCGGTGGGTCAGGAGAAGGTGGCCCGGTTATTGAGTGGCAATGAGCTTGATAGGAGATGGGGCTTGAAAGGCTTTATGTCACCGTTCCCGATCATTGCTATCACGAGTTATCGAAACAAAATCGATTAGATCCAGGCATCTCGATTTCTTCTTTGAAGAAGCGAGGTGGAGCGATGGTTCGTCCCAAGCATCGTCTGCGGAGTCTCTTGCTTTTGTCTTGGGCATTACTAGCTCGAATGCGGACTCGTCCCGCTTGTTGAAGGCGGGAGTGTTGACGAGAGAGTTTTTCGAATTCTTCCGCGAAGAGGGGTTTTTGAACCAAAATTCATTGTGAATAGTGGTGGTTGTGGATCCGGCGGGGGCGGTGTGTCGAGGAATGCTCTTCGGACGGGATTTGGCTTGAGGCCTCTGAATCTTGCCGAGGTTACTGCTGGAGCTTGTCCATGGTTGTCGGCCGGCTTTGTTTGGCGCGATCGGCTCTGTTCCCTTTTACGGATCTTCTTCCAAGTTGCCGGCCTTCCTTGTGAAGTACTTGGTCATGTCGAAGGCTGTAAGGACGAAGATCGGAGATTGCGTGCAAGCCTCTTTTGTTATACGTGGAGCGTTTTCGTGCGGCTCGCTTGTCCTCCGCAATGTGTTCGGGAGTAGGAGAGTATCCCGGGCCGTGCGGGGTATTACATTCTTTGATATTGATGATACATTGAGTGCCACGATGGCGTTTTCCCAAGCGAGCCCCGGGATGTAGTTCATGTGCTTCATCATTTTCATCGGGGGAGGAATCTTGTCCCAAATCAAAGGCGGTCTATGTGGCACACTTGGGCCTTTGGGCTTTCGATGGTGAACCACTGTGAGCATCATGCCGTCATCATCGTGTTTGATCTCTAAAACCGGGACGCCGTTGGTGTCGGTCCTTTCGGTGACTATCTTTGTCGCCGTAGATGATGGTCGAATCTGTTCCTTGGATGAACTTTACGCATTGATGGAGAGTGGATGCCACCCCATTGATACGATGTAGCAGGGCGTCCCAAAATGGCGGTGAAGGTGATCGGGATGTCGATGACTTGGAAGTCTGTCGGGACCATTTGTTTTCCGAACCACAAGTTCAAGGTGGCTATTCCCAGGCGGGCGGGATGTTGAGTCGTATGCCTTGATTGCACAGTCGAGGGTTTTAGATCGGTTGCTTTGATCCCTAGCAAATCCATCATTTTGGTGGAAGGACGTTCATGGATGATCCCCCATCTACCGACACCCAGGGAGACGGCGCTCGTCCAGTTGAGCTGTTATGTAGAGAGGCTCGTTGTGAGTCGGCCCCAAATTTTGGAAGATCGAGCTCTGTGAAGGTGATGATATTCTTTGTAATTGACGTTGCCAATCATACGGCTGCTTCATCGGGTGTCCTTTGTGATGGGAACCATAGTGCAGGCCGGAGCTTTCTTCCAACTTGAGCTTGTGCGGGTAAGATGAAGTGAGTAAGGACAGTGAGATGTTAGCTGAGTGCGCTTGAGTGTGTCAAGACGGGATCTTGACCTTTGGGTCCAAGGTTTCGGCTTCTTTGGCGTAGGGCCCCTTTTCGGTTCGTGGCTCGAGGTATGGTGGCCTTTTGTCTGTCCGTGGAGGATTCTTTGGGATTTGGCCAGGAACGTGTCGAGAACATTCACCTCTGGACTTATGGTTTTGCTTGTCTCTCCCGTTTACGGAGTGGGAGGAGCTTTGATTGGCGTAAGGCCAGGAGGCTGCGCATTTCAATTCGTTCCTGTCATGGCTTTTCTTGAAGCATCAATAGTGGCTTTGAGATCTTCCCAAGACGGGGTTGGATTATCTGGACCTTCGGGCCTTCGGTGGCGGTGCGGCTCGTCCCGGTGATCATGGAGCAAACATTGCCGTGGCCACTGTGCGAGAACTAGAAGGTGGGGAGATTTCTTTGGAAGTAGATGACATAGTAGTCAAACTTTCTGAGGGTTCTCGAGGGTTCCGGCGTGGGATCACCGGATTCATACCTCTTTTTCGGTTTTTGTTGAGAAGATAGCTTCTTCTTTCGTCGAGGACGGCCCTCGTTCATTGCATCCTGGAATTCCATTTCCGGACAAGCACTTTATGTCGCGGAGCGTCCCACCGAATGTGTTCGTTGTTCGGCGGTGGTGCAGGACCTCGGGAGGCTGGATGGGCGGGCTTTCCTCTGGAAGGTCTTGTGGTCTTACGTCATGCTTGCATGGCTCGTACGAGGAGTAACGAGGTTGACTTACGGGAGACAATGAGAGATGTTAGAGGCTGTAGGAGCGATCATGGCTTAGGAAGCCCCGGGTAGTTGGGTGGCTAAGGTTCGAAGTGGTGCATGGCACCTTGATCCGAGCTTGTTGCTCACCTTGACGTTTCTCAATAGCCGCGAGGACACTGAGCTTCTTCCGAGTGTTGGGAAATTTCTTGGGGGTAAGGTCCGTTCTCATCCTTGTTATCCGGGACTTGGCCATGGGAATTGACGGATTGTCTGGTGACGAGAGGTGGGTAGGACCTTCTTTGTTTTGACCTTTGGGAGACGGGTTCCGGGTACTCTCGACCACTCTCTGTTAGGTTTGGAGGGGTGATGGGCAAGGTTTAGACACGGGAATGGCCTAACGGGATAAAAGGGGAAAGCTCACGTGGCATGCGGTTTAGTTTCTTTTATTTTTGATTTTTTTTTGTTGTTTTAATTTACTTAAAACATGTTTTCTCGAGAATCCTAGGTAGGTTGGAAAAGATTGCTCTTCTTTTTCGCAACTATGCTAGATCACAGGTCGATGGAGACCATACGTGCGGCTATAAGCCCCTCGTTTTGCACACAGTATTTCGACATCCCGGGGTGGGACAGGCCCGGGCGAGGGTCTATAGTGCAAGCGGTTTCCACCGGCCTAAGAAAAATCGAACCTAAGGACCGAGCTGTCATGTTCGTTTTGATGCGTTAGCCATGTGAATAGTGAACCAAGCCGGCCACTGAGTCAAGATCGGGTCAAGAGTTCGGCATGACCTCTCTTTACCTTGCTTGCGCAAGGGATGCTGTGACGTTAGGCGTTGGGTGGGTCATATCGTCATGGCGACGTATCAAAGGCGTGATGACGTGGTGTCATGCGGCGTGGATGTATATCAGGGACGGAACATCGATGCAGGTGTAGCTTCGGAAATCAAGATCAGGTCAAGATTTTAGCATGACCTTTCATCGCTTTGCTTGCATGAGGATCTTGAGTTCCGAGCCTTGACTCGAGAAAATGGCCGGCATGGTATATGTATCCAGGGCGCCATGACACGGGCTGAGTAAAGCCAGCAGAAGTGCGGGACAGAGTGTGACTCAAGACTCGAACGTGCGGGGTTGACGCTTGGCTAGGATGGGATGTTTGGAATGATCCCGTGCGCGCCCAAGAGGCCTAGGAAGACCCAAGCGGACTGCAAGCGAGACCACTTTCCCGGGTTAAGGGTTGTAGTGTGCGGTGTATCAGCGGCGATGCGCGTAGTGTGCGGTGTAGCAGAAGCGGTGTGAGTAGAGTGCGGTGTAACCGGCGGCGATGCGCGTAGTGTGCGGTCTCTAAAATTCTTTTTCGAGTAAAATAGAAGTTTTGAAGAATTTTAAATGTATGCCTGAGATGTATATTGATGCATTTTTTTGTATTTTTATTTTTTGTAAAATAAAAAACGAAGCACGTGCATCCACACACACAACCTTGATTAAAGGAAGGGGGTAAAATGAAAGTTTGACCCTCATCATCGTTTTAAAAATCTTTTGTTTTGTTTAAAAGTTTTTAAAACAAAAAGTCCAGCGAGTCGCCAAGCGAAATTACCGGTCGGATCCGAGCGGCCTCGCCCAGGCATCAGGCATTTCCCAGCTTTGCGGCATCTTTCGCGTTGGAGGTGTCTCGTAGATTTGTTTTTCGCATTTGTAGAGTCGCACGCCGTTTTTATTAAGCCCCGAAACATTGAAAAAGGGCATCGGTTTAAAGATAATTTTAAAGTTGTTTTTGTGTGATGAGATTTTGAGTTCGGAGGTCGAGATGACTCCCCGGGAAGAGAATATTAGAATATTCAGAGCTCACCCGAGTAGCCTGAAGCGTAAACGAGTCTTTCGGATACCCCTAATATCCTTTAAATGTTGTGTGTGTGTGCTGCTTTTAAAAATGCATCTTTGTGCTCGGATGTCTACATTGTATGCTATGTATGGAAATGTATTAGAAATAGTAATGGAAGGAAGCCTTGATGTTGGTTCGTGTACGTCTTCCGGAATAGTGTTTGAGGTCGGAGTAGCGT